>VDFB02000002.1:120091353-120440048 GCA_007258455.2 Sequoia sempervirens
TTGATGTAGTTAGTACTGATGAGTCTTTCACTTTGCTTGGAGGCTTTGCATTTTGAACAATACCATTTGATGTAGCGAATAGATACAATGCACCAGGGTATTAATAACCAAGGTGACTTTGTATCTATTGCATGGAATTTGATTCGACATACAAAGAATGTTCCTCTTCATACTAGACATATAGAAACTTTGTTTAAAGTATATGGTTGGGTTATGTTAAAACATGTCAGACCAGTAACACAAGAGGTGTTAAGCACCTAATATGCCACTAGTTCATGAAATGCTTCAAAAAAAAATTCATACACTCAATAAAGCAAGTATTTGCCATGGTAATCTCACAAAAATATCTTACAAACAACAAATCGAAATGACACTCAATTGCCCCCATTCCTTCTTTTCTAAATCCTTATGGACATCCTCAAGAGATCTTAGGAATGAGTCAATAAAATACATAAAAAAGATAAGACTATAAAAAAAGATAAAAACAAAGTTACCTTATCACTTGCCATATCTGTTTGGTTGGGGCTATTATCCAGTGTTGATCATGTCTATTGTAGGAACATATCCATTAAGGCATATCTCAGGATGTTGTTGATGGCTTGTAAATAAGATAGGTAATTAATACTTTGGGCATGTTTTTTTTCTATTTATAATCAAAGCTTTGCGATTGTTTGCTTGACAGTTCTAGCTTTTGATTTTTGTTCTATTTTTTATTTGTTTTTTTTGGGTATGTGTAGGATCATCATGGAAAAAATAGGCCCTTAAGTGGTGAAAAATTTAGAAAAATCAAAGTTAGGCAACTTGACGTAAAAATTTGAATAAGTTATCTATATTATTTCAAAATAATGTAACAATAGAATCTATAGCAAATTGAATGTGGTTTCTAAACTACTAGGTTTTTTTTTTTTTAAATCTATTTGCGAAAAAATTAAAATTTCAATGCGTAGTAATTTAAATTTAGGGAAAATAAGTAGGTGTCCTGGCCTGACCACCCCTAAACTTCACAATAAAATCGATAATATTTTTTTATAAGATTTTAGATATAAGTAGAGGACTCATGTTCAATGTGTGATGCCTTTTGTAAATTTTTCCAAGTAAATAATTAATTATGATTTTTTTGTCATAACTTTAAAAAATATAAAAACTGCGATAAGTTCAACCACTTAACTGTCAAAACTTCATGAAAATCATTTTTTTGTTTTTAACTTATAGCGTAAAGCATAGAATGTGACACATGTTTCGCATTCAAAAATGTGATAGTATTTTGAAATCATAGATGTGTTTTTCAATCACCTCATCAATCAAGACTTACTTGTATCTTAAATAGAAAAGAATAATAATTATTTATTAAATTCAGTAAAGTATACTTATATTAGTGGGAGTTGAGAATCTCCTTTAAAAACCCTTTTCGTTTCATCAATTTTGAGTAAAAAAAAGTCGTCAACCACATACCTTACACATACCCATCATATCGCCACTTGTTGGCCCATCATGATCCTGCACATACCCTTTTGTTTTCCTCAAAGGGTGAAGATGACAATTTTTTTATTATGGGTGGAGGGTTTATTGTGAATTGTGATGATGGAGATAAGACTTTTTGATTTTTTGATTTTTTATGGTGCTATTTTTATTTTTTTCAGAGGACTAACCTAGGGCATTGGGGGCTCTTCAATGATAAGCCTTGCCTACATTGTACATATAGAGGCTTGTAGTTCACTTGGTTTCATAAGAACTGTTTTTGATCTTTTCTATTTTGTGAATGTTTTTGGATTTTGAATGTTTGTGACTATTTTTGGATTTTGATTTTTTTTTTACTAAGTTGAAATAAAGCATGATAGAAACCTAAATGGATTGACCTATGGCCTCAGGGGTTGATCAGAGATAAGCCTTACCTATGTTATACATGTAGAGACCACATAGTTCTACCGTTTGACTCAAAGCATAAACTTGTTTTTAGGATTTCAAACAACATTGAAAACTTGGATTGTTATTCCACTTCAGTTTCTAGAGGATATGTTGTAGGAAATCCACTTGAAATATCTATGAGGTTCAATAAAATGTTGATATCTTAGACTATTTGAGTGGAATAATCCAACAATGTTGTTTTGTTTTTGATGTTTTCAAAAAATTTTTTTTAGATGTTTATGATTTTGTTGTTTTCTAGCTATTTTTTAATTTTTTTGCTATTTTTGACCATGATAGGATGCATAAAGATCTAATCCATGACTAGCTTCAGGAAATTTCCCCCAATTTGGGATAAGACTACTTTCCTAAATCAGTATCAAGCCATGGTTGGACACATGCTTTATTATGGGATGTGTTGGTGATTTTTTATGAAAACCAAACTTGATCTTACCACTTACCTACAGATCTACCAGAATCTAATGATCATCAAGGGTAAGGATTGGCCAACAAATGAGTAAGGATTCTGAGGCCCTTACTCCTACTATTCGGGCTCTGTGAAACCTAGGAGGGTAATCCTTGACATGTCCAAATTATTTTTATTTGATCGAGAACATTTCTACACAAATATGAATTCCTATAAAGTGCAAATAAATAACATTCATTAAAGATTTGGAAAACCTTTAAAAAAATTATTATCTATTGCAAGGAATGGAGTAATACTTCAGATTGGTGCATTATAATTGAAAGTGTTTAAGATGATTTTCATTCTCATTCCAAGCCCTTGGTCAGGTGCATGAATAACTCATTTATCTTTAGGATTTAACATAATTAAAAGACCAGTGCCTCATCTTGGGATAATGGAGTCACATATGTAATAACCAATAATACCTTAGCAATTTAACTCAGTAATTGGTGGACTATTGATATACTACTTTGCAGTATTCAACTCGTTGTGCCTAAAACACAACTACTTATCGATCATATGCCCTCTCCTTACAAACCTATGACCTTATTTTAGCATTTAATCAATTCTTTGAATTGAAGCAGAAGTAAGCACACTCATTCAATTAAAATAATTGAAGACAAATGAAAAGATCATTATCCATTTCATTCATAATTTGAAAGAAAATTACATAAGAGAGCATATGCTTTAGAACTAACACTTTCTTCTATAACTAGTGCTATTGTAAAACTATTTTAAGATCATTACATAATAATTCATATGCACAACTCCCTTTATGATCTATTCATCAATTCATCTATTTACAATCTGCTCCTTCATGAGCTCGGTATTTTCCACCTAGACCATTTAGAGACCTAAAACTTGAACCCCCGTAATCATCCTTGAAATCCATTTTATAGAACAAGGGAGCAATAAGCAACCGACTAAATTAAAGTTGCATTTCATTTTCATTTTAAAGCTAATTTCATTTGAATTTGAGATATTCCCTAGATAGTTATACATAATCATTTGCAAAATAGGGGAAAGAAAATAACAAAATTTCACATGATCCTTCAAAGAAGAAGAACCAGCCTACCAAAAAGGCACTATTAGTCACTGCAACAGCCTCCAAACTGCATGTCCACATCAAGCAAAAATATTCTCCATCATACTAGCTAGAAGGCCTCCAAGTTTGCACAAAGGACAAAAATCAAACATATGCTGAGAAAGACGAAAATGCCACCAAGGCATTGTTATCATCAAAAACCAAAAACTAGGACCAAAATGCTATCATGCTCAATCAACACTAGAGTACACACATCCACTTCGTGTCTTTGTAGAAACCAAAGAAACCACCATTTCATCCTCATCAGAGTGCATCAGATTAGCCATGGTGAGTAGGTACTGGTAGTAGCCTAAATCAGTTTCAACCTCATTGTCCAAGGGACTATTTGAGATTTTAATGGGAGAATTATTTCATCCCATGTATGCCTGGTGATACTTAGTCATCCCTTTTGATTCCCTCATATATTTCATCGAATCCTTCTCTTTAAACTTGGTCAACTCTCCCATAACAACTCTTCTCCTTAGATGATAAGTACTCTTAACACCATCCTACATAGATTTCTTACCACGGGCCTTCTTCTTGCCCTTTTCCTTTGGAGTTATAAGAACTCCAAGTGTGGCTTGTTCATTTTTAGGGATATCATAATGGGACTCAAGAAAACCAAGTCTCCTAGACCTTTTTACTAGAGAGGCAGATACATTTGGTTTACTCATCTTCAATGAATAAGCTTCACAAACTTTGCAGGACATCGGCAACCCCACCAATTTGCAAACCCTATCGACTTATGTGAAATTATAGCAAGAATTCCCATGCAAACCCCAGGTAATAAACTTATAGAGCCTATGAAAGTTTCTCTAGACAAACCAACTAATAACTAGTCAATCTTTAAGAATGTGGATGTCAACTTACCTGGGAGAGAACAACTTATTGCCTTTGCAATTCCTGGACACACTCACTCACATCATCCTCATCCTAGACTCAAGCCTAACTCCTCAGCTTCTAACTGCAATTGGGTAGAAAATGTGATTTCCAATTCCCATTTATTAAGCAACTTGAACATGTCGACCATTAATGCCCAAGGAAGGCCAACACGAGCGATCCAATGATCAACTGTTGGATTTTGAATCATAACCGTTAATTTCCCAGAAGTCTTACAACTTGTTTGTCATCTTCAATCATTGTAGAAAAGTAATCATTCATGTGCCTCAAGAGAATATTTGGGTAGCCATGCATGTTTCTTCTACAATTAATTCTTACTTGTGTGAAGCAAAATGGATATCATATCCAGCTATCATGTCCATATATTTAGTTTTGAATGTCAACTATCAATCTCTGTATGTGAGATGGCATGTTGAATGACTTTGATTGAGTCAACCAAAATTGAATTTCCACTACCATCATTCACAAATCCTTCGACCAATAAAAACCTAGTAGCTAGAATGCCAACTCATCCATCTATGGGCTCCACCATCCTGTTCCAAGCGGAAGAAGGGATGCACATGTCGTTATCTCACTAACCCTTTTTCTTTTTAGCAAATATTATTTAAATCTCATGGGGTTGGTGAGGAATGTCCAAGATCTAATCTTTTGATCTAACGGTTGGCAATCTGCGCATGTACAAATGTTAGTTTTAATGAAGGGGACCTGACTAGGTCGACGAGACTTAGACCCTTAGGAATTAATGACTTAATACTTAAATCATTTTAATATGAAATATTTCACCTGACCATAGGAAAACTAAAGTGATGGGGTAATAATTGGTGACTGACATATCTAAACCAAAGGGTCAGTAATAAGAACGATTCAAATGGCTCAAGTTGTAACTCAGACAACTGGTAATTGGGTGTGACAAGTCAATAAAGAAATAAAATTCCCAAGGTTTAAAACCATGTAAATATGAAACAAAGGCTTATGAACCAAAACCCTAAACCCTAAACCCTACCCTTGGACACAGAGGTGATAAAACATCAGAAATCAAAGAACCTGCTCAAAATTCTTAGAATTTTAGAAGTTCTACTAGTGGCTCATGCTCGAGGATGCATACCCCTGGCAGGTATGGAAAGAATTCAGATCTCATAGTTGAAGCAAACCAGTACCAAGAGACAAAACTTAGGAGCTTTCCAAGACAAGGCAAGCAGACACAACTAGAAGCACACACACCAAACCTATATACAATATTTATATAACATACAACATGTCTTCTTATTTCAAATTTTTAGAAGCCTCTTATGGTGTGCAAACCTTCAAGCCTGCCTCATGAAATTCCATAGGCTTCAATCCTCAAATTGGTGGCCCCCTTCCCCAAAACTTAAAGTCAACTCTTACCTCTATCAAAGACTTTATTCTCTACTGTTTGTAGTGGATCAACAATTCAACCAAGAATTTTCCAACAATTAATTCCATTGTGATTAACACAATCAAACATACATGCCATGTTTCCAAAACTTCCCTTATCTTCATAAAAATGTGCTTGACTAAAAAATACAATGAAATGACATTTGGAACTCATACATTCTGCAATGTGTATAACCAATATGCTCATTAGCCTACTACAATACAAGCTTATCTAATTGAATTGAAAAAGTAAAACATTCATTGACATCATAAATAGTTTGCACATCAAACTAAAAACTTGCATAAACACTTTGTTGTGTAGTGTGTAGAAAACCCCTAGGTGTATCATGACATAAGTACTTTTCTAGGAATTTTGATTTAGCTACATCAAAACACACCTTGGTGTCATGGGAATGGAGATCACATGCATTGTCAACATCCCAAAAATGGGTAAATGCATTCATCTTAGGTACAGTAACATATTCTAATTCATTTTTCAAATCATCATTCAAATCAATGCAAAACACCTCAAAAGTAGGCTCAAACAATTCAGCACCAATAGGATCAACAAAAAGACATTTGTGTACAATGGTAATTTCATGTGCATCATCAATTGATAAGTGTGTTGACCCAAATGTGAAAGATTCATTGTAATTTGAATGTTATTCATTAGCAATTGAACAAGCCTCTTTATTTTCTTTCACACAAATGCTTTCCTCATTAGATGAAAACATGTCCATACTCATACTATGAAGATAAGAAGCATCAACAAAGAATAAATCATATTCAATTGAACAAGCCTCTTTATTTCCATCTTTTGGCTGCTCTACACATGGATCAAGAAGTTCTGCAATATCAACACAATCTAAAATTTTATTGTCGTATAAATCAACAAGCTTTTCAATATGATCAATTAGTAGTAATGTTGATTCAAGATCCATATGCCTATCACAATGTACAACCTGATCATTCAAAAATGAACCCCTTCTTTCATCAATATGTCCATCATTATCCTCTTCATACATCAAAAATATTTCCATCTCTACTTCATACAAACAATCATGAGCAGTAGGGACATAAACACATCCATTAGCATCTTTATCATTTATGGTGTTGTGCTTAGGATCAACATATTGAATGCACACATTCTTATCTTCATATTCCTCATCATTCACACAATTAACATGCTCAATTGATTGAAAACCTGAACTATATTCCAAGTATTCATCATATGCAATTTTTTCATTCACTTGTGGACAAGTGACTTCATGAGCATTTATATCATTGCATCCTTCATGTGAAGAAAATACCTTGAGATTATCCTCATACGGTAAAAGCAAGAAGTTGGGTACACGAAGAGGGGAAGTTTCAGCCAAAAAAAATTATGTGTTATGCTTCGAGTACCCGAGCCTAAAAAAATGCGTATGCACTAAAAAACGTGTACGTGTTATATAATGCATACACATTTTATAACACGTACAAATTGATTATTTTAAAAAATAAATACTTTTTAGAAATGGGTACACATTTTGTAACACAAAATGAGTACGCATTTTAAAATGCCTACCCGTTTCTAAAAAGTATTTATTTTTTTAAATAATCAAGAAAATAAAGAATGCATATGCGTTTTGTAAGGCATACGCGTTTTTAAAATTCAAAATTCCCAACCCACATGCTTCCTCAGTTTTAGGCTTGGAAAAGGCTTGGCAATCCAACCTTAGCCTTTGACCTGCAACAGAAAAACTAAGGTAGATTGAAGAAGAATGTCCAACTTTAATTAAAACCTAATAGAGAACACGATGTATAATTTCCAAATATATAATTTTTATTAAGATTGGATTATGTTTGCTATTTTTTAATTAATTTCTAAGTAAACTAGTCCTTAAACTTGAAATATCAGGCTTTTTTTATTTTTTAATAACTTTTTTTGGTTAAGTTTCTTGTAAAAAAAATTATATGGCATCAAACTTTAGACAATTCTCTACATAATGAAAAAAAATTTCAAAGTTCTTTTAGTTTAGGTCCAATTATGTTGTCTGTACACGTTGATTTTTAAAAACAACAATTAAGGCTAATTAAAATTCAATAAAAAAAATTATTCAACAAAAATTACAAAAAAAATTCCACATCAATATTCATGTTGTTAGCTATATTTTCCCAAAGGAATTAGCAAAATAATTTTATTTGGGTCAAAAAGTGGTGTCCGTACATGTGCTTGGTATTGTAAAAATAGGGACTTTTAAAAAGTGATTTTTATAGATCCCTATCAAAATTTAATTTCTATAATCTGGGTATTTGAATAATTTATATATATAGAAACTAAATTCAAAATGATAAATTTCATATTACTGACCTTTTTTAAGATTTATTGTGTAAGTGCCTCAAAGTTTAAGTCCAAGTGTGACAAATTCTGAAAAACAACAAAAACACTTCCACTTTTTGAGCTTTTTGTGTACCCAACTTCTTGCATTAGCCCCAAGTAAGAGCAGTCACAATCCTCGGGGAAATAATCACAAACTTCAATCTCATCATGATCCTCATTACAAGAAAATTTATCACTACATAAACTATGCTCAAAATTTTTAGAATGAATGCTTAAAGTTGCATTTTCAAAATCATTGTCACTAGTTTGCAATGAAATATCAACAACACTTGCATTATTTTCATTGATAAAAACCTGACATGGAATTACATCTTGCATCTCTTTTACTTCTTCATCACCTAAGATATTACAAGAAAATATTTCATGCATATCTATTTTTTCATCATACCATGTATCTTTGTCCTAATCACTATTGTGTTGCTCTACATATGTGTTGTTTGTGAATTGATTACAATCACTATCCTTATCCATACAAGATGGATGTTCATTTTCTAATATACTCCTTTCATTTGTATATCATGTTCTAATTTTTCTGAATAGGACAACTACTATTTGCATTTTGAGACACCACACTTTTTGTATAATCATATCAGGCTCCTTCAACAATCTTTATCCAATCAAATACCTAGTTAAAACTATGAGGCTTCAACTCCTTTGGCAAGGTACTCAGCTCTAACTCATAGATTTCACAAAATAGATCAATGCACATTGAATCCTCAAGTCTAAAATTTTTGGGGACTTCCAACAAGGCATCCAAAAATCTTAAGAACATATCATAGGGTGATTCTCCCTTATATCTTTCCATGTTAGAAAATACTTGAACAAAAGATGTCTAATCATCTTTACTCAAATTTTGTTGATGCTCAACTTGGAGTTCACTATGATTTGTATCATGTTGTGATGATGGAGAAATCAGAGCAGTAAAAACATTATCATCTTGACAAGAATTTCTATCATTTGATCCATGAATTCTATTTGTAGGAGATATGCTAGGATAAATAACACTTGCAACCATGTATCCCTTCATCATTGAATATTTCAAATTGTTCTCAATATCCATGGAAATTTGATATTTTTTGTTTAATGTTGTAGGCTCTTTATCTCTTAGCAAATAGCTCATTTCTTCATCAAATGCACCTAAGTACACTACCAAACATGCTGCATTGTTTGGTCTTAGACTTTTTGGAGTATCCCTTATTTCCTTTGCAAATCTAAGATTGAAAGCTAGGACTAGCTCATCCTCTTCTTTCTCAATGCTCATAAATTTTTGTCTCACTGAAATGGGATCAACCCTTTCACCAAATTTCTCCATGAACACTATTTTGAACTCCTCCCAAGAATAGATAGAGCATGATGGTAAATAAGAGAACCAATCTCTTGCATCTCCTTTCAAATACTGAACAAACAACTTGATGACAACATCCTCAAAATCAAGTTCATAGTCTTCCATCACATTTACAAACTCTTGGAGATGCCTACTTGTTGATTCAAACTTCTTGCCATTGAAATTTGGAAATTGTTCTTTGATTTTAGATGGAATGGCATTTGGGTAACCATTAATTCCATTGAAATTGATAGCTCTATATCTTTCAGTACTGAAAGTGCTTTGATGACATGACAAGGGCCACACACTATGAATTGTTACATCTATGTCCACATAAGGATGCATAGGTTGATGGTACATTTTCTTATACTTTTACAAGCCTCGTTATATCAACCTTGCAGTTACATAGGGAAACTCAAAACCTTTCTTAGTGTTATTTCACCTAATAAGGAACCATTTATCATGTCAAGTCTTGAATATTTCTCATAAATTTTTTCAAACATAATGATACTTTCTTTAGATTTATGAGAATACCTGAAAAGAATTGTACCAAATGCTAACCTTTTGATGCAATTCTAGAGGGAAGAAATAAAAAGCTAACTCAATCTCATTTAGAAAAATCTCAAACCAAATCTTTCATGTCCATTCAACTAGGACTCAAACCTTCATCACAAAACTCTTGAATCAAAACATTCTATTGAGAATAAGACACTTAATCACTTGAAGTTTCCTCAAATCTCCTTTTTCAACATTAAAATGACCAATCTAATCTTTACCAACCACAAATAACCAAGTTTGTTTCTCATTGCCACCAACAAAAACACAAACTCCATTGTATTAAGTCAATTTCCTAATTTTTCCCACAAAACACAACATAGGGAATCGCCAAAAGCATAGAAAACCTTATTCAAATTCTTTAAGACCTTGGATATTGTAAAAAAACTTCAAAATGAATCATTTCACAAATTTTTAGAATTTTCCACTGTACAAATTGGAAGAAATCACAATTTTTTGTATGCAACCTCGAAAACCCTATCTTCAGAACAATTTTTAGGAATAGACTTGTTTGACCCTTTAAATGGCATTATAAAAATTACTGGTAAAAATAAAGTTTTTCCAAAACATCAAGATATTTCCATCCATCCAAGTTTCGGGCTCGTACAGGTCTATACATGGCCATACTAACATGTTTTATGACTGCAATTTCTGGAAAACATTTTCTGAACTGGCTGTCTTCACCAAAAACACAATAACTTTCACATTTCTCAATGAAATTAAATGAAATAGAAGCAAAAATAAATTAGATTAAATATTCTTTCAATACCATGTGATATCAAGCCATGAAATGGACCATATAGACCATACCATGCATCAAAATAGAAGAGTTCTCAGGAAAAACAATGTTCTTTCATTGTTTTTACATTCAAATCTTCATTACATCTCCTCCATTTTGTACCATAACTTCCCTAACTTTCAAATGACTCATATCCAACCTATTTAAAATCATTTCATCCATTTTTAACATTATGACTCTTTATCTTCCATTATTTGTTAACAATTTCACATTATGACAACATTGACATTTTTTTTGCAATATATGACAAAATGAACACTTTAAACCTCCTAGAACCCCTAAAACATTTAAAATGGTCATTTAGACCTTATTACATGACTCAAACACCTTACAAAGCAATTTTTTACAATTTGGCCTCATGGAGGCAAGAAATCCAAAAGGTGCTCCTGCACCAAACTCCCCATGAAAAAGAAACTCAAATCCCTTGAGTGAGGACCTACAATTAAAAAATGCTTGATCTCATTCTTCATTAATCTCCAACTACTCCATTCACTTGGTGTACCCTTCCAATGCACTAGGTACAGATAGCATGCATCAACACTCTCATTCTGCTTCATCTTCACTCTTGGCTTTCCTATCTTCATGCTCAGGTTTTTGGACCTGTCAAAGGGAAATGACTTCCCCTTCCAATCTACTTTGTTGGTTACCTGCACTAGGATAAACATAATAACAACTCCATTGACAAAAACAATTTGATTAGTATCAAAGTCATTCATAAAATATGTGCCTTGTCTCTCAAATTGTATTGGAGACTTCATGATCTGCCATTCTTTATTAACCACTTCATCAGCAACTTCGTTATCAGCAACAACTTGATTCTCAACATCCACCTTATTATCAATCTCCATGCATTCTTCTTTTTCTTGCTTGGTTTGTCCTACTCCAACCTTGCTATCCCATTCTTCTTCAATGACTGCAAACTTTTCCCACAAATCATCTTCTTCATCCACCTTTGCTTGTTCATTACCTTCTCTCATCAATAGTTCTTTTGTCTTCACATCAGGTTCAACTTCTCTCATTTTCATTAGCCTTTGAATAGGCCATACTACCTTCTTCTTAACTGTCAAGTGCCAACTTGTTGCTTGTCTGATCCAATGTTCCATCTTCATCATGGACTCTACATAAAAATCATTGAACTCTGCTTCTCTTCTCCTCATCGCATACTTTAACTCAGCTATCTCTTTGTCAATCATCTCTTGTCTCTTCCTTTCTTCCTCTTCCTGCAAATACCTTCTCAACACTTTCATCTTGTTCTCTACTCTCAAGCAAGCTTCTTCTTACTTCCACTTCTCTTTGCCTCACCTAGGCAATCGAGTTCTTTCCTCAACCTGCACAACACAACACACAACCACAAACTCTTTCTCTACCTAGACCTTACTGGGATTTGATACCAATTTCATGCAATGCTAGAGGAAGAAAAAAAACTAACTCAATCTCATTTGACAAATCTTACATGTTCATTCAACTAGGACTCAAACCTTCTTCACAAAACTCTTGAATCAAAACCTTCTATTGAGAATAAGGCACTTAATCACTTGAAGTTTCCTCAAATCTCCTTTAGCAGCATTAAAATGACCAATCTAATCTTTACCAAACACAAATAACCAATTTTGTTACTCATTGCCACCAACAAAAACACAAACTCCATTGTATTCAGTCAATTTCTTGATTTTTCCCACAAAACACAACCTAGGGCATCACCAAAAACATAGCAAACCTTATTCAAATTCTTTGAAACCTTGGATATTGTAAAAACACTTCAAAATGAATCATTTTACAACGTTTTAGAATTTTCCACTATACAAATTGGAAGAAATCACAATTTTTTGTATGCAACCCCAAAAACCCTATGTTCAGAACAGTTTTTAGGAATGGACTTGTTTGACCCTTTAAATAGCATTATAAAAATTACTGGTAAAAAGAAAGTTTGACCACAACATCAATCTCTTTCCATCCATCCAAGATTCAGGTCCGTACATGTCCATACTAACATGTTTTCTGACTGCAATTTTTGGAAAATGTTTTCTAAACTAGCTGTCTTCACCAAAAACACAATAACTTTCACATTTCTCAATGAAATTAAATGAAACAAAAGCAAAAATAAACTAGATTCATTATTATTTCAATCCCATGTGATCTTAGGCCATGAAATGGGCCATACAGACTATACCATGCATCAGAACAAAAGAGTTTTTAGGAAAAACAGTGTTGTTTCATTGTTTTTACATTCAAATCTTCATTACATCTCCATTTAATGCCATACCTTCCCCACCTTTCAAATGACTCATATCCAACCTATTTATAATCATTCCATCCCTTTGTAACCATCTAACTACCTATGACTCTTCATCTTCCATTATTTTTTGACAATTTCACATTATGACAACATTGACAATTTTTTTGCAATATATGACAAAATGAACACTTTAAACCTCCTAGACCCCCTAAAACATTTAAAATGGTCAATTAGACCTTATTACATGACTCAAACACCTTACAAAGCAATTTTTTACAATTTGGCCTCATGGAGGCAAGAAATCAAAAAGGTGCTCCTGCACCAAAATACCCACTATCCTTGCGAGGGTAGAAACAACAAACATAAGCACTCAAGGACACATCAAAGTCCTCCAATAAGCAAAACAACAATGGGATATTGCACTTGTGTAGTTGAAGGTCATATAAAAGCATATTCTCTTGAGGAACTATGCAACATATCTTGAGGACAAGACATAATTTTAAAGGGGAGATAATGTTAGCAAGATACAAGGATATAAGGCAAAGACCGCAAGCTACCTCATGGGACTAGCAAAACCTAAGGCTGACAAAGAAGATCAAGTAAAAGATGCCCTATAAGGGTCACGTCTCTCTAGGAGACAAAGTATGAATATATGCATGTAATAGATATAGGAGATGTGATATCAGATTAGAATATTTATATGGAATAGAATGTAATATAGAGTAGAGACTAAGACCTATCATTGTATCTGTAATATAAATTTATAAATATATAGAGGTATAAAGATTAATTCAATAGATGTGATATAAATGAATGTGGTTCTTATTTAAATTACATATGGAATGCAATTAGATATAGCTTTCCCTTCCACACTTACTCTTTTCTCTCGTTGTATCCTCTAGGGTATAAACAAACTACATAAGGGATATCAGGGTACATATCTCTGAACTATAATTCCCAATTTCCTCTTACCAACAGCATATATTTTGTACATGAATACTTAACATAGATTGACTACTAAGACCCATCATTTTTGTGCCAATTATGTTTAAATGGAGGTGTAGATGTAAATAACTAAACATCATACCTTAAGTTATATTCATATTGCTTAGGTGAATATTATCTAAGATCTCTAATTATTTTAAAATAATTTTAAAATATTTATATTTTTTTTCTCTTAATTTTCTCTCTAAATCTTTGATTTAATCTTATTATTTACAAAGAATAAGTAACATTTGCATTTCTTATTATATTCTTTAAAAGTAAATTTTATGGTTGTACGCTACAATTATTTTGTTCTCATTTTGTTCCAATAGATCAATAGTTAAACCTTGTTGACTTTACTCTAAAATGGTGTTACAAATGTCTTAATTTATAGGATTATATACATGTAAAAAAAAAAAGTGCTAATGCTCTATTTTTCGAAATCCATTCACAACACTTCAAAAATAAACTTTAAAGAGTTAACTCTCAAATATTAGCTAATGCTCTATTTTTGTATGTTTTTTGATGGAAGAATTTATATCATCTTCAGGTTGATTTTGCCCTCTGATATGGAAGCACAAACCCATGTTGAATACCTCTTCAAATGAGAACTAAAGGTTGACGGGTATACAGTCCACCAAAATCATCCAAGGCACAATACCAATCGCATTCCTTAAATCATACCTCAAAAAGTTCGAAGCTTAGTAGATAGCATAATCAAGGAACATACCATCATCCTCACCAATTATGCTCAACCAATTGAACTACAACCCTTTGGTAATGCTCTACTTTTCAAAATAGATACAAATAAGTGGAAAAGTTAACCTCCATTTTGTAAAGCAAAAATAGTATACGCAAAGAAACTATCTAGGAGTTATTATCTTCAATCAAGCAAACAAATGGAAAGAATATCTCGACTCTCAAAGATGTGCAGACTTCATTTTTCAAAATATGGCCCAACTTAGGTGAAGAAGCTAACCCCAAAAATATGCTAAAGCAAATGTAGTATGGGCGGAGAAACTACCTTCAAAAAAAATTTGAAGTACTTGTACAATGCAAAATTAGCCACAAGAATATGTACCTTCAGAATAATTTATGGTTTTGAACTCCCGTATATTAGTAATTAGATGTTTACAAGCTCGGTTATCACAATAGATGCTATTAAAAAGAAAGCATGAACAACCAAATTACACCTCAATCATTCAAAGTAGGAAACAAAAAACATGAACGAGTAACACTCAACATCCTTTCTTCAACAAGGAATTATATCTTTCTAGCTTCTACATATTATGATAACTTCTGGTGTTAAGTATGGCCAACATGAGAGCTTATACACTATAACTACCTCCCATGAAAAGCAACAATATTCCCTCATACGTAAAGATTGGAGACAAAAGACAATCTCACAGCCCTCTCAATATATTGAATATATTGGAAGAAATATTACAGTAAATCTCCATAGCGACGGGTCGAATATGGAGATTCGAACTTTGGAAATTTAATTCGATAAGACATTTGACTCTAAACGATGAAATTTAATTTGCTGGCGCAATTGACTACAGCATCATTAGAAGTTAATTTTTTTAATAAAGAAGACAACGACGCATTGAAGACGAATCTTTCTACAAGAGGCAGGCATTGTCTCAACCCTGATAGCATCATTAAACGAAAGCTTCAGACTAGATACAAAACAATGGATCTCATCAATAGAGTTGATGACATCATTAGTTATTCCATGATAAACGATGTGTTAATTATGCATTTACTAAAACTGTCATTAACATCTTTATTTTCAGGTACAAAAACACTATTTTCTGTCTTCAATAATCTCAGAGACACGGCCTTAACTTTTACCGTGACGACCCCAGGTTTTATTAAAATACGCATACAAATACAAGAAATGAAAATAATGGGTCCAATGTACTTTGATCAATCCAAAGGCCCAAAGAAACAATGAGGCAACCCAAACTTCTTCATGGATTGTGTTGACCAAGATATTGCCAAGTATTACTCAACAGCTTTCAGTGTTGTGTAACCTTTAATTGGCCACTTCAGGGATAGCGTTGGCCAAGATATTGCCAAGCATTAGTCAACAGCTTTCAGTGTTGTGTTAAACCTTCAATTGCCACTTCAGGATTGTGTTGCCCAAGATATTGCTAATGATGGAAGATTTCTATGTTCACCGATGTATCATTGATTTCTATGGACTGTTGAAATAGCTGTATTTCCTCTACATGATAAGGTATTTTAATATTTTCTTATCAACTTCAGTACCATACTATCATTGTATGAGCAAATCTCAATCAGATACTTTTGTTTTGGTAGGATGAAATGCAATATCACGGATCTTTTCTCACACAAATGTGTACCTTATAAGATCCTCCATCAAGATAAGGAATTTTCTGAGAGAAGCTGGGTAATCCGTTTACAATGTTGCTCCGATCTGACCCAGCTGGCGAGCAATCCCACTCCACTTTCAGCAGATGGAGGCGGCATTTTTCACTTCTTCACCAAGCACGGGAGTTTCTCCTTCGAGTTTAATCAAATTTACTTCTAAAACTATGAATTATTTCTTCTTTGTCCATATTCATGGTGGAAAAAATATCCAGGCTGAGGTTGTGATGTCCCCACTCTAGTCAGTCACCTGATGCAGTGTGTTAGCCCTTTTCTTGGACCCTTGTGGGCTAACTGGATTGGTTAGAGGGTCAGTGGTACCTTCTGGAGAGTTCAGTCGATTTCATTTTCTGAGATCGTGGATAGGCTCATTGCAGGCCTTGGCAGTACAGGAGTTTCTTTGCTTCTGACGGCATTGAATTCTGTTGAGAATTGAGGGAGATAGGCTTACTTAAGTGATTTAAGTTAATTTTTAACTTAAAGTCTTTTTATAAAGTCAAATTGACTTTATAATTCTTATTTCACTTAAATTAAGTCTAAAGTGAATATTTTAATGTTATATCTCTATTCACTTAAAGGAGGCACCAAAAATCAAAAGGGAAACTATAGAAAGTGATTTAAGTTTAGTTTCATAAATTTAAATGAGCTAAAGCCCTAAAATGTACGGCCTTCTTAGGGTTTCTCCTCTTTTGCTTTATAAGGGATTTGGGCAATGAGAAACTCATCTTTTTGAATATTTCAACTTTGCCTTGGAGGTTTTTTCCCTTGCTTTCAGCCTGTGACCAGGTTTGCAGCAAATCCACCATTGGAGAACGAAATCTCTTCAGTGTGAGCACTTGTGAAGTTGTGAAAGATCAGCTGAATTAGTGCAGATTGAGAGAGCTTCATTTCAGAAGTTCTGCAGTGCTTCAACAGATTTTTTGTAGTGTTCTTCATCAAAAACAGAGGGTTTATTAGTTGCTGTTCTTCCTTCACCATGGCAGACTTCATGGCTGTTTGGGCACACCTTCAGAGATGGTTTTTGGTGCTTTTTGTTTGAAAGGGCGTGGCACTTGCAAGGAAGTTTATTTTGGCTTTTTGGAGAAACGTCTTCTTTTGGAGGATCTCTCTTCATGAACTTGGGCGCCCTACCTATGTTACTCTCTGGCTTCAGTTTCAGAATAAACTTTGAAGTCTGTAACTCTCTACTCCAGTTTTTGTCAGTTCTTCACCATGCTGGTCGGATTTCTTATTTAAAAAATCTGGAGGCTTTCGGGTATGTTTGTATGTTTTAAATCCATTGTTGATGATAATAAACACCTTCTACAATTCCAGTTTGATTAAATTTGCTCAAGTTTTCATTTTGTGAGCTTTTATATGATGCGCCCCTTCTCTTCTGTCTACAAAATTTCTCTAAAAAACTAAAAAACACAAATAGACTTAAAAAAAAAGACAGGGGTTTGAGCAGTGAGCTAGCAAGGCTCATCACAGAGGTCATGGCAATCTACTATTCTCCATATAAACAAAATTTTGTAGTAGATATAATGAACCCATTTAACCGCTCTGTTGTTTTAGCTGTTCACATCATTTGAAAATTATTCCGCACTCCAAATAATAAAAAATAATAAGAATGAATATGCCAAACCAATAAAATTAAAATATGAAGAATGAATATGCCCAATAAATAATAAATATGATGTAACACTTATTTAACTTTGAATTCACACAAACTCGTGACAAAAGGCCATTGGAAAGTTTTATAGATCACCAAATATTTAACTTTGGGAAAAGAATACACTTGTCCTATAGCGTGTTCCTCTAGAGAAATCTTCTAGCAATATACAAGAGGAACTTGATCACTCAAGATAAATCATCAATCCTTCAGAAAAAAATCAAAGCCGACATATTAACTGGGGTGACAGGAAGAGGAATTTTATCACTCATCAATTGCTATGCGTGAGGGTGCTCGAACATGAGAAATCATTTTTTTGTCGCAAACGCCATAGTACCTTAAAGTTCCGAATATATTTGACTGGTTTGCCCTAAAACAATGTTAAAAACAAAAATTAGTAAATCTCTCAAACAAATTGTTTGCTTCCCACCCCTAAACTAATTTCTGTATACACATGTTTTCATTGAATTATATCAAAATTAAAGTGATACATAACTTGAACCCCATTTATACTTCTCAGAATGAGCTGCAGAAGAGTTGCACCTTCCAACGATTTTTCCGGTTGCAAAAATAAATGATCATGTCTAATTTATGAATAATATCAGCAAATGTCGGCCTTTTTGCAGGGTCTTTGTCCCAGCATTGCTCAATCAGCCTGCAACAATGAAAGATGCAAACAAAATATTAGATACATGAGGGCTAGCAACAGTTCATTTGAAGAGGGTATGGTATCTTCATCTAAGCAGGCACTTTCAATATTTCACATCAGAGCTGAAAAAAGACATTAGTATGACACTATTTTATTCATAGGTAAACATTACAGTTATTGATTACACGATATGCATGCATTATGATCTATCTCATCATTGAATAACAAAAGAGCTAGCATATTTCCTAGTGTTTGGACCATAGGTTCCTTGTAAGGTGGCAAATAATAGCAATACATATAACATGGAAAAAGAAGCTCAATGCTGATAATGCTACCATAAAATTGAACAATCAATCACAACAATCTGTAGTCCATCCTCTCCACAAAGGAAATCTGTCTAATTAAAAGCTGAGAAGGATTTTCAACTGCTCCAACCTGTCCATATTGAAGGTGGTAAAATCTATTGTGTGTTATTATGGTATTGAGGACAACGGTACACTTCATTCTCGTGCATCTATTCTAGCAGACTTCAAGGCAAAATTGGCTATGGCCATACAGGCTGAAGATGTGTGTATTAGCTTGGTGGATCTTCTGGTGCAGTCAGCTGAAAAAATAGACCAGATAATCATGCAGTCAGCAAATAAGGCAATGTGAGAGGAACTGATAGACCTCACCAAGGATGTACGCAAATGACAAATCCATGGATTTCTGCCAAGATGTACATTTGGTTAACCAGACTATGGTTATTTCTCACCAGAAGAGCTTACTCAAAACTAATAATTTAATTTGCTCTATGCATCAAGTGGAAGCGATTAATAGCATTCAGATGAAGGACCTGGAAGCATCTGTGGATCTGGTGCCAATGATATTGAGGACTATCACAGTTTCTAGGAATAGGGTCTATAATAGGGCTTACAAATCAATGGAAGACTGCTCCATGCAATTATTTGCATCTTTTTGTGCCAGTTTCTTTGACCTTCACTGGCAACTAGTAATACTGTTATATGGTGTCTTGTTGGTGTTCTGTTATACGTGATGAGGTTTACTTACCTCATTTTGTTTAGGCTTGGGTTTGTGTGTCTATCCTGCTTTATGGTGTGTTTTTCTTACTCTATCCTTTGTCCATGGGCTGTGGATACAGGATTTTGGTTACATGTCTTGTATGTCTTTTTAGATATATCGCTGGGAACCCTAAATAGAACCCTGGATTTTCTGTCTAAAAACACTGAATAACTATAGTCAACTTAAAAATTTGCAATTGCAATATTATTTGTAGTTCCTTGCAGCTTTATTATAATTAACCTAGTACATCTTATAAATTAATGCACACAAGCCATGCATCTACAACTTATTTTTTATGATCACACAACTTGCCCATCTTTCTATTTATTTCCAAAATTATCTTTTTGAACCAAGAAACACATGATTTGTTTTCATTTTGGGATAAGCTCTTCATTTGTTATTGACAACTCAATATGCTAAGAGACACTTTTATAATCCAAGTTCTTTCAGCATGTCAGCAATGCAAAATTAATACCCAAATACTTCTAACCATATTACTTTGAAGTATCTTACTCTTTCAAGTCTTTGGGATAGTGTCTTGGAGAAGCTTTGAACTCAGGCCTCCTATCCTCGTAAGCATAGGCTTTTGCAGCATCCATATGAGACAATGATGCAAATGGTTGACATCCTTCAATCATCTGAAAAGCACAAGAGTAATATTAACTCTGTACTACAAAATAAGGTACAAAAATCACTGAAATCAGAGAATATTATGTATCAACTTGCCAAACTAACCTCCTGAATCATATGCATATCAAAAAGTGTTTATTTGTCTTTTAGTTTTTTTTTTAAATGATATAAGTGGAAAGGAAAAGAAGATGATCAAAATTGCAAAAGATAGGAGATTAAAAGTCAACCCTCTCTAGTTACATTATTATGCAATTATTAAATTAAAGTTGCCAAATATCCATCCAACCAACTTTCTTTAGTGAGCACGCACCTAAAGAACATTTCTCTGTAATCACCACATTAAAAAGTCTTCCACGTGAGAGGAAAAATAAAATATTTTCTCTGTTTGTAAATTATTTGGAGTCACTTTTTTGCTCCCTCTTGCTATTGTCTTTAGTTTTATTTCTGAGTCCATTTGACCTATTTTAGTCGCCTGTGGACATTAATGACATTTATCTTTCTTTCTTTCTTTCTATACTTGCTTTCACACTAAAAAACCCACCAAAAAAAAAAAGTGAAAAAAATAATAATGAAAATATAAACTTCTAGCATTGAAATCAATTACAAGTACGGATATGTGGGTACAGTACAGAAAAAATCAGGCTGCATACATTCTGGGTATGTCCATACCAAATCCATATAAAATTCAGAAATATATACATATTTGCAGCCTAGCAGCAGGAACTAAGTTCAGAATACCACATATCATGTATATGTTAAACAAAACTACCATAAATTTACAAATTTGAAATAGAATATATTGATTCAATATCTATTTGTCAATTTATCAAACTTGAAAATAAACATTAAACAACACATTCCAGAATCCAAACAAATGAAACAGTTTATAGTCCAAAGTAGGAGAATTCAGCTGAGTCTTTGAGCTTGACAGAGAAGTCAAGGAACAATCTGAGTTAGAGTTACATCCACTTTCTGTACTTAAACTTGAGCATAAATAATATTTAAGTAGACATGCAATTGCTGCTACCAAGTTGGTTTAATTTTTTTCCCTTAGGGGGAGGAGGTTTAGGGGGTTTCTTGGATAAAATCTCAGAGTTTCATGCTGAATCCTTCCCGTTTTCAGCATTGTTTTAATTCATATTTTAATAATTCTACAAAGAATTTTAAGAATTTATGGATCATTTTGGTGACAGAACAGCAAGTTCCTTGAAGCTTGTAGGAAAAAATTTCTTAACACATAGGAAGTTCATGCGTATAGCCAAATATTCAGATTTTTCTCCCAAAGTGTTGCAGGTTGTTGGTTGCAAAGGGTCAGCCACGACAAAATCTCAAAAGAAGCTTGACAACATCCAAGAAAGCATGGAGCTAGTATTAGGAGGCAACAAAGCTCTTTGGGAGGAAATGTACCATTTGAACGAAAGAATCGAAGAGTTGCAAGAAGAGAATAAGGACCAATCTGAATTTCTAATTGGAATCATTGAGCAATTGCAACAAGAAGTGATAGGTGAAGGATGAATTGCTATCAAAACTCCAAGAAGGGAAAGAGGAGCCGACAAAAACGAACACATCATCCCCTACTCAAGAAGAACAAACAAATGAGATGTGCAAGAAAAGCACTGATCATCATATCTTTTATGTAGAGCAAGCAAGGAGTATTCTGAACTCACCATGGGTGAGTATACTTAATAAATCTGCTTAAAAAAGAAGCAAGGACAAGGAAGAGGAAAATGTATGAGATAATGGTTAAAATTCAGTCTTCACATTTATTGCAAATTGTTAGAAAATTTTCAGATCCACTTGTTACATAAAGCAAGGATAAGTATGATAGCTTGTTGCATGAGGGAGTATATCTTCTAGCTTAAAAACAAAATAGGCAACATGGACAGCTTGTAGGAAATATTCTTCAAAGTTGTAGACGTGTGTGTTTGGAAATATTGATGCAAAAGTACAGTTTTATGTCACTTGTATGAGCAAGTAAGGGCAAAGCATTGCAAAATGGGAATTTGAAACATGGGCAGCACTGTGGCAAAGTTTAGTTGGGTTTTGCAAGCATGTAAACTTCCTTTCATTGAGCATGGGTAACACTGTGACAGGATTTAGGGTGTTGTACACATGCATATTTGCATTCCGTGTCAATGTAAACATTCTAGCATGTTGCAAGTCTCACTTGTTTGATATGGCAAGAAAAGAAGATAATTCTGCTTATATGGGCAAGTAAGGAAGGGACCTTGATGAGCATAAGGCCTTGATGAGCATAAGGCCAGCCTAAAGTATAACACTGATGGGTTTTAATTTTTGTATAATGCACAGATTCTCATCACAACTGAAGAATATGCATAGTTGTAGGAAGAGGTCTCTTTTTCAAATTCACTGCTAAAATTGTAAAAAATTTATGGCCTTCATTGTCAGAACCACTTTGTGATAGCTTTCATAGCATTGTAAATAACCTCCAAATACAAAGATCATTCATGGCAACAATGGTATATTGTAGCATGGCAATCATTGTAGCATGTCTTGAGTATCACGAGAGGTTGTAGCCAGTGAATTTTCAGTTGTAATGGAAGTTATCAAAGCAATGGCAGATAAAGTTTGGACACACAAGTTTCACTAATGGAGGGAGAAATTATTCTAATATGCAAATATAATTTTTTGTGGGACCAAAAGCTCTCTAAAAAGGGAGGTGTGAACTGTAATTGTAAGGATCCAAGAGGATGTACCTTACAATGATCCAAAAGAAGGGATGGAACATTCCACTTGTATTTTCATTCCCCAAGAAAGGATGGAACACCCCACATTGTCTTTTTTTCAAAAGAAAATAAAATGCTCCTCACTTGACTATTGATATTCCGTACACTGTTGACTACACAACTCTTCATGCCCAACACATGACCTTTCATGTTCTCTCCCATGACTTTTCAGTTCCTTCATGAATCCTCACACCCCCATATGTCCCTTCATTCCCCAAAGCAAGAAAACTCATTTAAAGACAAGTAGAGGACAAATTTGGTTATTGAGGCATTCCATAGTGAATGTATCATTTAGGAAGGCAATGGTGGCTTGAGTAATTGTTCAAAGTGAGAGAATTCAGCTGACACATTTACTCCTATTATATACTTTCATTTGTGTAAACAAGTATAAGGATCATGGCAGAGTCCTTTTCTGCATCTCTGCCTTGAGTTTGTCCGCAAAAAAAAATCTGTGTTTTGACTCAGATACCCTTCACTGCCTTTAGGATATAATTGATGTATTTGTTGTTAAGTGAAGATCTAGTTTGTGCCATTACCAATTGCCACCCCCTGTAGCCTATACACATTATCATTCAGCACTCTATGGAGAATTTTATAATGATGAACAATGGACAAAAGAATATTATTTGCAACTGCATCCAAGTTCTCTCTCAACTGTGCCATTCATTACAGTCCACCACATTTCTTCTCATGCATTTTAAATTGGACTAGCGTCATTGTATTTACTGTGATAATGATACTTTGTACAGTACTTAATACACAAACAATCATCTAAAACATACAATCTAAATGTTAAAAATACAACCAAAATGAAAGGTAGTTTTATTAAAATATGTAAATTTGTGTTCTCCTTGACTTTTTGCATTTCTTTCAGCTGCCAATGGGGAGGAAATAGTATACCTCTTGCAAAATCAGAGCAAAAGAAAAAACGTCTACTTTGGTGTCATATTCTTCTTGTCGAATAACCTCTGGCGCTGTATACCTCCCTGCTACACAAGAAGCAAACTGTCAGAGATTTGAATATAGTAGCAATATATAGTTTTATCATTGGAAATGTGTTTGAATCATGTCAAAATACTTCCAAATATATATATAAATGAGCAAGCATAGAACATAAATAAGCAATTTATGTTTTAAATTATCACATACTGTAATGACTAGAAAATGTATTCTATACACAAAATAGATGCCAAGATCAAATCAACCACAACAGGCATAGGATAGGATAATTGACAGGGAAGTATAAAATATGAACACAACAGGCTATAACTCGCACCACAAATTACTTAGTACTGTTTCTCCCAAATATTTATCATCTCCCACATTCTCCAAAATTAATAGACCCAATCAATGGAACGGGACTTGTAAAATATGGATCTCCCAAAACAGCGAAGTATAAAATTGAAATGCAGGCCACAATGTCATGCCATGAATTAGTTGGTTGTACTTTTCCTAATTATTTGGCATCTATCATATTCTCTTGAATCAATAGAGGAAACACAAACTTCTATTTCGAGGTTTGCCCCAAACATATTGCGGAGTGTATCATCCCAAGGTTACCAAAAGCATGGGCGAAGATGCAGGTTTGCTTCAGGTTGAAATGACTGTACAATAATAGATATTTTCAAAAATAGCGTAGAATATCATACAATATTTTTTATTACTATCAGAATTTTTAATTAAGCAACAGGGTTTTATGATGTGTCCCCCAGACCCACATAAAAATGCCTAAATTTACAACTGAAAAACCAAATATAATCTTATCATTGAGAGTTCAAAGATTTACATCAGCCAAGAGGCTCTTTTGCATTAATCCAAGCATCCACAATTCAACCCTAACGATTCCTTATGATGCTTCACTTGCTCTCCCTGGATTATCTGCAGATGCTGCATCAAAGCTCAATTTAAATTGATCCTTGTCTGAGGGATGCCACATTAGCATCTTATCTATTCTTTCTTTGTGATACAACTCCTTTATCAAGGGGTGTCTATTGAGCTTCAATATACTGAGGATGAAATCTTTTCTCCCTGCATTTTTATTATTATTGTTGTTATTATTAGTATAATTATCAAAAATTAAAAAATAATTAAATAAGTTATATTAATAAAAAATTCAAGATTTCACATTGTGTATATTATTAGGTGTTTGCAATGCAGGAATACATTTAAAAAACATTAATAATGTATTTCTATATATACTTATAATGTATATTAGGTCATATTGTGTACTTTTTAATATAAAAATTTAATATACATATAAAACATTTGTTCAACTTTACTGTCTAAAACATATTATGCCATATAATATTTTATTATCAAAGGTTTCATGAGTTCATAGATTTTGGGGATATCAAGATGCTCCCCAAGACATCTGGAAATGTTTTGGTGCCTTTGCAAGGGATATTGGTATACAATAATAATAAATAATTATATTCTTGACTAAGTTTTTTTGAAGTTTGTCCCATATTCCATGAGCTGTTTTTTAAGATGAAGAGGAAAGCATTGATCAAGAGACACTCTCAAATGATCAAAATGGGTCAGCAGAAATAACTCCAGCAAATACACCTACAAAAGATCAAAATGAGACTACATCAAGGACTTTATTGAAGACTTCTTCAAAGTTTGTTCAAAGAAATCATCCAGAAGATTAGATTATACAAGAAGGAAGACCAAGAACCACTAGACGAACTGTTAATTATTCTGAAGATGAAGATGTCTCTTTGCTGTCCAAGATTGAGCCTAAAAGTTTTGAAGAAGCAGCTGAAGATAAACATTGGATAGTTGCTATGCAAGAAGAGCTTGATCAAATACAGAAAAGTGAAACTTGGGAACTTGTCCCAAGACCCAAAGACAAGAACATGATTGGCACAAAGTGGGTGTTTAGAAACAAGTTGAATGAAGATGGTCAAGTGGTAAGGAATAAAAGCAAGGCTTGTATGTAAAGGATATGCACAGGTTGAAGGTATAGACTTTGAAGAAACTTTTGCTCCTATTGCACATTTAGAAGCTATTAAAATGTTCTTAGCTTTTGCTACTTTCAAAGATTTCAAGATTTTTCAAATGGATGTAAAATCAGCTTTTCTAAATGGTAACTTGGATGAAGAAGTGTACATAGTACAGCCAGATGGGTTCATCATTTCAGAAAATCAGAATTGTGTGTGCAAGTTGAAGAAGGCACTCTATGGGCTGAAGCAAGCTCCGCGTGCATGGTATGCTAGATTGGACAGATATTTACAGCAGCAAGGTTTCAAAAGAGGGATAGCGGACAGCAATCTCTATGTCAAGGAAGAAGGTAATCATATGTTGATTGTTGTAGTTTATATTGATGATCTTATCTTTGGAAGTAATAGTGAGAAGATGTGTCAAGTTTTTGCCACAAACATGCAAAAGGAGTTTGAAATGCCTATGCTTGGTGAGTTGTCCTTTCTTGGTTTACAAATTTATCAATCAAATAAGGGCATATTCATCTCTCAAAGTATATTAAAGAGATGTTGAAAAAGATTAGAATGGAGGATTGCAATCCTGTAAGTACCCCTATGGTGACAGGATGCAAGTAGAGTAAAAATGATGAGTCCTCAGATGCTTATCAAACTTTGTACAGGTCTATGATAGGAAGTTTTTTGTAAGTAACAGCTACTAGACCTGACATTAAGCAAGCAGTTGGTTATGTAGCAAGATTTCGGGCTACTCCAAAAGACACACATGTTCATGCAGTTAAGAGGATCTTCAAGTATCTCAAGGGTACTATGGATTATGGGTTGCGATATCCAAAAGGAAAAGATTTCACGCTCATAGCTTACACAGATGTAGATTGGGGTGGATGTGTTGATGATAGAAAGAGCACAAGTGGAGGTGCATTTTTTCTAAGAGATTGTCTTGTATCTTGGCTGAGCAAAAAGCAAGCTTCTATTTCTTTATCTACAGCTGAAGCGGAGTATATTGCAGCAATGTCTTGTTGCACACAAGTCCTATGGATGAAGCAAACTTTTAAGGACATAAAGGTAGAGTATGAGCATCCTATTTCTATCTTTTGTGATAACACAAGTACCATTAATATTTCAAAAAATCCAGTTATGCACTCTAGGACTAACATATTCCTATCAAGTATCATTTTTTGAGGGAACAAGTTAGTAATCAGCAAGTT
Source organism: Sequoia sempervirens (assembly GCA_007258455.2). Taxonomy (NCBI): domain Eukaryota; kingdom Viridiplantae; phylum Streptophyta; class Pinopsida; order Cupressales; family Cupressaceae; genus Sequoia; species Sequoia sempervirens. Next base: position 120,118,659 of record VDFB02000002.1, read on the forward strand.
GGAATATGTCACTACTAAAGAACAAATTGTAGATATATTTACTAAGCCTCTACCAAAGGAAACATTTGAGTACTTGCGGAAGAAATTGGGAGTGATTTCATTCCATCTTTGAGAAGTTGTTTAGACTCAAGGGGAGCTCTCATTGTCACATTTTATCATCCCCGTTTCAGTTATGTAGGTTATCCAGTTTGCCATTGATGTCAAAGGCAGAGTAGTGAGTCAGGGGGAGCAGTACAGGTTTCAGAAGGTGTTGCCACCAATGACAAAGGGAGAGATTGTTGAATATTTTGAATTTGATGTCAAATGTTTGGCGTTAGCTTACCATGTTTGTGCGTGGTGGATTGATCTGGGCGGTCTTTGCATTGAGTTTCAATCAATTTGAAAAGGTCGATATCATAGTGGTCACTAAAGCTATTGAGTCTCACGTGTGGGATTTTTCTGTTGTCTTCTATAATGATGTCCTTATGTGAATTGACTTTTCTACTATGTGGTGCAAACTAGTTTCTAAGTCATGACTTTTCATGAATTCTTATAAACTTAAATGAAATGTAATTGAAATGATCGACCACCATAGAGATGATTGTAATAAGGTGTTAAGTGTTTTTAGAATGCTCGTGGGTGGCTCATTACATTAGAACGATTTATTTGATAACGCCTTGCTTTTGGTTGAAGGCTTGCATAATGGTCGATGGTATGAAGACTCCTCTGACACGTCTATTTTTGGCCGATGGCTCCTTCATAGGCGACAGCTTCCTTACTTCCTGGTTGCTAAATTCGTTCTTCATTCATGTCTCTATTGTTAGCGGCGGCTTCAAATATCAATTTATAGGGCGGCTAAAAATTATGACGAGTTTATTTAAGTCGTGGAGTTTATTGCAGCAACAGCTTCAGGGAATGCCTTTGATGAATCCATCTTCCTAGGCAATTAATTTACATGCTTTTGAAATTTCCTTTTTTGCCGACAGCTATAGCATTTGTGGACGGGTTGAGTATTGGTTGCGGCCTGGTTTTATGACTATCTTAATTCATTCGCCATAGGTTGAAGACGTGTTTTAATTTTAATAAAAAAAATTGCGGTTTTTTTTTTTGTGTTGGTCATGGGCATTGCATATGTTGAGCATGTCTTTTTCCTCACATTATTGACATGGTAGATTGTAATGCTAGACGTCTCCCAATAACAAAAGGTTCGAAGTATAAGTTTGAGAGTCATGAGGGTTGGACACTTCCATGTTGGCTGCGATATCTTCTAATAGCTTGGCATGATGCTCACTTCCATTTCTAGGCAACAATATTGGTGAATGTTGGGTGTTGGTATTAGTTAAAAATGTATGATGTTGGTCATCACCTTGTGGAGAAGTTGGGACGATTTCAGTGAGTTATGCTAGCCGCTGGAATTGTTGAGCAGACATGAGGTTGGTAGGTTGTCCAAGGAACCAATGCAGTTGTAGTAAGTGCATTACAAGCACTTTTTCAGTCATTTTGTGGGTGGCGATTTCAAGGTTACTATCCTGAGTAGAATCAAGTCTAAGGAGATTGTGTAGCTTTCTACACATCCTGGCGCTGAGTGTAATACTTCCTAGCGCTGACTTTGAAGGAGCTTGTGAGTCATTATTGGAGGACGCGGACAATTTTTGGGTGCAATCTTTATCCCTTTAGGAGAACGTGCTGCAGGAATAAGGCGGTCGTGGGCTTTAGTGAAGTAGGTTGTGAGGTTTCAGATCATGTCATCACTACTCTATGGTTACAGGCGATGCTTCCTTCCATTATTGCAGACTATAAATTGAAGTGTGTGGGGTTTTCTGAGTATGAGGTGCAAGTTTGAAGTGCTAGGAATTGTGTAGTGAACTATGGTATTTGTGCAGTGTTGGCGTAATAACTAGCACCTCTAGAGTAAGAGTTGGTACGGACAGCTATGCACACTACGCAATGAGTGCTCTTCAAATTAGGAGGGGAAGCTCCCTCGTTGTGCTTGACAAAAGTACTAGCAAATGGAAATAAACTAAACTAAATCCTGTCTTTTTGTTTCAGCTGTAGAGGTACAAGGCTTTCTCGAAAACTATATACGTTGCAGCTGAGTATTTTCTGGTTTTGCAGACTACTAACTACAACTATGCCAATTAATTAAAATCTATCCAATTTTCCTCAAGAAAAACAGAGCATGAGGAAACGGAGCAAGGTTTGACTATCAGACGATAAACGAGTATAGATTCTCAACTTGAAGGAAAGGTGGCACATCTATCAGCTCAATCTAAACACGCTTATTGGTAACAACAACACACGATAAACTGAATACGGATTTTCAACTTGAAGGCAAGGTGGCACATCTATCTGCTTAATCCGAACAAGTTTATTGTTCACAACACACGATAACCAAGCGCAGATTCTCTACTTGAAGGCAAGGTGGCACAACTATCATCTCAATCTGAACAAGCTTATTGAACACAAAAACAAATTTTATCTAACTATGGAAAGAATTCGCTATCACAATTGCATGAAACCCTATGTGGCATAACAATTCATTATAACAGCAAAAACGCATGAACAAATACAAAAAGAGCAATATTGAGGGCAAGGTAGGCACAGCATATATTCCTCTCTCGTGCAAAAGTTAATTACAAATGAGAAAAAGCTCTTATTTATATACATCAAAGGTGTAGGGAACCCTAAAATCACCTTGAGTCAACTACAGTCTTGCAATGCATGCAAGATTTATTACTAAACCCTAATAAAGTAAACTATACAGTTAACTGGAAAGCTACCATCAGTTAACCGGTACATTTAACCTAAATGGACAATGTGCAAGCATGCACATCCTTATTTAAAGCAAAGTTAACTGGACACTACCCTCAGTTAACTGGAAACCCTAACCCTAACTCCTGTGAAGATAATTCCAAGGAAGAGATAAGCATGTGTGACGTCAGCAAGTGAACTCAAGACTGGAAGTCGAGTTAACTGCTGCTCATGACTCAACCCTAGAAATTAACTGCAAGTTCCAACTGGCAAATCACTCCATGTCATCTCGGTCTAACACTTCGACCAAGAACTCATCAACCTCTCTGTCTTCAGGCACTTTGATGCTATCCAAAACAACAATCTGTTTCTTCAGTTCTCTGCCACTTTCCTTGACCGTATGCATGCCTTCTCTGACATCTTCAGTCGCCTTTCTGAGACTAGCTGCAATAACTGAAATATTTTCCAACCTAGGCGCCATAGAATCCCTCTCAAGATTATCACGGATCAGCTTTTCGAATTCAGCTTGCACTTTGTCCAATTCAACATACGTGCCATCTTCAAGAAGATAATGACACGGAATCTGAACAACAAAACCACTGACAAGTGCAACTACTCCAACCACATCATCTTTCAGTGAAAATAACTTAGTAGAGATCTTTTCACATATTTCCATTTTGAAACGGTTCTGCTCTCTCCAAGTAAAAACTTTCTCTTGATCATCATCATCCTCCAAGGCGTCATATGCAACAGACAACTGAGACACAAGAACTCGATCCTTGGCTAAATTCTCTGCAACCGAAACTTCGAGCAACTGAATACCTTGACGAAGTCTATGTGCATCACTCCTCAACTGATACAAATCTACAAGAAGACGATGACCTGTAGCAACTAAACTTTCAATCCAGTTATCCAAAAGTCTTCCATGACTGACTAACTGATCTAGCTTTCGTTGTTCTGCAGGTGTATTATGAGGAAGAACAGGCGCTCGAGTCGAATTTCCATGAACAAGATCAGAAATATACTGACGAAGTTGACCATTTTCAGCTTTAAGCAAAGCCTTATCCTCTCCATCCTTCGTGATGCGTTCTTCAAGATTATTGGTAACAATCTTAAGAAGAGTCACGTCTGTCTCTCGAGTAGTCCTGCCAAGATTTGCCTTAGTGAAAGTAAAGTCACCAACTTCGACTTCATCTAGACTCTTACCCTCTGGAGGAACATCAACTTCTATAACAATCTCTAATTCTGGAGTCTTCTCAATATGCACCTGTTTCTTGATTTTCTTGTTCGACCTTCTCTGATAAGGCTCGCCGAACTCAGATAAATCAAGGCTATACGAAGGTTCTCGCCTCTGTCTCCCCAAAGACTTCTCGAGCCAGCAAGACTGAACAATATCATCAATCTGAGGAGAGACTGTCCCTGATGTATCCACCTGTGGTGGTTCAGTTGTCTCTGATCCAACTCAAATTGGTATTTCAGGCTCTGAATCTATGTCAATAGGTTGTATGTGTGGCGAACTAGGAGGTGAAACGTGAGGTTCAGCCTGAATGACTGTCTCTACTGGAATCTCAGGAACATTCTCAACTTGTTTCTGCTTCCTCTTACCAGTAGCTCTCTTTCCCGTGTTTCCACTGAGTCTAACTCCTTCAGGAGGTATCACCATAGCCTTGACCCGAGATCTTGACCTAGAAATAGAAGGCAATGAAGAAAACTTCTCTGGCGGCTCTGTCACAGGAACTGACTTCCGCTTCCGTTTCCTCTCCAAGAACTGCTTGCTGGTCTTGATAACCGATCTAGAAACCTCCTCAATAGAAGTATTCTCCTTAGCATACCAATCTGGTGAACGAAGTGGCTGCCGAGCAATCTGATCTTTGGCATATGAATTGAGAACTTCTCCATCGTCATCCAATAGACCATCAACATCCTCTGATAGGTAATCAGAGAGTTGAGTGATAGTGAGTCTACAATAGTGACGACGACGAACCTCGAATTCATCTTCACAATTAGCCCAGAAATCTTCAAGTGTTGGCTTATGTGCAATCCCTAGCTCTAACCTGTTCGCATAATGACCCAAAGGATCATAGGAACGCCTTTCAGTATGAGTTTTAAGCTTGAATCTTTCTAACTCGGTTGACATAAGCTTGGCATCTGTTGCTGCACTGCATGTGAAAATCCCTAATGCAAAAGGAAAAGTAGCCGCAGTCTTATGACGATTGCGAAGAAAGAAATGAACATGTTGCATCTGCCTGAGAAACTCCATGAAGATGATCTTGTCTGAAGGATACCTAGGCAACATCAGGGGCTCTCCAACATATCCATAAACCCGGATGTATGTGAAAGTAGGGAATTGGATAAACCAATCCGCCCAAGACTCCATTGCTGATTTCGCCTCGGCAGAAATGCGAATGTGCATTTCATTGTCAAGATCTCTAACAGTCCTCATAGAAAAGTGATCATTCACTGCTCGGAAGTCTTGCTCAGATGTAGAGAACTCCAACTGAGGATAATACTCGTGAATACGTTGAACACCGAGAGTGCCATTAGTCTTCAGATGCTTGTAACTGCCTTGGAATGCAATTAAGTAGACCAAGTAAGATATCATATGAAACGCATGAAACTTGAGAAAATTAGTAATCTGCTGATGTAAGCAATCACTAATCAACATAGCCCAGTCAAAATGTTCTGTGCCATCAAGAATTCTGGAAATAAGGTAAAACATCCATGATCGGAAAGTGCTAGCATCCTCTTGACCTGTAACTCGATTGAGCAAAGTTATCAAAACAGCAACTTCATCTTTGAATTCACCACGGCCAACCTTTTTGGGCATGTTAGTCTTCTGAACTTTCAGCCATTTCCGAGCCACCTTTCTCTGTGAACGTTGTTGATCTCCATCCCATATCTTCTCACAGGCTTCAATAACCACAGTAAAGTTATCTGAACGCGGAGGAATACCAAAACATTTCTCTATATCCTTCGGTTTGAGACTGCAAACAACCCTCCCATCAACTGATCTGATTTGTCGTGAAGATGAGTCATAATGCTTGATACAAGCAAGAATAAACTCAAGATCAAAAGTGGTAACAGGAATAGATGCCGCTGCCAGCAATCCGGAACGTTCAAGATTCCTCAACGCATTGCTGCTAACACCCTCCAGACTGCTCAGATTAACCACTGGATAAACATGATTTAGGTCTGTATCTGAAGTTTTGACAAAATTATGCATAAGGGCCGATTTTGTCTTATACTCAATGAGATTGAACTGCATTTTGAAAATGACAACTTTTGACTGTAAAGTCGAATATACTTGAAGAACTTTCTGGAAAACTGAAAACCTCTGGACAAGGCTAAAAATAGCCTAAGGCAGGAGAAATTTTCAAAACTTTTCTGAAACGTGGGTTTTGTGTAGAACGGAATTCTGAACAAACCCAGATAGCTTGATTCTCGAAAAAATGTGATTTTGGCCCACATGCAAAGAAATTCTTGGAAAAAAGCACAGAGCTTCAGAATGAAGGTTGCGGGGCAATTTTCTCGAAAAAATCTAAGACGTGGGTTTTGCTGCAAATACTGAAGTATGCGAACCCAGATGATCAAACTCTGAAAATATGTTGAATTTCTTTGACATGCGAAGAAAGTACCTAAGATGAGAAATAGAAGAAATAAGACAGAAGATAGAAAGTTTTGCTTGTTCTGCTTCTGAAGAATTCGCCAATCTCTTTTCTAAAATCTGATGAAACCTGCATGCAAAGTGAAAACAAAGTCTTGAATCTTCTTCCTTTGAACAATCTGAATCCGTTTCTATGAAGAACGCTGAATTCTGACACCTGTAACACCTTAAACTTGCTGCTCGCTTAAGAAGAATGTAAACTTCGAAGTTTGTAATGAAGAAATAATGGACGCCAATGCTTGAATAAATAGACTTTCATCTTTGAAATTCGCACAAAGCATTAAACCTTGAAAAATGGCGCTTAGCTTGTGATTGGACCTCTTTTTAGTTAACTGAAACTAAAATATGCTAAATAAGGCGCCATGCTTTAGGGTTTCACTTTCAATCTTCAGTTGCAAATTTATTTAAAGCACCATGCAAATTTGACTTCAGTTGACAATCCTTGTTGAATTCGCCATACTTCAAAATTCATGTTAAATTCATAAATAACAATTAAAGCGTCCCTTTTAAGACTTCAGTTGACATTCAAAAAGTGAAGCGCCAACTTCAACCTCATGTTTTAAATCTTCAAAAATTCTAAATATGGCGTCCCTTTTGGAAACTTCAGTTGACAAAGATGAATTCGCCATACTTCACAAAATCATGCTTCATGCTTTAATCTAAATATGGCGACCCTTTTCAGAACCCCAGTTAACAATGAATGAATTCGCCAACTTCACAAAGTCTTCACAATTTCAACCAAAATTCGCCATGCATGCAAACTCAAGTTGACTTTCAAGCATAATCTTCAGTTAAGTGAACATGCACACAAGTTAACTCAACATGCAAAGGTGTTAACTGAACATGCAAACTAGTTAACTCGACATGCGAACTGAAAAATCACTCAACATGCCAATATATGAACTGAAGATGACAACCCAGAAATCGTTTAGTCTAACTGAAGTCAGAACTCAAGTTAAGGCGCACTAGTCAACCTCTTTTGAAAACTCAACTTTGACCTCTTAAGGCGAATTCCAAACTTAGCCAATTTTCATGAAAATTTGGGCTTGAAACCCCTTTCAAGACCTCTGTTCATCCTCTGACACTGGCTGACTGACTTCACCGATTGGCTGGCTGACAGGTGCATCGCAGAGCAGGATAAAAACTGATCAAAAGATACCTTGAGACTGAACATCATAAAACTAACATCTGAAGGCTCAAAAACCTAGGCACCCTTTTCAAAAGCTGCGCTTTTTCTCAGACTTAACCAAATTTTCTCATCTGCATTTCGTACAAAGGGAAAACAAATCCTTCATAACTTCTCGGGATTTACCAATTTCGTGATCGGATCACGTGCCCATCAAGCAGTTAACCTCATTCTACACAACGATGCAGTTGCACATTTCTCCGTAAAACATCATCTAAGGGGTAAACCGTACTTTGAAAAGTTGCTCTTTTTCCAAACTTAGCCATTTTCCTCGAACTCCACTAAAAATAACATTAAACTCGGGATCAAGTAGTTGCCGAAGCCATCTTCCTCGACCGACTATATGCAATAAGTTTCTAACGTAACACCTGACAAAATTAGATATCCGAGATCATCAAAAAGAAGGCATTAAAGACTTGAAAAGCTCAGGCGCCTTTCTCAAAATGTGCTCTTTTGGTATTTGCCTCTAATATTTTGACTAAGATTTGACCCTACGTTTGACCTCCGGTTCAGGCACTTCAGCAACTCAGATTCACCCACTAACGGATGCGTCGCGAAGCTCGAACAAAAGTGAGATAAACATCTTGGGTGGCATTTAGTCAAAAACTTACATCTGGCACCTCAAAAAGATGGGCCACTTTTTCAAAGTCAGCTTTTTCCAGTTGTTAGCCAATTTTGATCTCCTCTCGCTTTATGCTTATATCTTCCGTAACTGTCAAACAAATCGTTTGACAGGCTTGATAGCTCGTTGCGAAGCTGACGTGATGCCAGACAAATGTTTGGTAGAGGTGACAAACCCTAAAAACAGGATCTGGGCCCCTAAAAGATAAGGCGCCCTTTTGAAAATGTGCTCCTCTCCGTGAGATAGAAAATTTTGATGATTTTTTCTTCAATTTTCACTTTTTCTTAAATTTCTCAAGAATGTGATCGACATGACATCCATTAACTTCATATATTTAAAACCCCAAAAACGATCTTCTGACATCACTTTAACAAGATTAAGACTCAATTAAGCAAAATGCCTTAGTGAAGCAAAAATTTTGGTTTTGGGTACAACATGCAAGCTACTGATTTGGCATATTGGTACCTGAAAACTATGTCACAAGGTTTGCCAAATTTTCAGCTTCAAGTTCGAAATTCGGTGAACTTATAAAAAATATATGAAGTTCATTAAAACTCACCTGAAATTTTGTACACGAAAGGCAACTTCAAGTTTGTTAAAATATAATTTTGTGAAGAATTTTTGTTAGGGTTTTTTATGGTTCTTTGTTGTAAATTAACGGCTCAATCTCATGAAACACAATAGCAATCTGTTGAAGACGGATTTTCTCTTGCTAGTGGCTAGGGCACACAAATTTCTTTTGCAGCTGATTTTTTTACCCATGACAAAAGTTTGAAAGCATCTGCATGATTGACGTTTGAAGGCATCCACGTGATAGAGGTCTAAAGGCACAAATCGCAACAGCAAAGGAACAGAGGGTGAGAAAATGTCTGTGTCACAACAAATGTCACCATGGGAAACCTTTGTATGACTTGTCGAACCTACATTGTGACCTCTGCGCTCAAACCTACATCGTGACCTCTGTGTGACTCCCACTCTCCCAGATAGGCGACTGCATCCTTTGTTATTATCGTTTAGGGCTTTATTTTTTTTAGGTTTTCTTTTAAATTTTTCTATATTTTATAAAAAACAATGGTTTATATTTTTATAATGATGTTAGTAAAATACTATATATTATTTTACATATATTAAAAATTAATATTGAATATATTTAAATTTATTATTATTTTAATTTACTTATTAATCATAAGTTTTTTAAATAGAATTCAATTTAGTATTTTTTATTTTACTTTTTGTTAATAATTTTTTTAATGGTAAATGGTACTATTTAAATAAAATTTTGTATTTTATTTTTTAAAGTTAAAATAAAAATTACTATATTTTTATTTTATGTTTTAAAATAAAATTTAGTGACTTTTTTTTTAAAATTTATATAAGGTGAATTTAATGTCAAATTTTTTTCGAATTTTTTACCCTTGTCAAACTTCATCCGAATTTTGTTGTTTCTAAACTCAAACTCGAATTCGAACCTTGTGACTTAGCCTGAAAACATGTTGATGTGAAGAACGTATTTTGAAGTCAAGAATGCAGAGATGTTGTGTTGTGAAAATGCTCAATGAGATGATACTCACACTGGAGTTGGTGCTTCAGTTGTTCGAAGTTGGTGCTTCTAGTGAGTTGGTGCTCACTTTTGTAATCCGGAGATAGTAGTCTCCTGGGTTGACACCCTTTTGAAGTTAATGAAAGCAATAGTTATGATGTGGTTTTTATCCGAAAGGGTTTTCCACGTGATCTTTGTGTTCTTCTTGTCAAATGTTTGCTCTTACTATTTTGATTGTTGATTCTTATGGTTTTAAGTTTTAAAGTTTTAAAATACTGATTCACACCCTCCCCCTCCCCCCTATCAATATTTTTTGTATGCTCTTCAAGAAGCCCCTGAAAGCCCAAGTTTTGGGACATAACAAGGATGCAGGAAGAGTTCCTTGTGAGTTTGCTAAGTCCTGAAGGCAGCTTCATTCCTCCCTTGTCCCAGAAAATAAATGAGTTCCCTAGAGAATTAAATCCCAACTAGCATGGTTATATATACATATATATATAATGCATATTTTTAAAAATAACACATTGTTATTTTCTTAACCGTGTAAGTTTGTTTCATTAAAAGAAACAATTGAGAATTGTTCAAAAAATTGATGTTGTTCAATAAACAGAGGAGACAAAGGCTCCTTAAATAGAATTACAAAAACGATGTTTCTAAAAGAAACAATTGTTAACAAGAGACGAAGTTAGAAACAACTAGATGACCATTAACAACACAATTAGAAAGATATTATACTAATACCCTCCCTTAATGGTCATCGTTCTAACTACCCAGAGAAATAACAGAGAAGGCTGCCCCCTTCTTCTCAGAAGGCTTCTACAACAAAAGACAAGAGCCTACCACTGACTCTACCACTTGAGATGAGTCTGCCACCAACCCTCCCAGAAACACTTCTGGATATACCCAAGAAAACAACACCAATCGTCCAACCTAATGTTGGATAACAAAACTGTCCCTCCCTGTAGCTAAAGACACACCAAGAACGGTTGCCATGATTTTGAGGGAAAATCAGCAAACCCTCCAAACTGTTGCAGATGAGCAAGATGCTTGAAAACAAACTACAAAAAACCGTTGGTGCAAATGTTCACACAACTCCAAGTGCGACTTAAAACAAACTGCAGCAAAGTAAGATTTTTGAGGAAAAAATCGCCAAACCCAAAAATCTAAAGATTACAAATCATCGTTTTTTGCAGAAAAAATGGTAAAAATCCACAAAGGACAATGATTTTTTTTAAAAGGGAAAATATTAAAATCCACCCATGATTTTTTAAAAGGAAAAATATTAAAACCCACCATGATTTTTTAAAAGGGAAAATATTAAAACCCACCCATGATTTTTTTAAGGACAAAATTATTAAAACCCATAATTTTTAAGGAAAATTTATAAAAACCCAGCAACATTGACCAACACAAAAACACCCTTGATCTGCCCCAAACAAAAAAAACCAGCTGCAAGACAAAACCTGACACCATTGCTCCAAAAAAAACCGCCCAGAAAGAGGATGCTCAGGGAATCCTCGGTACAAAGAACAGGGAAAAACCACGAAATGAAGAATCGCAAATTTCAGTTAGAATGAAGATGGCCAAAAACATGAGGAAAAAGAACCGCACACGAAAGCCACACGATCATTCAGAAAAAACGAGCACAAAAGAATTTCGAATTATGGCTTTGAAATAACCCACGAAATTCTTAAAAAAACATTCTTCAAAAACCCTTCAAAAATTTCTTTCGAAATTAGAAAAAAACGATTTTTTAATTGGCCTGCTCTTATACCATGTTCAAAGAATCCATGTTGTTCAATAAACAAAGGAGACAAAGGCTCCTTAAATAGAATTACAAAGACGATGTTTCTAAAAGAAACAATCGTTAACAAGAGACGAAGTTAGAAACAACTTGATGACCATTAACAACACAAATAGAAAGATATTATACTAATAAGAATTACAGAAATATTTTTTGATCTTCCAAATGCTATATGAAATTTGGCAGCAATCACATGGGCGCAAATAATATATTCAATGTTTCTATAAAAATTTCAATATAGGAGTATGAGTAGAACAAAATTTGAAAATAATTGGGCAGTGTAGAAACATTTTTTGATCTTCCAAAAACAGTATGAAATTTGGCAGCAATCACTTGGATGCAAACCACTTATTCAATGTTTCTGCAACAATTGCAGTGCAGGAGCAGGAGGGGAAACAAATCCAAAAACCTAGTGTCATGCAAGAAATAAAGAAATTCCCTTGACTACTATTAATAATTTACTAAGTAGCCAATCTCGGTACTAGTTCGGGTTTGGGTTTGGGGGTTCAATTCGCCAATTTGGCTAAAAATTTTTTGGGAGGGGTTCAGTTCGTTAGTACAAAATGTAAATTTTAATGATCAGATTGTATGCACAGCAATTAATTCAAATCAGACACAATAACACAGCAGATACCCTGGGAAAACCCTCCTCTTGAGGGAGAAAAACACAGCAACAATATATCACTTATATATTGAATTGTCACTAGAATGATCTTCTTACAAGAGGCCAAGATTCAGGCCCAAATACAAGCATCAAGAGATGATGCAACACAGCAATAAGAGAACACAATTCGCTGAATAACTCAGACTTCTAACAAATATAGAACTGCCTTTGTGAAGAACTCGCACTCAGACTATGATGAATATAATCGAACTTCACTTGAAAACTTAAAAATCATAATGAGAAGGCAAACTCATATATATACATTTTGAAGGGTCGCCACCTTATTTAATGCAAGTCGGCTAACAATAATTATATATCTTCTTTCAAATGGACGCATCCAATCAAAGGTAAGTCGCGCCAAGAGAAGGAGGTCGGCCTTAACACAAAAGACGTGTCTCTTCATTTAATTATTTATTGCTTAACAAATAGAAGTGACTCTATAAGAAATCGCGCCACTTGAGACACAAATAAATTAAATAGCATAAGGCTATTATTTAATTTATTATCAAAAGATCACTGGAAGTTACTTCTCACGCTGCATGTTATCATCAACACTCCCTCTCAGCTAGGGAGTATACTTCCAGCTGCACAAGACATTACCTCAATGTGATGTCTATCACATTGGCTACAACCAAATGTGAAAAGAAGAATATCACCTCATCGTGATATTAGATATCGCCTCAACACGATATCAACCATAATGGCTACAACCATACTATGATAAGTACAAGTGTTCATCACTTGCGTGATGTTGTCACCTCAACGTGACTTTCACCATGACTCTCGGAGGGTGAAACACAAGTACAAAATATGTCATGGAGTCACACACATGACATCCACCATGACTCAACTCGGGAGGGGTGGAAAGGGAATCTCAAAGAGAAATGCAATTGAACAAGGGCTTGCACCTCAAATTCCTTCGTCTCAAAGGAAAATGCATTAACAAGGGATTTCACCTCGAACTTCTCTCTCAAAGAAGAACTCATTAAACAAGGCTCACTGATACTGAGACTCTTTCTCAGTCAAGGCTGGATTCTCCACTATACCAAGCTTATCTCGAAAGTACACAAACTTTATCCTGGAGAGAGGCTTGGTGAGAATGTCTGTCGTCTGTTCATCAGTGCTGATATACCTCAACTGTATAGCCTTCCGTAGTACCATATCTCTAATATAGTGATACTTGATCTCAACATGCTTTGTTCTGTCATGGAACACAAGATTGACAGAAAGCTTCACGCAACTCTAATTATCACAATGAATGATAGTAGGCTCCATTGATTGTCCAAACAATCCTGCAAGGAGCTTACGAAGCCACACCGCTTCTCGAGCTGCCATACAAGCTGCAATATACTCTGCCTCTGCTATACTCAATGCTACAAATGACTGCTTCCTGCTGCACCAGGATATCATAGCTAAACCCAAACTGAAGCAACAACCAGAGGTGCTCTTCCGATCTGTGACACAACCTGCCCAATCAGAATCAGTATAACCATGTAACTCCAAGTCTGCATCTAAAGAATACTTCAACCCATATCCAACTATGCCACACAAGTATCTCAGGATATGTTTAGCTGCAACAAGATGTATCTCAACAAGATGTATCACACATAAACCGCTAAGTGCATCAATGATAACAAGATCTGGTCTATAGTGTTAAACTAAATACATGATCCAATTAGTTGTCCTACAATGTAGGATCACCAAATTTTGAACTATGCAGCCTCCTTCAACTTATGTAGGTTGGTCTTCATGGAATGTAGACATGGATTTGCAATCCATCATACCAAATCTCTTGAGTATCATCGAGGTAATTTCCCTTGACTTAGAATCATCTCGTCTGGTTTCTGCCAGACTTCTAAGCCAAGGAAGTAATGCATGAGCCCAAGGTCCTTCATCTCAAATTCAGAAGTCAACTCCTTCTTACACTCAAGAATCAGGTGATCTTCTCTAGTAAGGATCAAATCATCAACATATAAAACCAAAATTAATGCTTCACCATTGATTACCTTGAAATAGAGATTTGAATAAGCATCATTCTTCAAGAAGCCCAAACTTGACAGGTAACGATCAATCCTTTCATACCAAGCGCGAGGAGCCTGCTTAAGACCATACAAGGCCTTCTTCAGCTTGCAAACATGTGACTCCTTCCCATGAACCTCAAATCCATCAGGTTGCTCTATATAAACTTCTTCCTCAATCCTCCGTAGAAGGTTGTCTTCCACGTCCATCTGGTGAATCTTCCATCCTCTAGATGCAGCAATAGCAATGATGGTTTGACAAAAGTATAGCGAGCAACAGGAGCAAATGTTTCTTCATAATAAACTCCCTCTTTCTGAGAAAACCCACGAGCCACAAATCTTGCTTTGTACTTCTCAATGCTCCCATCTGCAGCATGCTTAATCTTGAATAGCCATTTAGAAGATACCACAGACTTGCCCTCGGGTCTAGGAACAATTTCCCAAACATCATTCTTAAGAATTGACTGATACTCCTCTGACATAGCATCTCTCCAAACCTGATGACTAGATGCTTCCTCAACACAGGCAGGCTCGGATTCTATAATCTGACTCATTAAGGCAACATAACTGGAGAATTTATGTGGCCTTTTACTTTCTCTGAATGTGCCTCTAGGAGCTGCAAAAATTTCAGCCTCTTGCATAGTATGCTTGGCCCATAGAGATCTCTTTCTCCCAATAACAATGTCAAGAGGCCCATCAGTAGGTTCCAAGGGTTCAACAGGATCAATATCTTCTTTTGGTTCTAAAGTCTCCCTCTGAATCTCAGGATTATGGTCAACTTCCATATCCTGAGGAGACTCTTCATTATCGATCTCCATATGAATGCCCCTGGATCTCCTGAATGCAACATCTTCCTCGAATGTGACATCCCTACTGATCTCGATCAACTTCTGTCCTGGAATGTATATTCTGTAGGCTTTTGATGTCTCACTATAGCCCACAAATATTCCCTTCTTGCCAGAAGGCTCCAACTTAGTTCTCTTTTCCTTTGGAACATGAACATAGACAGGACATCCAAAGATCCTCAAGTGATTGACTTCAGGCTTCTTCCCTGTAGAGGCTTCTTCCGGAGTCATATTCTCCAAGATCTTATGAGGAATTTTGTTTTGTACATATACAGCCGTCCTGGAAGCTTCTGCCCATAAGAAGGTTTGTAGATCTTGATCATGGATCATGGCCTTTGTTGCTTCCACGATCGTCCTGTTCTTTCTTTCCGCAACACCATTCTGTTGAGGATTATAGGGAACACAGAACTCCCTCTTAATCCTTGCATCAATACAAAAATTCCAAAAACTGCCAGAGGTGTATTCTCCACCATTATCAGATCTGAGGACCTTAATTCTTTTACCAGAAAGATTTTCTACCAAGGCTTTAAATTCCTTAAACCTATCTAATACTTCCTCAGACTTTTGTTTTCAAAAAATAAATCCAAGTCTTCCTAGAGTGGTCATCAATAAAAAGAACATAATACAAGAATCCACTCGAAGACAGAACAGACATAAGACCACATAAATCTGAATGAATAAGGTCTAAAATACACTTAGATCTATTTTCTCTACTATGAAAAGGAGCTTTTATATTCTTACCCAAAGCGCAACCCTTGCAAGTACCTTCGTGCTCCTAGTTGAACTTAGGAAGGCCCGACACCATCTTCTCCATGATAGGTAAGGCTCGGAAGTGTAGGTGAGCCAATCTCCGATGCCAAAGATCACATAGACTTGAAGAATCATGAACCAATGCTTGTAGAGGACGAGTGCAAACCCTGTAATGGCTTTCATGTCTAACTCCAATTATTTGAGCATCCTTGAAGCTAGAGTTCTCCATCCACACTAGAACTTTTCCTTTGGAGAAGGCAACTTGATATCCTTTATCTTCCAAGGCTGAAATAGAAATAAGATTGCGCTTGATTCCAGGAACATAAAGAACATTACTCAACTGAAGTGTGATGTCGGAATCCAAATGAAGTGTAGATGTCCCAATTCCTTTCACAGAGTAGCTAGCATCATCTCCAATGATGACTTGCTCGGAAGACTCCTTCTCCACCAAACTTGATAAGTGCTCCTTAAACCCAGTGATGTGTCATGAAGCACCACTGTCGATCAGCCAAGTGTTGGTGTTGGTGGGTACACTGCTTGACAATGTCGAGTAGAACAAATATTCACTTGAATCCTTTTGTGGAGAGGCATCATCAACATCCGCAACAGTGGCTTGTTGCTTAGGTCTAGTTGGACAATACTTAGTGAAGTGTCCAAACTTATCACACCTAAAGCATTGAATCTTGGACATGTCTCTCTTCTTTTTGAAGGGAGGTGCATCATGATTTCCCTTGTCTTGATTCCTCTTGAAGAATCCTTTCCTTCCATCTTTTCCTTTCTTCTTTGAAGCATGGAAGGCGAGAACATGAATGTCTTCATTCTTTGAACTTTGACCAACGCCTCTTGCCAACAACCTTGATTCTTCTTGAATGCAATCAGATCTTAGGCGATCAAACTTAGGCAATTTTGATCTTGCACTGATTCCCTGAATGTAAGATTCCCAAGACAAAGGTAGACCATTGAGAGCGAGCATGGTCAAATCTTTGTCATCAACCATATGCCCTATTGTTGAGAGTTGATCTCTCAAATCTGAAATCCTCATAAAGTATGCAATCACTGATTCACCTTTCGCCATCTTCACATGATGTAATTGTTGCTTCAGTGCAAGTGCTCGACTGGTATTGTTGATTTCGTACATCTCTTCCAAAGTTTTGAACATGTCTCTTGCTATCTTCAACTTAGAGACGATAGGAACAATATGATCCTTGACGGAATCAACCAATATCTTCATTGCTTTAATATCTTTCTTCACCCACTGTAGCTTCTCTTCTTCCTCCTCAGGTTCAGGAACGCTAGACTCCACGAACTCACCCAAGTCATTTTCACGCAAGGTAAGCATGATCCTAAATCTCCATGATGTGAAGTTGGATGCTCCCTCGAGTCTATCCTCAATCTTCAAACCGTTCACCATCTTGACTAATGTAGACAAATGAACAAATAGGGTATTGTTGATTAGGGATAAATCTGATCACGATCCTCTCAAACCCGCTCTGATACCATGTAAATTTTAATGATCAGATTGTATGCACAGAAATTAATTCAAATCAGACACAATAACACAGCAGATACCCTGGGAAAACCCTCCTCTTGAGGGAGAAAAACCCAGCAACAATATATCACTTATATATTGAATTGTCACTAGAATGATCTTCTTACAAGAGGCCAAGATTCAGGCCCAAATACAAGCATCAAGAGATGATGCAACACAGCAATAAGAGAACACAATTCGCTGAAGAAGAACTCAGACTTCTAACAAATATAGAACTGCCTTTGTGAAGAACTTGCACTCAGACTATGATGAATATAATCGAACTTCACTTGAAAACTTGATGATCATAATGATAAGGCGAACTCATATATATACATTTTGAAGGGTCGCCACCTTATTTAATGCAAGTCGGCTAACAATAATAATATATCTTCTTTCAAATGGACGCATCCAATCAAAGGTAAGTCGCGCCAAGAGAAGGTCGGCCTTAACACAAAAGACGTGTCTCTTCATTTAATTATTTATTGCTTAACAAATAGAAGTGACTCTATAAGAAATTGCACCACTTGAGACACAAATAAATTAAATAGCATAAGGCTATTATTTAATTTATTATCAAAAGAAGATCGCTGGAAGTTACTTCTGATGCTGCATGTTATCATCAACACAAAAAACATGTAAAAATAATATATATATATATATATATATATATATATATACAGCCTAGAAGCATGGATTAGGATTAGAATATCACATAACATCATATAAACAACAAAACCACCATAAACTTGAATGTCATTTCAAACATGCATGATAAATATTCATCGTTGAAACTTCAAGTTCAATAATACAACACTTTTAAAGTTTTAATCATCATATGGATTATCTAAATCATCAATATCAATGTCAACATTGACATCAAATGATGCAGGAAGACTAGATGAATCACAAGTAGTGCCAATGGCACTGTCACTAGCACTACTATTGTGCCCATGCCACTGCTGGATATCGGACTCCTCATATACAACATGGTGGGAAGTGGAAGCCTCTTGGAATGAAAATGCTTGTTTGCAAAACAAATGAATAAGAATGAGGTAGTTAAGGTGTTTAGAGTGATTTCGAGGTCACTTTTAGGGTTCCCTTGGGCGTGGGTCAAAGTCAAACTCCATAAAATGTAATGTCCCTTATTGATTCACCTAAAAGTTTGTCTTTTAGTCTTCTCAATTAAGATATTCAGTAAATTCAGAGTCAATAATTTTAATGCTAAATTCTCAATCCTATTAAGAGCTACTTCCAAAGGCTGAGGATGACTTGATTATCAGATCAGTTATATATATATATATATATATAATGTTTTAAATGATCTGCTGTTAAGTATATATATTACTCATAAGTTGTTCCCCTTAATATATATTTTAATCTATAAATCTGTACAGTGATGTTCATATATATATATATATATATATATATATATATATATATATCCACTATTCGATGACCTCGTGAATATAAATAACAAGATATCACTGCTGCAGAAATTAGAATGAAGTCCTTTGGAATTATTCGATGCCCCTCTAGGCTGAGTTTTAATTCCTTTTATACAGCTTTGATGTGAGAGATGGTGTATTTTCGCTTGTGTCTCTTTCCCTTAACTAATCACACCTCCTCAACATGGCCGCTGCCTTAAGATGATTTGTCTTTAATTAATACCAATCTCTTTGATATTGATTCTTGCTTGAAGATCTTAACTAATCGTTGATTCCTTGATTAAGGGATTCTTTCTTCAAGCAGTGATATCCTTAGTTGGCATGCAATGTCTCTTATTAGCTGGCGCTGCCTGGTATTTGTTCTATTTAAGAATTATTATATTTTGGGAATCATTGCCTTTGTCATTCATAACACTTGGTTTGTATGAATACTATTATTATTTTTATAATAACCAATATTAATGTTTTATATGATAATTATAATATTATCAAGATGACTATAATTATAATGGTGCTTGGATATATATATTTTTATATTCCTAATATTTATAGTGTGATAGTCATAATTATAATGGTTTTAATATTTATGATTCAATAATAATATTATTTTATGTTTGTGCTTTATATTGATTGTATATATTTTTAATTTCTATTATATCATAATAATTATAATATTTAAATTGTTTAGTGTTTATGTTTTAATATTTATAACATTATATATAAATATTATAATTATAATATTATCATCGACAATTATAATTATAGTGATGTTGAATGGTTAATATTTTAAATATGTATTTCATTATCTTAGTGTTTCAATTTCGGGGACATGATATAAAACATTAAAACACTTTTTGGACGCCTAGGTATGCGGGTTCTGTCTTGGTTTGCCCGGGTTCGGTCTGGGTTATGCCCGGGTTCTCTTGGGTTCCACTAGGCGAATCAGACCCAAAAATGAAGGATCCTAGTCGAACCCACAGGCTCGGCCCAAGATCCAAACCAAGACCGAACCGAACCAGGATTTGGGGGTTCCAAAGGCGAATCCGATATCACAAATAATTTATATATTGATTTTAGCAAAACAATATGATCTCAATTTCACTACATATATGATATAAGCCATGTTCCATTAGGGCCAAAGCTCTACACACATATACATAATACATAAATCAATTTAATAAATAAACAGGTTTCTCCAAGAACTAATAATAATACAAATGTACATTTAATGTGTCCTCAGCATATAATAGCATTGGTTCTAAGAACACAAAAGGCATCTTCAAGAATATATGTTGTATGCTTCAAGATAGCAAGACAAGAGATTGGACATAAACAAAAGCATTATTCAAAACGAACAATTCCCAGCCCATCCATATTACATTAGATGACTTATTTCAGTAACCAAATATGATTACAAAACACAAGCCAGATTCTATTGTGTCCAATACTATCTTTAAGCCATCAAAGTTTGAAAAAATAGTGGTCACAATGTCAACCTTGATTGTTTTTAGAGAGAAAAATAATAATAATTTGTTATTACATTCCACTCTTCCTTCGTTCAATACAATACATATTTATAGAGATTTCAATTCCTACATTATAGGAACAACTCTCTAATTATTAGAGTTGTAAAAACTCAATCAAACACACTCGTATAACAACATAATTCTATATTATCCTATAAATATGACTTAACAAACCTAACAAACAATTTAATATTACTAACACCCATGTGAACACTAACATAGTTTCCTAACATCCCCGCTGCCCCCCCCCTCCCTTAGTGTGAACATGGGGAGAATGTACAACACATGAACGGGAAACAAAATTGTATGCCTATGCATACTTTTAGGTCTGCATACTACTCTCCAAATCTTGCTACACATGATCACCTACATACGAGAATTTATCTCACTTTCACTTCCAGTAAACTTATCACTAGCTGACCATACTTCCAAGAAGTCTAACAGTCAGAGGATCTATGTAGTTAGCTGCTCTCCTATACAATTGTTTACAACATCAATGGTGATCTTGATTTGAATGACACCTCTCATCAACCTTTCATGGTTTTCACATAGGTTTACCACAAACCTGGACACGTACAGGACAACAGTCATATGGTTTTCTAGATTACCACTAACCATTTCAAGATCCATGATCTGCATTACACTAGTGCTTTTGTTCACTACAATATTTTTCACCAAGAGGATACATAACGAAATAACTCACACAAAAATAGAAATGAAAGGATACGCCACTAATACAAAAGGCAACCTCATCGTTAGTGGCTAACGAGAGACATTATTGTCCTCCCACCTTCTGTGACTCCAACCTCATGTACCTCCATCCTCCAGTGCAATGACTATCTCAATCCCCTTTTTGAAAATCTCAAATTTTTGGGTCTTTTGGAGCCCCTCCATATATGCATGTTTGTTTTAATTTTGAAGATGTCCCAAACTTGGTTACCTCATTCTGGATCTGAACAACAAGCTCCCAAGAAGGGGCTAGGACCAATACAATAGGACCATCTACTGGGGCTAAGATAAGTTGTGCATTAACATGAACAATGATAGGTCAAAGATAAGCCAATGTCTTTCTAGGACCAATCTCAACACATCCCTTTAGAGCCATTGTCCACCCTTGATCTTGAATGGGTGTTGGATCAATAAACCCATCTTTTAATATCTCCTAAAGAACATACTCAGCAAAACCAACGACTTTAAAAGTAGTAACAAGCTTAGGAATGTCACATCCCTCGACTGTAATCTCATACCTAGCTTCATCATTAATCATGGCTGGCACACTCATCTTTTCAATGTAATGTCCCTAGTGGGAAATGCCTAAATCTGCCCAAACAATAATGAGTTCAGAGAGTACCCTTTTTTTCCCTGATTGAAGCCTTGCACATAGGTTAGAAATCATAATCATTCTAGTTAACAGATTATAAACAAATAACCATATTCTAAGTATTAGCAAACTCATGACAACATGGTAGGGTAAGTGGAGTTGTAGCAAGTGTCCCGGTAGCCAACTCTTCTAGATCCAAGGGCAACACCCATTGAGGCAATGACAAGTACCCCCTTGGCCCGTGTGGGCTCATCTTGTCCCCTCCCAAGTGGCGTATCTAGAAGATGCCCTTTCGTTGTACTCCCTCGGCAATCCTCATAGGGTAAGTGAAGTTGCAACGGGTGTCCTGGTAGCCAACTCTTCTAGACCCAAGGGCAGCACCTGTTGAGGCAATGGCAAGTACCCTTTTGGCCCATGTGGGCTCATCTTGTCCCCCCTCGGGTGGCATATCTAGAAGATGCCCTCTCGCTGTACTCCCTCAACAATCCTTCCTTCCCTTATCCATGGTGTGGGTAAGTATTGGTTTTACTAACTCACATTTAAATTAAGGCATCTATCGAACTCATTACACCATGATGGTTGGTTAGGAGTTGCAAAAGGTATCTTGGTGGCTCAACTCCTCTAGACCCAAAGGCAATACCCATTGAGACAACGACAGTGCCCCTTTGGCCCATGTGGGCTCATCTTGTCCCCTCCCGCGTGGCGTATCTAGAAGAGGACCCCTTGACATACCTTCTTGGCAATTCCCCTTTTTCCTACCATGGTGAAGGCATAAACACAATGATGGAATTCTTAAATAAATATATCAGCAAGTAAGGGCTAATAATATCACACATGGATCATTCTTTCTAAATAACATAAATGAATAGGTGATCATAGGATAAGGATATACATAAATATATATATATATGATCTATTCATTTTTATATTAAAGAGTCATAACTACTAATAAGGCTAAATAATTGCTGCAAGCATCATTATTGGATAATTGTAAATTATATATATATATATATATGATTAGATGTCCAATAACATAATAGCAATGCTATAAGAATCAACAGTACATGCATAATCTTATTATTCCAAAATAACACTAATAAATAACATCAACTAGACAAATTTATTATGTGTAATTTGTATTTATCAATCATCAATAGTATATTTATTAAATATATTTATCAATCATTACTGTTATTTAAATTCATAATATATTTATCAATCCTCAATATCTAAATTCAGTATGTATTCATCAAATACTATTATTTAAATACATAGAGTATTTATCCACTTCCCATTTAAATTTACGAAAACACTTACCTCACTGTAAATCGATCTGCAGGAACCCCTTTCCGTCTTCTCCTTTTTGCCAGCCATCCCCTTTGGGTTTTGCTGAAATCTCCCTTAAATACCTGATATGGTCAAAGGTTATGATCTTTTCCTTGCGTCCTTTTGACTAGGACGTGACTCCTAGTGTAATCACCGTCTTTGGAGAGTCACTTCCCTTGCATATCCATCGCTGCCTCTCAGGAGTTTATTAGTGATCGTTGGTTTTTATGATTATTTCAAGTTTGTCTTTATTACTCACTAAAGTATTAGTCTTATTTCAGATTAAGTTATTATAATAATAATAATAATATGACCATAATTTGAATGATGTATATTAATAAAATAATAATATTGTTACTAATAATTATGTCTATAATAATATTTAGATTATGTTCATTTTATTGTTTTATTTTTTATGTTTGGTTATTTGTATTTGAATATTTGATATTTAAATGTTAAAGTATGATAATAAAAATAATTTGCCAATATCTTATTAATTTATTCTAATGTGTTAATCTCGGGAGGGATATGACATTCAACATAAAAATCCTCTTCAAAGTGCATAAGAGTTGATAAGTTCATCATTGTTGGATTGACCAATTGACTAAAAACTGCTGCTGCTTCCTTCGCCCCTAGATCCATCGCTATTCTTATTGTAGCAGGAGGATCTCCATATCTGGTCGAAACTAGCTCCATAATGGACGACATTTGGGTCGAATTGAGGCCATGTGCAACCCATGCCAGGCCTTGGTGATTTTGGCTGCCAATCCTTCCATGAAATACGTGGCCAACCGTTGCATGGGATCCCCCATTAGGAATACCAGATACAAGATCTGATCCAATGGTGTAGCAAAGGCCTTCTGAAAGTCCTCAAGAACAACCACAGCCTAACTACATCTATTCTTATTGCAAATTCTCTGCCTTGCAACGAGTAGAGCCATGGCACAGACAGCAGCAGATAGTGCTATTGTTTCTCCCACTGCAGCCTTGCCCATGTTTTCCCCACACGATGAATCTCGCTAAATCTCCAAATCCAAAATGGTAGGAATGCGCACGTCGGGACTCTCTGTGCATATAAAACAAGTCATGTATTATCGATCTTGGGCATTTCCTACTCTAATACCATGATTGTTTTTAGAGAGAAAAATAATAATAATAATTTGTTATTAAATTCCACTCTTCCTTCGTTCAATACAATACATATTTATAGAGGTTTCAATTCCTACATTATAGGAACAACTCTCTAATTATTAGAGTTGTTTTAACAACTCAATCAAACATACACTCATATAACAACATAATTCTATATTATCCTATAAATTTGACTAGCAAACCTAACAAACAATTTAATATTACTAACACCCGTGTGAACACTAACATTGTTTCCTAACAAACCTATTTAGAAACCTCGGAGAAAATCCAAATTTCATAAATGTCCTGTTTAGAATCCTTGAAGAAAACTCAAGTTCCATACATAACTTTCCGTTTATGGCAAACTAACTTCTTATTTATGGCAATCTATAATTGTGTGCATCAGCATTAGTTTTCCCCCAAATGTGCTCTATTTTCTTTATCCTAATTCAGCTAGTAACTAGGATAAATTGAATAGAATTGAATTACCATACACAAAACTTCCATAATTTATGATTCTTAAGCTAAGTAGCCGGTTCGGGTTCGGGTTCGCGGGTTCGGTTTGCCGGTTCGGCAAAATTTTTTGGGGGGTGGGTTCGGTTCGTCTTGGGTTCGTTAGTACGAATTACAAAAACATGTAAAAAATATATAAATTTATTGTTAAAAATAAATTATTAATATAAAATTTTAATTAATCAATTAACAATTAATTATAACTTTATAAGTCTATAAATTTATAAGCTATATTTATAATTATATAATTATAATAACAAATAATAAATACAAATTAAATTATTATACTATATATATTATAAATTTATAAAACAATTATTGCTAATATTTATATTTATCATATTTATATTATAAATATAAATAAATATAAAATCACGTCTGATTGCGAAGTGTTCAGAATGGGATACACCAGATATGGAGCGCTGCCGATTTTGAGTTTTTTTTTATCTCTTTATCCCTTTTGTCTGTGTCTTTTCGTCGTGTGTGTAATGGCAATAGCATGCAACCGTCGCGATTACTGTAACGGGTGTAGCCTGCAACTCGGAACCCTCGACATCCAACCGTAATGTGCAGAAAACAAATTAAATCGTGTCTGCGAAGTCTGAAATTGTTCTTTTTCGCAGTGGCGGTTGAGAGAAAAATAAATAGGACCCACAGAGGGACCAGACCCGAACCCATAGAGGAACCGGACCAGGACCCGGGCCAGAACCCTGCGAACCGGTAACATAGTTCTTAAGCATATAATTTCATCACATAGAAGGAAGATGGGATTTATAAAGACACCATTGATACCAAACAAATCAGATAGCTGTATAGTACAGATTTTGTCTTCTTGACAATAACTTTTCTCTTACTTTTATTGACATTAATTTCCTCTTGTTTCTATTGAATGCCGAAGAAGATTCAGCTTTCAACTCCTAATTTGCACTTGGTGGTAGAGAACTTTGTTACAACAGAGTCTAAACTGAAATAAGTACATATTTCTCTATTGATTTCCACTAGCATTCAGCTGATACAAATTTGAATTTCAAACTACTGAATCATAATCGAGACTCACTTTACTGGAATTTGGTGTTGTCATGAGAAGCCTCCTAACTCTGAATTCAGATCCTTAACAATTTATGGTTTTCCAACAAGTATAAAAGCTTATTCAAGTTGCAATTGATGAAAATGAGACTAATTTTACCACACTAGTGACACTCCTGTTAATTTAATCAGTACATTCTTACTTTAGCGAAGTCATTTAACAAAGTGGTCAGAAATTATAACAGAAACAACCAAGCAGAATGCAACATGCTATGAATTTTGTAATACAAATCTAAATTGTTTCTTAAAAAAATTTAACATTCAAGAAATATCACAAATATTTATTGACTGCAGAAAATAGAGAAATAAAAACTTACAAGAAGTTCCACTCAATATGAATGATCCATCTTCTTTAAGAGTTTCAGTTGACACCTTTAGCAGCTTACTTATCCCAAAATCGGCAACTTTAAGATGCCCCGAATCATCCCGCAGTATATTTCTGATAATTCACTGGCATCAAAACTGTAAGAAGCTTTCCATGATGCTTTTTTTGTCTAGAAAGATGTAACTCCAAAACTGACCACTTAACCTATTTGCTGATATAAATTCAAGAAATGACAACTTCACTGGCACAAAAGCTTTGAATGTAACAGAGGTTAACATTTTGACAAAGCCAATTGAAAGTAATTACTTACGGGGGCTTAAGGTCACGGTGAATAATTGGTGCTGGCTTATTCTCATGTAAATAGTTCATTCCCCTGAAAAACAGAAAATGGAAGTGAAAAAGCGAGGAATTAACAAAACACTTCTGCTACTAAAACATGAACCACAAATGTCAAATAAGGCAAGCAGATAGAATTCACACAAAAGCGAAGTTGCTCTTTGGGAAATTTGTCTGCCAAAAATGGAAGAGGAATAACTTCATTGAGAGCATTAAGAACCCCTTCTCAAAAGCAAAGGGATGGGGTTGGGGCCAATGGAACTGCTGCTGCAAGGGTCATTTTTTTAACACAAAGGGAAAAAAAACCTTAAAACAAAAACAGTTTCTAGAGTAGGTCTACTCATTTTAACAAGACTCATGGCACACCAATTCGAAAAATCATGAAAATTCACATGAACATATGATAGACAATCAGCATAAAAGGAGTAACCCTCCAAACCCCAAAGACAGGGCATAGGCACTCATTCCCCTAAAGATTGTACAAAATCTGAGTATCAGACCAATACATAATGTATGCCTTAATGTTTAAAAAATATGACCAGCAGGGAAACCACTTAACCCAAATGAAAACAGCAATTTTAACCATAAGCGAACAAAGATGACCACAACAAGAACCCATATACCAACCAAAGTCAAGAGTCCAAGGAAGCCTTGTAATCAGCATTCACATGATTACCAAAGTCTTTGCTCAAGTCCCAGGTAGGGCATTCCTGATAATCACCAATTTCTATCTTGATGTCATTCTTGTTAGACACTAATTTAGCCAAAAATCAGAAACCCAATTTCCCACTTAGCAACTTTGAAACCACAAATGAGTATGTTAATGTCTTTCTTGCATTCATTAAACTGCCACTGTTGAAAGTTAGAGGAATCCTGCCTCCTAAAGTGATCAATCAAGAATTTAGAGTCACATTCCAAAACAATAGCAATAAAATGCCTTTGCTTGGCTACTAATAAAGTTCCATTAATGTTGGCAAAATTATTAGAACCAATACCAACACTACCATCAAACCAGAAATTATCCTGGATTATGATCCTGACAAACAACTCCCATGCCAGCATTTCTAGGATTGTCTTTTGAAGCTCCATCAACACAAAGTTTAGCCAAGCCTAGAGGAGAATTGGTCACATCTAATTATTTGATCTTCCTGAGGGTTATCATTGCCAGAGGAAATGGAGGGAAAATCTGCATGAATACCAAGTCTCATAAGAACCTCTAAATTCCCACCAAGAACTCACCTGATAAATCACAAATCCAAGCTTCATAAGTTTCTTTCAAATTTGCCATTATTCTATCCTAAACCTAACTAATATGCCTAGTAGAACCATTAAAAATCCTTTAATTGTGTTCCAATCAGTTGTTCCAGCAGATCAAACCAAGACCAATATCATGCAACATATTAAGGGCTTTCATCTTCAAAGAGGGGCATGTCTGATTTACAAGAGTCCCTGATAGAACCATAATGTCCCATGAAATTCCCATCAAATCACAACATAAACAGTGGAGGAAAGTGGCAAAGGGGCGGGCTCAAAGGAGGTGTTTCCATTCTCTTCATCTTAAAGGAAAATGGTTTGTCCATTCGGACCAGCAACACCGCGTTTGCATAGATTGTCTTGATGAAGAAATTTATCTAAAGCTGAAAGCCACATGATACTATTAGCCTTCAGCCAAAATTTAGAATGCTAGACCATATTCCAAAGCTTAGAGTTTGTAACTTCATAATTTTCTACCAAAAGAGTTTTATAACCTATCTGCACCAAGAAAATTCAAGATCAGTTCAATCCCCAGCCAGCCAGAATGCTTGTCTAAAGAGACCATCCAAGATGGCTAAAATATGGGCTAATTGGTCAATGAAAAGGGGAAAATTGTTGACCTGGCTAGAGACCCTTAAGTTTCCATTTCTAAATCCTCACACCATCCTACATGACATCACACTAAAAAATATAAACATATATCCAACCAGCTTCAACACATTTATAACTTAACTCGAGTAGATCAGGAAATTCCACACAGAGGACTGTGTTGATCCCACACATCTTGACAAAAAGGAGTATGTTCCCCTTTTCCAATAATCTAGAAGAGGCCAGCTTTTATCAGATTATGTCCCAGCTACAGCAGACAAGAATTGATTTTGCTGCTCGCAGTATTGATAAAATCAGAAAAGTATTAATAATTAAGGCCACAATACAGACTAGGATTCAAAATTCTTCAGGGGTAACACTACTACATAGGGATGCATCCACCCAAATCCTACATCCCCATCCCTGTGGCATTACTGAGATACAGGGTATGCATGGGATGTCCCCTAGGAGATTTTCAAGGACATGTGATCTAAGGTCAAGGTGTTTGATCCTGGTGGACAATTCTCTAGATGAGAATCCAATCAAGTTATAGTGTATGCGGAAGCAATTAAATAGAACAGAACAATTCAGAGACAAAAGGATAAAGAAAAAGCAGAATGAACTATTATTTTGCTATCTATTCCATATATGGCATACCCTTGAGAAAGGCATATGGTTGTTTATCTTCTAACTAATGATTGTTTATGACATGTCTAAATTGCATACGAAACTAGTGTATATATAGTTTACAAAGAATCATATTCTGGAGACCAGAAGTTGTTGAGAAGTTGAACCTACTCCTTATAAAGTGGAAAAATTTCCTTGATTAGTTTCTCATACATGGCAGTTATGGAGTGTAACAAATTGCTGAAATGTCCCTAATGACTAGCCAAATGACTTGCATGCCATGAGCCTTGTGGATTCCAACTTAGTTGCCTCATTGATAGTTCCATCTGAAGAATACAAATTCACAGTTTGGCACATGCAATAAGTTTGGCAATGAACTAGATAGTCCGGTTTCTCCAGTAGGTGTGTTGAACCCTATTGAAGCTATGGTAGGAACCACAGAATTGTTTGTCTCTACAAAGTGTACTGCTCTACTATTGGAGTAAATGCAGCATATACTAGAGAGCAGATATGGATCTTTGTATTCCCTAGGGCATATGAGAGGTGCTCTAGTATACCGCAGACCCAAGAAGTGGCCCCACAATTGCTACAAACCATGATGATGGCCTAGGTGTTACCACATGTACTTAATTTGGCGAATCCTCCCAGAACAATCACCCCTCCTTGTGAAACAATAGTCCTAATTGTGTTAAGACTAGGAAGTAGGTACAAAGTCTTGTCAACTAGCTACTACTTGATGAACCACTTTACTTTGTGGGAGCTAACCTTTCCTAATAATTTTGTATATAGGGAGAAGAGTTTCCAAAGAAAGAATATAGTCTCCAAGATTTCATCTTCTATGATGCAACTACCCAATTTGTAGGTGGAGATGAGATGTGGAATGCTCAATACGCATAGTTGTATGGCACAATCTTCTTTGGTGCCAATATAGCAAGTGTTGAGCATGAATCCACTTCTTGAATTCAATATCTTTTGCCACCTACTATCACAACCATGCTACAAGGCTTTGTGTTGTATATACACATATGACTGCACGTATAGATATATCAAAACCTATTTTTTCCTGAAATGGATAATAGAATATATAAAGTGACATTGAAGACTTACATTTTCCTCCAAATGTGCCACATAAATAAGGGTAGACAAACCATAAGCATTCAAATATGGCATTGGGGAAAAACCATGGAGACCCAAGGAAAGGTTGTAGAAGTGCCTATGACAAGGCCCTGGCCTAATTGAGGTGAGCATAGAGTCAACCCCAACACCAGAAGCAAACGAACAATGCAAGAAAAGTTGGTCAATATTCTCGAATTCAAAGCCACACATCACACATGCAAAGGGACCCCAAAGGCCAAACTACATTAGTCCATCCCTGATCAAGCGCCTATTTTGGATGGCCAAACAAGCAAAAGCACCAACTTTGCGCCAATGAAGAAAAGGAAGCCATTCCTTTACAATCACCTATCCTTGCGCAATATGGTATTCTAACCTAGATGTACAACCCCTGGTTTTTTATCCTGTCCATCAAATGAAGTCCACCCTATTACTAAGAATTATTTTCCTATGGGGTGATTCTTTTCTTAGCATCATCTTCTAAGAATCAAAAACTTTGCAATCTAATACATCTCTCCAAACCAATTTAGTGAATCCATCAATCTTCACCACACTAAAGTAACCCTTCACTTTATTCCCCCAAACTTCACATAAAAACTCTCAAGCCTCCATTAGAAGGGGCTTAACCATTCCATGAATCCAACCAAAAGTGAGCTCCATCTCCATTTCACATTTCCCAAGTGATATGCCCTATATACTCAACCTACAATGAAGGATAAAATTCCAAATATGAGATCCTTTGGGCAAGTTGATCACCATTAGTATTCTCTCCTCTTCATCTAAATCCATGTATTTGTCCTTAAAAAGTCTCCCCCATTCAGTATTCTCTCCCATTTAAAATTTTAATTTGTTTCTAAATGATGCTTGTAGATACATTTACTCTATTATATCACACATTGTGAGGATGATTAGGTATAATAATACAAACTCTCCTAAACTTGGAGAGATTTATGAGACATTTGACAACATGCTTGATCAAATGAAGCAAACAGTTCATAACAAGGAGCTTATTAGGCCTATTATGACATGGAGGTGGAACACAATGAATGCCTTTCTTCATATCCCAAACTATGCTCTTGACCATAGGACTAGCAAAGTTCCTTCAAATGATGGTGAGGTATAAAGGAAGAGTATTAAAAACATCAAGGAAGATGTTCAGCACTAGGGATGCATCTAGACTTTGGGAAAAATGGATTGCATTTGTTGATCTTCAAGATCAAGCATTCAACAAGCTAGAAGCTAGGATGAATAGGGCTACTCTTACTCAGAAAGCCCCTATTGGATGTTGGACATTGCATGGAAAGGATGTAATGGAAATAAGGAACCTTGCCACTTCCCTTCTCTCGTAGGTAGTCAATTCCTCTTACACAAAGAGGAACTTGTCCACTTACATCTTCATTTAATTGACCATGATGAATGAACTTACCTCCAAATGAACAAGAAAATCAGCTGCAATATATAGTGCCTCATGACTTCAAGATTAAAAGACTCTGGCCTCCCATTAGAATGTTGATCCTATAGATGCTTTAGGGACGGTTCAGGTCTCATTGGATGTGCCACAATTTGATATAGCAAGTGACATAGAATCAGAGATTGATTTTGATATTCATAGTCCTAGATGAATCCTATTTCTAGGATGTCTAGTTGTTGACGCTTGCATATTTTTATATTTACAACCATATTGCTTTGCCTATTGTTGAACATTTTTTCCTTTTGTAGCCTTGGGGCTTTTTGCCATTATGAAAGCAATAATTCTTTTTACTTTTTGTTGTTGTTTAACTTGAATCAATGAAAATTGAACATTGAATCACAAATTTGATGAATTATGCAAATGTCTAAACTTAAATCTCAATGTCACACACGTGCACATGCACACACATATAGTGTTGTCCACAAAATATGGCCTTCTAGACTACCATACTCAATATGTCTCGTTTCCTCACCCTAAAAATGTCATGGAACATAGAAACATTAACATATCAACATGCCAAATCTAACTACTAATACACAATTTACCTTTTTCTCATAACCATTTCAAGTTTGGACTAGAATGTTGCAAAGTTTAAAAATACAATGGGGACCAAAATCACTAGTCAAACAATATGCAAAATCAAATTTGAGCCAAAATGTAATACCAACAACTTAAGACAGCCATCTACTTAAATACATAAACTTTGTCAAGCATGACTACTATTAATTACTAAAAACGTTGAAACTCATTATTAAAATTGTAACTAACAATAACATTAAAAATGAGCTAGCTTTAAGGAACTACTTAAGTTCCTCACGATGGATTGGGCGACTGCTATTCAGGACAAACCATGCATGGAAGATTAGTTTTAGGCTTTTGGTTCTTAATGTTTTTTGATAAGTTTATGACTGTTATTTTGTTTATGTTTTATGACTGGTTCAACCCATGGGGGTCTATGGACTCAACTTCCTCGAATCATGTTGCATGATGGACTCTTTTATTTACTTAGTTGTTAGTGTTGTTTTGGGGTTTTTGATATGACTTGATGTGGGTGATGGCTTGGTTTACTCTGTTGTCACTGTGTTGTTAATGTGCTTGCTTTGGATGGCCATGGTTGCCTTGTTTTAACAGGACAGCACCCTTGTTTTTGCTGCTTTTTATATCAAAAACATTAAAAATGGTACAAATTATAATAATAATCAAATTAATAATAGAAATACTAGCAATGTATGCATTTATATTGATTAATTGTAAACATATTTACAACTTGTTTAACCCAAAAAATATTACAAAATGCAAAAAACAAAATTAAAAAATATATTTTAAACATAAAATGATTCACAAAAGCCTGTCACATCTTACAATACAACTTTACTACTAAGCATGAGCTTAGAAATTAGACATGAAACATTGGTAAAAAAGTGGATAAAATACTACTATTCCAAATATATGTTTTCAAAATAAGAACTTGTGGAAATAATATAAAAATTCTAAAAACAATAATAAACTAGCAGCTCAACAATCAATTGAATAGAGATATCTATAAATCAATGATACACTTAATCATAGTGGTGATGAGTGGAACAAGACTAGAGGTCAGCAATGACAATGGTAAGGAGGAAGATAATAATGCAAAACATGGCATCGGAGCTATGCAGCAACAGTTACAAAGCCTTTGGTGAAGAGCAATTAGGTTCAAGCAGAAACAATGCCAAGACTTTTAAGGGAGGCTCCTCAACTATAGGCCAATAGAGGAGGAGCCTGTGCAAGCTTGTGACTACAAATGTTGATTGCTTGCAATTCAAGGATAATCACTTCCTCTTTCAAAGGGGTTTCCTTTCCTCTAAGCGTAAAAATCAAGCAATTGAAGTATTTCAAAGTTTACAAACTCCTCTAACCCCTATCATTGTTGTCATGTATTTTGTAGGCAACAAATCTCTTCTGAGAAAGGTATTAGGTATCCAGTTTTGTGGAGTTGCCTCTTTCATGAATGAGGTTATGAACACACTACAAAAGCATTGCAATTGGGTAGTAGGTTTTGAAGCGATGGTAAGAGGGCATCTATTGGTTTGTAGAACATTAGAGATGTTGGTTGGGACTCTAAAGCCTACTATGGATGTTGATCATTCTACTTTTGAGTCTCTCGCCTTGGGAGACATTCCTCTTAACCTGGCAGAAGTTTCTATTAAATTTATCCTTCTAGATGATAGTATTGGCCAGATTTATAGGGAGATGAGTATGAAATCTCTCATGTACATATTTTTTGGGTAGAAGACTCAAAGAAGTTGAGAACATCAACTAGATGAGAAAAACTTCAATGTTTTCTAGTACACCTCTATCCTTATTGTCCAAGGGTTTTTTCCATGTCCAATTTTCATTAGAAAAGGCTTGAGACTTTTCTTGAAACAACGATCCTTGGTTTTGTAGCAAATTTGTTTTGTATATGGGCACCCTTCCAACACCTCTCCATACTTCCACATGGCCAATCATACCTCATGTGCATAGTGATAGAATTCACTAACAATCTCAAATTCACCACATCTCAAAAGAGAGAAAACCTCCTTAAATATAGGAGAAGGGGTGGAAGAATACCTTAAGGGGTATTAGTCATACCTATTCAAAATAACCATTCATAAATAATTAATGATCTAATAGTTATTAGACTATAATTATTTCAAATGGGATATGTTTAATAAAGTATATAATATATAAGGTTTTATAACCTTATATTAGAACAGTATATAAATGTTATAAGGGTATGACCCCTAATAAAATTATGTTCTAACATCTGCTCATAGATTAGTGTAGCAAGCATATTTTGTACCTCTACTTCTTTTCAAATATGTCTATTAGTTACAACCCTCAACTTTGTTCCAGTCAATATAAAAAAAGAGAACACTATATGTTAAATTTAAGAGAGTTATCAAAATGCCAAAATTGAAAGCATGTTACACAATGCAACTTCCCTATCATCATGATACAAACATTGGAACTTAGAGAACTAATTAGAATGAATTTTCCCTTTCAATAACAAAATTTGTCTTTTTTTTAATTAAGAAACTAAGAATACATGACAAG
This sequence comes from Sequoia sempervirens, assembly GCA_007258455.2. Lineage (NCBI taxonomy): Eukaryota > Viridiplantae > Streptophyta > Pinopsida > Cupressales > Cupressaceae > Sequoia > Sequoia sempervirens. Next base: position 120,153,150 of record VDFB02000002.1, read on the forward strand.
AAATTTTATTTATATCAAATACTTCCCTAGATCAATTGTTGTTCAAGATGAGTGTAAGACATACCTTGCAATATCAAGGGCAAGCTTTAGTGCCTTCAACGGTTTCAATCCTGCCTTTCTTTTTAAATAGGCATCTAGATCACCCTACACCAAACAACAAACATTTCAGAAATTAATTGATATGATAGCCCAAGCTCATAGCACTCAATTTATTTGTTCTTTATAATAATAGACTATGATGTTTCATATTCAATAAATGCATTGCATTCCATATGTAAACCAAAATTGGCCACATGTATTTGGGCTCTATCTTAATCAAGATTATTCAACATGGAATTTTAATGTTACTAACAAGCTAGAACCTATTTGAATTTCATTGAAAAAAGGCATTACACCAACATCTACTCAAATGCGATTTAATCCATTATGAGGATTGGATGATATTGAATCATAGTCTGAGCAAATTAGAAATTTTGTATAGAACCCAAAGCATAACAAGGTTTGACTATTATAAAGAGGCACAAAGAAACAAAATACAATTAGGGCAACATACAAATGAGAAAACCATTATATTTTGAAACAATCTCATAAGAAAATCAACAAAAAAATAAACATAATGATATAGAGCCAAACAAAGTAATAAATTATATCGACTTCTATAAGGTGCAATAATTTTACCCATAGTTCTAAATTATTAACTTTAATTAAATACTTGCAAAAATTGCAAGCACTCATGAGTTAAATTGCAAGGCAAAGAAGTCACCAACAAACTCATGGCCAAGTTGGTGTGACTCGTAGGTCCAAACTCACCATGAGTACCCACAAGTACTCAACAAGTCCATGCCTAGCACTCACCTCTATGTTTGCAACATGGTCTGTGGTAAAAACACACCCAAAATGCACCATAAATGTGGAAAAAACGTTGAAATTTAATCTTTTAAAGCCTTGCTACCCCTCACTTCCTAATCATACAAAATTTGATCTTCTTTTAGCAATTTCAAGTTATTGTGAAAGCAAAATTTTGATAATTTTTTAAGTTTTGGGTATGTTTTTTTTTCAACATTTTTTCAAATTTCTTTTATATTCTATATCTTCTCTTACATGTTCATTTGTGTTGCACATAAATCCAAATTAATCTTGTTATAATTTGGTTAGACATTAACAATGCAAAATACACAAGATTTCCACAAAATAATATTTGACTCACAAGATCATTGTTTATTCAATATTTAAGAGCTTGAATGCACGAATCATGTCCTATAATTTAGGACATGTTCTTTATCTCATCCACTTATCTCTACAACAAAAACATATTTATTCTACATACAAGGTAAACTCTACTCTCATAGATTGACCCTTAACAACCACTAAATAATATTTTTTTAACAACCTCACTATGATAGATTTAATAAATTAAATGTATTTATAGAATAACTAACCAAACTACATGAATAGAACTTTCATTTTTGGGATTCAAACTATGCTCTTAATAAAGTATTGCTAAGAACATTGAAAAAAATGAGCAGAAAAATGCAGAGAAAAATTGGGAAAAGTAGAGCAGAGCATAATAGAAATCCAAAAGATGACACTAGGGTACGCGGATCGAGAACAAATGTGAATAATGCAAGCGACTATAACCAAGGCAAATATGAGCAGAATGAGAACCGACCTTTAAAGGAAACCCTAGCTGTTAATGATAGCATACAGCGTCGATATAATGCTTCAGCTTGATAAATTAAATGATAGCCAAGAGGCTATTTAATTTATATATATGGCTCGAGTTTTGAAGAAATCACATTTAATGAAGATTTGTATGAGGCCAACCTCATTCACATTATCTACGATTTTCTCTCTTTGGCATGATCTCCTATATTGCTTTTGGTGGCCGACTTTCTTCTTGAGGACAACCTTTCTATTATTGGTGGCATCTATTATCTCTAGCCAACTTGCATTTAATAAGTTCGCACCCCTTCATATTGTATATATATGAGTTCGCTCTTTCATTGTGATTCATTAAGTTGACAAGTCAAGTTCGATTCAGTTATTCTCTCAAGTGCGAATTCATCTTGGAGCAATGCGTGTTCTTTGTATAAGCAAAGTGATATTGTTAAAGAAGACAGTTCTGTGTTAGCAGATCACAGGAGATAAAATCTGTGCTTAGATCATCTGTTGATGCTCATATCTGGCCTACATATTGGCCTATTGTAAAAGGAGACATTCTTGATTAAGATTCAATATATAAGTGATTTATTGTTGCTGGGTTTTTCTCCCTCAAGTGGAGGGTTTTCCCAGGGTATCTGCTGTGTTATCTTGTCTGATTTTGAATTAATTTCTGTGCATACAATCTGATCACTTAAACTTAACACTAGCCACCATCAAAATCAACACTTACAATCAAACCACAGATAATTAAGAAATGCTACTAAATTTGGCTATCATAGGCCGATTTATTGGACTAACACAAACTAGAGAGAATCATCTCATGGGCACAAGAAAACTAGAAATTTCAATTTGTGATAAAATTCCTACCAAAAAATTTCTTCATTGCAATATTTTAAGCAAGAAAGAATGAGATGAAGTTTTATCCAATGGGCAATGGAAGATGGGCAAAATCCCACTCTATATGCAAAGATGGGTTACCACTTTTCATCACATGAAAACCCATGTTGGATCCGATTGTACAATTTGTCATTAGAATATTGGTCGGAAGAATGTCTAATGAAAATTGGAAGAACCCTAGGGACATTTGTTGATATCTATGCAAATATTCTAGAGAAGGATGCATATTTTTATACCTAAATCCAAGTTGCAGCAATTTGGGAAATTCCAAGAGAAATATGCCTCATTGCAGATAACAAAATATGGATTCAAATCATTGAAATCAAGGAGAAGTTTTTTTTGCTTAAATTGTCTAAGAAGGAATCACCATACTTTGGATTGCTCTAGACAACCCCCAACAATTAAGGCGTGTAAGAAAACCAATGGAAGCAAAAACATTTTAAAAGAAGAATTAATTAAATACTGGGTTAAAAACAATAATTTGGCAAATGAAAACCCCACTCAAGCTAAATGACCCACTCAAATGAACATTAGTAATGTTGGGAAACACTTGCCTGACGTCAATTTGTCATCAAAACCCATTAATGGCTTAAGCATTTACCATGATGAGGCCTCCCCTACACATATTATAGACAAGAATATTTCCAAAGATATCCAAGGCCCTTCTATGAATGTCACAAACGAGCCAATTGCACGGACTTTGCAAATGCAAGCAATAGAGCAAGAAGAAGATATAGATTGATCTTCTAATGTCTCACAAGAAGATGATATAGGTTTGTCGGACCATAGATCAATTAATCAAGATGCTTCCAAAATCCTCAAACCCAACTTGAAAGTCAGCAAGAAAAAAGGAAGAGAACCAAATTCAGTACATTGAGCTAAGGATGCAATGGTCGAAGGACAAACCACCATCAATAAATTTCTAATGCCTCAGGGAGGAAACCCTCCCTTAACACACAATGAAGATCACCATCAACAAATAGCACTTAGTCAAGCACCATCTATAAACAATAAACGATAATATTTTTATACCTCAAGAGACCAAACTTTCAATGGAAGAAGATACCTCTCTTAAAGCAATGTTTTGGCTGGGATGGGATGTTTTAAACAATCATGGGGTGCTTCTAGTGTCATGGCCACTCTATGGCATCCTCAATGGCTTCAAGTATTTGGCTTGGAACTCGATATTGGTTAGCCTACAGAGCTAGTCAGGCGCCATCTACAAACAATAAATGCTGATATATTTATGCTTCAAGAGACCAAGCTTTCATTGGAAGACGATACCTCTCTCTTAAAACAATGTTTTGGATAGGATGGGATGCTTATACAATCCTACGGTGTTTTTGGTGGCATGGCCACTCTATGACATCCTCAACAGCTTCAAGTAAGCAATTGGCTTGGTGTACTTGATATTGGTTAGCCTGCAAAATTACTACCCTTGATTCGAATCCAACCTATTGGATATTGAATGTGTATGGGCCAATCAAATCAAAGGAGAAGATAAAGGTAAGGAATGAAATCTCAATTCTAGTCACCCTTTATGATAATGATATACTTTTAATAGGTGGAGATGTCAATGCCATGCTATTACCCATGGAGAAAAAAAATGGTACCTCCTAGGTAAGTCAAAATTAGAAAGAATTTCAAAAGTTTTCCAATAATAATGGTGAATACACATGGAGAAACAAAAGAAAAGGTTTCACCAACATTGTTGAGCGACTTGACAAATTCCTCATATTACCTAATTGGATCCAGTTACCTATTATAATAGAATTCTCTATTTTGATAGTATCAAGGTCTGACCATTTCCCTATCACGCTCTGTTTAACCAATGACCATACTCCAACAAGATGTCCTTTCAAGTTTGAAAAAATGTGGCTTAGAGATGTCTCTCTCAAAGGCCACATGAAAAATTGGTAGGAGAATGCAAATGTACCAAATGGATCTAAGATGTTTAGATTGGCAAAAAAATTGATCAAACAGATTTAAGGAATGGAATACCAACACCTTCAAAAATATTTTTCAAGAAAAAAACAAGGTGGAAGCTGAGTTAGAAGCTCTTAACCAAAAAGTAATAAATCAAGGGATGTTCTCAGAAGACCATGAGAAAGAGAAAGAACTAATGAAGACACATACAAAGCTACTCGCAAGAGAAGAAATCTACCGGAAATCCAAATCACAGGAAACTTGACAGATATTTGAACACAAAAATTTTCCACAACTCAACAAAAATGAGAAGAGCCCAAAACATAAACTTTGCAATTCACAAGGAAGATGGGACACCACTATCCAAACAGTTAGAAACACGTAACAAAGTAGTCAATCACTTTTAGAAACTTCTTGCCTATGGAAACTTCTTGCCCATGATAATGCATCAAATCTCCAGGAACAAAACAAATTCTTAAGCCTGATTCCACGCACGATAACAAAGGAAGACAATAGAATGTTGATTACGCCAATAACGAAGAAGGATGTTAGGGAAGCAGTATTTCAAATGCACCAAGAAAAATCGTTTGGGCTTGACGGCTTCCCTACAATGTTTTACAAGGAACATTGGGACATCTTCGGTGATGAAGCATGGAAGGCTATCGACGACCTCAGTACATTGAAAAAATGCTTCAAGACATCAACACCACGTTCATAGCATTCATTCCAAAACAATGTGAAGGTTCTATCTTTGCAGATTTTCCTCCCATTTCATTGTGTAACACAAGTTACAAGATTGTGGCAAAGATCTTAGCAATTGTCTGAAACTATTACTACCTAACATCATTTCAAAGGAGCAAATTGGCTTCACTCCAAGAAAGAACATAATCGACAATATAATCACTATGTCATAACCCTCGAATTCGTCAATCATCAATGTTGCTAAGTCGACCAGCCAGCAACGAAAATTGGAATGCAAATAATTTATATTCTCTTTTAAAGCAATTGTGATCACCATTCATAATGTTAAATATTATTAACAATGTCAAACTAACATCGTAAAAATGATCATATTATTGAATTTAGTAAAATGGCAAATAGTTACCAAGTATCAACTTGATTAAGCATGCATATTAAAATTGTAATAAGAAGACTCTCGTGCCCTGAATCGGCGTTTAAGTTTCAGATATCCTTTCATGAAGACGCGACCTCAGAAAGGTCATGTCCCTGCAAGAAAAGTCGCATCCTGTCGAAACAATTTAAGGAGGCTCTCTCATAACAAGAGGGCATCACCATAAAAACACAGACGGGAAGATCGTACGTGGCAAACAAGAGACTTACCAATTACAGAGAACACGTAGAAAGGCAGTACATGTGCCGATCAAGAAGTAAGTATCCTCAATCATTGATTGTTCATCGAAGGATCATGCAATCAACACCGTTTACTATGACAATGGTTTTGTAAATTAACTAACCTTATATCTTATTCGATAATTAGTGAATGTGTCCAACACTCGAATCTGTATCAAACTGTGAATTTGACCAAGTATAATAGAATACGTTTATGCATATTAATAACGCATTGCAATCAGTAGATATATATATGTATCATCAGATTGAATTCATATTTATAACAATGAACGTGTATAAACACTCTTATCTGTGGTTTCAATTTAAGACAATATGAAATAGGAATGCATAGAGACACTAATTGATACGACTTGTAATCAATAAATAAATGTATGTCAATTTATTAAAGCCTTCTATACCAAGTAAGACAATTTGAGGATTAGTGGATACTATTTGTCGAGAACACAATAATGTTGCTTACAGCAATTATTGTGCTTTCTTAAGCTATTTTGACTTTACTATGAGAATAGACTTCAAGCCAAAATTCCCTTTCGCTAGTACCCACTAAGGATAGGAAGTTTGTGAAGGGAAAGGCTAGTAATTCAGTCAATTGATGGATGGTCCCAAGACGGGTAGGATACCTCGAGGAGTCCACTTGGAGACCGTTCACGTGCCCTTGGCACAGTAATTCTTCCATCCGCTGATGAGGTTAGGAAAGAGGAAACAAGGCGAAGCTCTATTCCGATCAAAGTAATAAGTCATATCAGATTATGATAGTTTTATGCACTAGATGATAATGCATTTATCTTATTCTTAAAAAGTGCAATCTGAAATGGTCTAATTTATTCATGAACAAGGAACTATGCGTCTTGTTGATAATACTTGATGTGTGCAGGTCTTCAAGACAAATTACATGAGCAAAATTATGTGTTGGTAAATATAAAATCCCTTATCCTGACTTGTGCATTTGATGTTTCTAGGATAAGTTTAATAAGGGGACATTACACACTACACATGAGACATTGCATGGTTTTAAAATTAGATGTAAGCAAAGCATACGATAGAGTCAATTGGAGATTTTTAATGAAGATAATGGAAAAATTTGGCTTCCATGCAAACTAGATTAGATGGATCTTTAGTTGTATATCTCCTATCAAATATTGTATTGGTAAATGGCAGCCCATGCAGTTTTTTTGAGGCCACAAGAGGCCTCTAAAAAGGTGATCACATATCTCCCTTCCTCTTCATCATTATGACTAAGGCTCTGGGCAGAGCGATCAACTCCCTCAGACAACAAGGAAGTTGAAGAGGCATTAAGGTAGTCAATAATTTCCCGCCTGTAACGCATCAACTATTTGTAGATGACACAATCCTATAAGGGAAAGCATGTGAACAAGTTGTGTCCTCTATCAAATCTTTATTTGGAAGATATGTGGCAGCATCATAACAAGTATCTTATTTTCAATACCAAAAAGAACATACAAAGACAAATTAATTCCATACTCAATTTCAATAAAGTAGTTCTTCCAAGCAAATATTTGGGTGTACCACTATTTAAAGGGGCAATCAAAATGTGTTTATGGGATGAAATAGTGAACAAGTGCAAGAACAAGGTCGTCTCTTGGAAAGTTAAGTAGCTCACTCTTCTGGAAAAAATTTCAATGATCAAGGTTGTCCTTTTTGTCATTCCAACCTACCAACTTTCATGCACATAAGTAACAAACAAAATTGAGAACCAGCTAGAGCACATCTTTAAAAGATTTTTGTGGGAAGGAACCAATGAAATCAAAAGAACCCCCTTGATCGGATGGCACATGGTATGCAAACAAAAAGGCAATGGGGGAATTGGAGCAAGGAAAATAGAAAACAAAATAAAGCACTAGGTGCAAAACTAATTTGGAAAATGTATGGAAATCCTAATGCAAGGTGGTGTCAAATTTTACAAAAAAAATATTTAGATTCTGATGACACATCCAAAATACTAACAAATTTGCATCCTCCTCATGGTTCTATGGAATTTTATGTTGAAATTTCATCGTGTCATTACGGATCACATCTCATGGTTAGCAAAATAATTATCACCAAGCAAAAATTTGGGTGGATTCCTAGAATGGTTTCCCCCTTTTAATAGATACCTCAGAATTGGCCGCACACAAGGATGCTCTGCTAGAGCTTGATAGAACATACATAAAAGATTTTTTGGAGGATACACTGACGAGAACGGATTGGAATTAGACTTATCTAAACGCCTTGTCGCTACACACACTCTCTACACAAATGTTGATCAATGAGCTAAAGAAAAGGAAAATTCAACTAAATAGGAAGGAACATAATATTATTTGGATTCTATGTTACCCCAAGTTTTTGGGACAGGGACGGGGGGGTGGGTTTCAAGGACGAGGACGAGAGGAAGGCCATTTTTAGTGGATGGCAGGGGACAGCTATTAAAAATAGGGAAAATTCAAAAAATATAGAAAATTTTGAATATTTATATAATAAGGCCATCATCATATACATCATAGAACCTATACACATAATATTAGAGTTCAATTGATATTTTTATTTCATAGAAAGCAACCAACAAATGAAGTTTTAACACAATTTAATTGCATTCATTGACAATGTGCATATATATTATACAAAAATTACATCAAATTTCCCAAAGGCTGCAAGTTCAACAACAAAATGACAAAAATATAGAAATATGCAGCTGTCCCTAATCAGCATTCCCTAATATTGCATCAAAATCAAAGTTTGAGTCACTACCACTATGAGAGGTTGTCTCACCCTGATCCAATGGAACCCCAAGCAATGCATCATGTGCCTCATCATCAACCTATCTTTGGGATCAACATCCCAATGTGTTGTTCGAATCTAACGATACTCAGGTGTTTGTCGATCCTGAAGTCGCAAGGCACTATGCACAACCACTAGCTTCTCCGATCGTCTAGAGGTAAGCCTATTCCTCTTGATTGACTAGATGAAGCAATATGTAGACCAATTTCTCTCTGCAACAAAGGAAATAGCAACCTGCGAAAGAAGACGAGTGGCAAGGATCCTCACTCTGGTGCATCCTTGCCATGCCATGTCCACCATCCAATGGGGTCAGTTTGAGCTAATGCAGCTCTATCCATCTTCACCTCTGGTCTACTGAATGTTGGGCCACAAAGACTCACAAAGGCTAGCCATTGTGCTCTATGTTTGTTGGACTTCTCAATATACATTTTCCCAAGGGCCTTCATGAAGCCATCTTCCACCTCTTCATCATCACATGGAGGGTACTCTCCCAGGTCTTGTTGCATACCATTTGGGATTTAGAGCGTAGGTAGTCATATGAAGTGGGGTGTTCATAGTGTCCCACTATCGCGCCACAATGGGCCTAATGTGCTCCTCATAAAATCCCAAATTAGGGTCCCTACTATGAATCGCCTACTTAATTTGTCCAAGCATGTTGTCAAATGTCTCATAAATCTCTCCAAGGCTAGGGGAGTCAATATTAGCAGATCTTATCACTCGCACAATAGGTGAGATAATGGAGCAAATATATTTGCAAAGATTCAAGAATGAACATAATTTAGTAAATTTACACGTTAGAAACTTAGAAACAATAAAAATAATAAAATCAAAAATTGAATAATAAAATAAGCAATTTATTAATTCGATATCAATAATAAAATGAAAACCAGAAATTTAATACTAAAATCAGCAATGTATTAATTAATAATAAAATTGGAAATTTACTAGTAAAAATCAACAATTCATTAAAAATAAAAAATAAAAACAATCCCTTACCTCATTGTGGACCACTAATCATCGTTGGGGAATTTTTGTTTGATATTTTTTCCTTCAGTTGTGTTTGCCTCTACCCATCTAGCCCACTCGGAATTAATCACCATCAATTGAAGAGGCTTTTGCACCTCAATCATCCTCTCCAACAACATAAAGTAGCTAGCATATCTGGTATCCACAGACTTGAGGAATTCCTTCCTCAAAAAAGTTCTAAACAAAGCAAGTGATGTGTTATGATTGCAAATAAACAATTGAATGCCTCTAGCTTCTGACACCACTTCCTTCACCCAATCTATTTTCCCAATGTCTTTCAATGCGTTGTTTGACACATAAACACAACATGGGATCCAACCTCTTAAGCTAGCTAGCTTGCATACACGAGCTGAATCAATCACTACTTGTACAACATTAGAGGGTCCAACCTTTTTTTACAATATCCTTCAAAATCTGAAATTGGAAGCTTGCATCCTTCCTCTTCCCCAAACAATCAATAGCTCTAAGAAAATAAGAGTATGTTGAACATGTGACAATAACATTGATGGGTGGCCAATGTCTAATATCAGTCCACCCATCCATAATGATAGAGCAACCATCCATTATCCAAACTTGTCTATTCTCCTCCATCATTATACTCATTTTGGAATACTCCTTATCAAGGACGGAGGTGCGTAGCTTATTATCTCCAGGGGGAACATATGAAGGACCAGTAGCAAATGCATTTTTCAACATTTGTTTAAAAGGAGAAGATTTAGGGACAAAACTCCTAGATTTAGGGACAACATTTTCTTCCACCAACTTGTTTGCTCTTTCTACCCTCACCTTGTCATGTGTGTCCTATTGTCTACAATACTTCTTCTTTGTGCAAAATGCAAGCTTATAGGATTTTTCCACAAAATTAATCTACAACAAACAAATTTCGTCTTGAATGGAAGCATGCAAACCATTCACATACCTCGAAGCCTTCTCCCTATCATCCTCCACATAACCAATGTGAATACCAAGTCAATAGAACTCCATGTATTTCTTCATTGTGGTCTCCTATTGGCACAAATTTTGAAACCAACAAATAGTTGGTGTATATAAACATTCCTTTCAGCTTGGTGATGAAAGGATCCCAACTAGTGATCTTGCACTTCCCCCTCTACACACAGTCCTTCTGAACCAAACCCCACCACAAAGTAGCATGCCCTCTCAACTTCATTGCAACATACATCACTCATATTGGACTATCACTCATATTGCAACATACATCACTCATATTGGACTATCACTCATATTGCAACATACATCACTCATATTGGACTATCTATGGATTCAAACTCAAAAAAATTTTGTAGCTCAGTGATCCAATCCAACAAACCTTTTGAATTTAAGCTTCCTAAGTAGCTTGGAAGATCATACCTTGGTTTGTTTCATGCCTTCATCAAGGCAAATTTCTCTTCAAAAAATTGTTCTTCCTCTGAACTTGACAAGCCATCTTTCCAATCTACTTGCTATTCACCACTAATATTAGTAGCCACAACCATGCATTGCCTTTGTACAATCTCAATGGCTTCAATCCTAGCTTGTCCAACTCTCAACATGTCCACCAAATAATCACAAAATGCTATAGTATTTCTATCATTTCTCCTACCATCTCTATAGGCCATTTCAATTTTAGACCACCTACAATGCAACACACACATAACTATCTTCCACTATTGAGCACAACACACCTCCTTCGTGACTCATAACTCATTCTAATACCAATTAATATAGCAATGGTTGGTAATGGGTCAAATGAACAACCAATTATCTCATGCACAAAGTACACAAGGAAAGATACAAAAGAGGATGTTTTAAACAACCAATGCCATGATCAACACAAAATATATTAAGATTACGAATTATTGGCTACTTATTAACAAGTGACAACATAGATGCATAGAGAGTCTTTGCATCGAAAATCCAATAGTGGTTTGGTGATCACCATTAACTAGTTCAATCCACTAAGGGGTGATAACTAATATATTAAAATATATTAATGCCATGATGTTTAAGAATACACAATGAAAGATACAAAAGAGGATGTTTCAAAGTTTAAACAATTAATGCCATGATAATCACAAAATATATTAACATTACAAACTTTTGGCTACGCATTAACAAGTGACAAAGTAGATGTACAAAGACTCTACATCCCAAATCCAATGGTGGTTGGTAATCACCATAACCTAGTCCAATCCACTAATGGGCAAGTTCCTCTACAAAGCTAACAATACAAACAATTTGCTCAATACATAGTATATGCCAACCAACTCCAATCCAACAAAGCTTTAGTCTTTCCATCCAAAGGCCATACATAAACTTAGGTCCAAACAACCCCTTCAACCAATATAGAATTCAAGAGAAAGTTTGTTATCAACCCAAGATGGTTTACCTTCCAAAAGAATTAATTCAACTTCTAATGCAACATTTGAGTAAGGACTTGACAGATGTCATTATTCAACACATTAACAAGTAGACAATTGATATAGTTTTCCAAAACATCACTAAGGATTCATGAGAACAAAATTGAGCATAACCATCCAAAGAGTGTGGCTCAAGAATAGATTGTGGCCTCAAGAAATGTGTATGCACAGGCAACTATCTACATGCCTAAGAACATATGCACACAACTTCAAAAGCCAACGTGCCTAGAACATCATACCAAAAAGTTTCCAAACAAGGCAACCCCAATGCGTAGATCAAGAACCTATGCACAAAACAAACCACACAAGAATCTAAATAAAACATGTCTTCTAACCATGATCTGAAGCCTATGACAATTTCTCAACTATTCAAACATGTGGGTTTCATCCTCATTGAATGACTAGAGTTTTTACTTTTAAACAACCAAACCATGGTCCAAAAAGTAACAACCATCCAAACTGCACCACCGTGACAAATTGAGAAAAAACTTAATTTGATTAAACCATCTTTCTCTCATTAAGACGCTCACTATCAGAATCATGCCATAATCTCAAACATAAATCCCTGAAATTCTCTTTAGTACAGTAAGTTTTAGCAAAAGAAAAAATTTGATGAAACTAGCAAATCAAAAGTTTGTCCAAAATGCAAAGATGTATAAACTATACACATTGAATACAAACCTTTGGTAGGTATTCAGTAATAATCATCATGGGACTGCTCTGAGTGACAGCACCAAGAAACTGGACAACATTTGGATGTCGCACTCTCTGCAGCAAGGCCAGCTCATCCCTAAATGCCCTCCTGTCAAGTAAAATGATGTATATTTCTAATATCAATAACAGGCAGATTAGTAAATAAGACTCAAACAAGGATGATTCTGAAAGGTCACTTTAGGAAACCCAAAATTAAATGTCCCCTCTAACCTTAAGAAACTTTCCTAATTAGTAAATTACTCACACGTTTTCTCCATCTGTAAATATATCCTCACTAAAACTCTTTACAGCAACTCGTATTCCTCGCCACAATGCAACTTGATATGTTCCCTGCATTGTCAAGATAATCATAATCATATTAATTGCCATACATAAGGTGGCATTTTATTGAGGATTATTATTAGTTAATGAATAGTTTCAAAATTCAAAGCATTTAGCTGTAAGCTGTATTATATGCATATTAGAGTAAGAAGATTATATGCATTCACAAAAGCTTGTACCAAACATTTCAATCATATCCTATTTGTCTTTCACAGATTTCTACTCTAAATAAATTCATTTGCCTTGTGAATTACCTTCGTAATTTGAACACTATTTGTGAAATCCAGCTCTTGGGGATCAACTTCATATTCTGGAACTTCGCGAGCATTTGTAACATGCATGGGAGGTGTCTGCAAATATATTTTATGTTTTATTATTATATTAAACCCTTATTTATAAACTTTAAGTAATTCCACCAAAACATATCTTCAGATGATTAGTACATGACAATGAGAAAGATTAAAATTTGCAAAATTTATATTAGTTAAAAGACCCAAACAACTGTGAGATTATCAAATAAAATGCATGAAACCGTACCGGTAAAATTGCGCCTTTTTCCTCCAAAAGCTTGCACACATCTAAGTTTTTATAATGCCTAGCATCTGCAAGTGGCTGCTTACACCAATACATGGTAAAGAAAATCAGAAAAAGCAAATGCCAAAAGTTAGAAGACTAATAGAATAATGTTAGATGCTGAAGAAGCGAATCAGTAATTGCTCAAATTCAGACGTAGGCATTGGTACATTAATTAATGGTGTGTAATTAGCATTCATATTCCATAGCTATTTGACCAACATAAATCTTAGCTTATGTACAAATATCTTATTTCATTAAGCATATTGTTTCTTATATATATACTTAGAATATGAGTTGCTTAAGTAGTATACTTGTTGTAGATTGTTGTATGTATACCATGAAACAAGAAATGAACAAACATAAAACAAACAAAGCGCACAAACAGAAATTTGTTGTAATGTCCCTAATAGGAATGATACTAAACTCACTCTACTAGTGATGTCCCTAATAGGAATAATACTAAATTCACTCTAATTTATCAACCCCCCCAATCAACAGCTAGAGGATATCTTAGCTTGTTTTAGTTTTCTGCATACAAGTTAGAGATCAATCAAAAGATTAGTTTACAATTAGAATATTAGTATTCCATATTGAACATTGGAATTAAGTATGAGTAGATCTATATTAAGCATCATAACCAACATTTCATAATTGATCCTCCCTTCATGCTACATCATGGTAGGAAGGTAAGATTACAATGGTTAATCCCATGATCGAACTAGACCCAGAGGCAACACCCTTTGATCCCAAGGGCAAAACCCCTCTAGCCCTTGTGGGCTCATCATGTCCCACCTTGGGTGGTGTATCTAGTGGAGATCAACCTAGACCCAAGGGCAGTACCCTCAGATACCCCGAAGGCAAGTACCCCCTTAGCCCTCGTGGGCTCATCATGTCCCACCCCCGAGTGGCGTATCTAGGAGACTCCATCGCATGAATTCCCTTTTGTAATCCTTCTTCCCCACCACGGTGGAACATGGACATCATAATACAAACAATCTACTAACTACAGAAATACATATGAAAAATATACAAAAATATAAATTTCTGAACCTATCATAAGTAGAAATAATAATAAACCATAATAAACAATAATGAACAATAATAAACAATAATGAGCAATAATAAACTTCCCTACTGATTCTACTCTATAGATTTCTGATCATATTATAAATGTAGACAACAGTAGTAATTACATCTATTGATCCTACTTCATAAATTCTGAACATATTATGATTGAAAGCAAACCATAATAAATACATTTACTGATTCTACTCTATGAACTATGAACATATTATAATACAAACAGTAAGCATGCCTATCGATTCCCTATTTTATATCTTTAGTAGATCAGCCCGAAAGTATGCAATCTGTCTTTTATTCTTATATTTCTCATGATTCATCGATGCCCCTTCTTTGGAAGCCTTCCTCATTTAATACTTTAATACCCCCGATCAGATCAAGGGCTACCACTTTAGAGGTTGCACCTCTTTGTAAATAATAATTGCTTCTCTTCTCTCTTCAACGTTGCTCTTAATAATGTTTAATAGGTGGCTGTAGTGTTTAGTTATTCTGTAATAATTAATATTGTCATATCTTACATTATTCTTGGCATTGCTTTAATCGATTTAAGGCTATTGAAATTATCCCTTATTGCTATCGTAGACTTGCCATGCAGGAAATCGCTGCATTTGCCATGTTCTGATTTCTATAGCAGATGTATTGACTATAGTTATTTTAGGTAATATTAGTTTTTGTAAATATTATTATTTTTATTATTATGATATTTAATATTAATTGTTCTATTTCATATTATGATAATTACAATTCATAATGATATTTTAGATTATCTTTATTTTCTTATTTTATTTTGGATGTTGAGTTATTTGTATTATAATAATAACAATGAATTGTCTATATATATTATGTATTTCTCATTATTATAATGATTATAATATTTAGTATTTATATTTTAGTAATTACAATATTATATTTAATATTTATAATTATAATATTATCTATGATAATTATAATTATATTTAAATTGCAATTCCTCATATTCATTTTTTTGACATTTATTTGTATTTCGATATATTTGGTGTGACTTGTATTTCAATGTTTTATATTTTAATGTTGCAATTTGGAGAAATGACAGTCCTCCCCTCCCAAGATTGCTTGTCCTCAAGCAATCACAATTGCAAACATCTTTTCACATTAGAAGTCACCTCTTTTCACATCTCCTCCCTATTCTTGAGGGCCTAGTTTAAGTCTCTTGCAAGGTTAACTAAGATTCTATTCTTAATTGGATTCTCCTGTTGAAATGCTCTCCTTTTGTACCACAAATTTGAGGGAGTCACAACTAGTTATTATTGCATTTGGATAATAATTCAGTTCTAGATAGATTAATTTGTTAGTGCCCCTCAACCCCAAAAGCATTGTGGTAGTCAATGCTTAAAGAATCAAAAATTGAAGCAAGCAACCAAGTAGCTCAATCAAGTAGGCAAGTAACTCAACCAGGCAGCCAAGTAGCTAAAGCAAGCAAACAAGTAGCTCAAGCAAGCAAACAAGTAGCTCAAGCAAGCAAGCAACTAGCTCAAGCACATAGGCAAGTAGCTCAAGCACACAGGCAACCAGATCAAGTAAGTAAGTAGCTCAAGCATGCAAGCAACCAACTCAAGCAAATAGGCAACTAGCTCAAGTAGGCAAGCAGGAAACTCAAGCACGCAAGCAAGTAGCTCCAGCAAGTAGGCAACTAGCTCAAGTAGCCAAGCAGATAGATCAAGCACGCAAGCAAGTAGCTCCAGCAAGTAGGTAACTAGCTCAAGTAGCCAAGCAGGTAGCTCAAGCATGCAAACAACCAGCTCGAGCAAGTATGCAACCAGCTCAAGCACGCAATCAAGTAGCTCAAGCACACAACCAAGTAGCTCAAGCAACCAACCAACCAGCTTAAGCAACTTGACAGGCAACATTTTTAACATTTTCATAGTTTTTTAAGCATAAAGTAATCATAAACACAATGACGAGTTTCAATTATATAGTAACTATCTCTAACATTCACCACATACACAATGGCTAACTAGAATATCACAATGGCTGACACACACATATGTCCATAATGCATCCCAGATAGAAAGAATATCGGTACATTGCGCACTACACCATGGGTCCTATCCTTTCCTCCTGTATACATATGAGCACACAATATACACTTGAAGTCACAAAGAATATGCAAGGTATACACATAGTTGCATAAATACATGTAAGTCACAAAGTATACACATGGAAGGCACACACATATGGAGACACATTAACACAAGTTGGCAGGAACATGCTTTGATACCACTGTAATGTCCCTAATAGGAATGATACTAAATTCACTCTAGTGGTAATGTCCCTAATAGGAATAATACTAAATTCACTCTAATTTATCAACCCTCCCAATCAACAACTAGAGGATATCTTAGCTTGTTTTAGTTTCCTGGATACAAGTTAGAGATCAATCATAAGATTAGTTTACAATTAGAATGTTAGTATTCCATATTGAACATTGGAATTTAGTATGAGTAGATCTATATTAAGCATCATAACCAACATTTCATAATTGATCCTCCCTTCATGCTATATCATGGTAGGAAGGTAAGATTACAATGGTTAATCCCACGATCAAACTAGACCCAAAGGTAGCAACCTTTGATCCCAAAAGCAAAACCCCTCTGGCCCTCGTGGGCTCATCATGTCCCACCCACGGGTGGCGTATCTAGTGGAGATCAACCTAGACCCAAGGGCAGTACCCTCGAATACCCCAAAGGCAAGTACCCCCTTGGCCCTCATGGGCTCATCATGTCCCACCCCCGAGTGGTGTATCTAGGAGACCCCATTGCATGAATTCCCCTTTGTAATCCTTCTTCCCCACCACCACGGAACATGGACATCATAATACAAACAATCTACTAACTACAGAAATACATATGAACAATATACAAACATATAAATTTTTGAACCTATCATATGTAGAAATAATAATAAACCATAATAAACAATAATGAACAATAATAAACAATAATGAGCAATAATAAACTTCCCTATTGATTCTCCTCCATAGATTCTTGATCATATTATAAATGGAGACAACAGTAGTAATTACATCTATTGATCCTACTTCATAAATTCTGAACATATTATGATTGAAAGCAAACCATAATAAATACATTTACTGATTCTACTCTATGAACTATGAACATATTATAATACAAACAGTAAGCATGCCCATCGATTCCTTGTTTTATATCTTTAGCAGATCTGCCCGAAAGTATGCAATCTGTCTTTTATTCTTATATTTCTCATGCTTCATCGATGCCCCTTCTTTGGAAGCCTTCCTCATTTAATACTTTAATATCCCCCATCAGATCAAGGGCTACCACTTTAAAGGTTGCACCTCTTTGTAGATAATAATCGCTTCTCTTCTCTCTTCAACGTTGCTCTTAATAATGTTTAATAGGTGGCTGTAGTGTTCAGTTATCCTGTAATAATTAATATTGTCATATCTTACGTTATTCTTGCCATTGCTTTAATCGATTTAAGGTTATTATAATTATCCCTTATTGCTATCGTAGACTTGCCATGCAGGAAATCGCTGCATTTGCCATGTTCTGATTTCTATAGCAGATGTATTGACTATAGTTATTTTAGGTAATATTAGTTTTTGTGAATATTATTATTTTTATTATTATGATATTTAATATTAATTGTTCTATTTCATATTATGATAATTACAATTTCTAATGATATTTTAGATTATCTTTATTTTATTTTTTTATTTTGGATGTTGAGTTATTTGTATTATAATAATAACAATGAATTGTCAATATATATTATGTATTTCTCATTATTATAATGATTATAATATTTAGTATTTATATTTTGGTAATTACAATATTATATTTAATATTTTATAATTATAATATTAGCTACGATAATTATAATTATATTTAAATTGCAATTCCTCATATTTAGATTTTAACATTTATTTCTATTTCGATATATTTGGTGTGACTTGTATTTCAATGTTTTATATTTTAATGTTGCAATTTGGGGGACATGACATTTGTCCTAAAGAAATCCAACATGGGAAAACCCTGAAAGAGTTGGGCTTTGTTTTCTCCTGCCCACTATCTCCTCTATAGGCATACAAGCTTATTACATTCTTGAGGCCAAAAATACCCTTACAGCTTGATATGCTCTAGAACTTGCTCCAATGCACACTCTATTGCACTCACATGCTACAATTCCTCCACCAATAAGACATAAAAGATTCAAAAGAAAATTGCAAGGCCTTTAGAGGGTGTACAAATACAAACTCAACAACGAACTACGAGGACAGTTTAAACACAAAAGAACATTTAGAAATATCATTTCCCTACCGTTATTCTTCTTTTATGTCTGACCTGGCATATCACATACACAACCAACATGACAGAAATAGAACCACAATGACACCTACACGGCTGCCACCCTGCTAGTTCTATCACTGTACAGACAACTCTCTGTTTCTTCTTTGTTTCAAGAACATTCTTCATTTGTTCATGGTCTCAAGGTGTCAAGGTGTTCAATCTTGCATACTCTTTTCTTGTAGAAATTCTTCATGTTAGGAGCCATGAAAGTATTTTCAAATTACCTAATTAGTCATTTTGACCGGTGAATAGGAATAGTTGCCTAATAAGCTAAAGTTACTAACTTTTCATGTTCCAATTTGGATAAGTTAAATATTTAAATGGCCCCACACAGTATGGAAAAAGAATATTGTTTTTGAAAGCCATGGATAACTATTGTACCACTTATCACAAATATAGGAAAAAATGTTGAGTCTGAAATAATCTTACCAGATATACAATGCAAAGAAAAAAAGGCACAAGATAAATATAATTAAATAAATATACATTCTATGATCCAAGAACCACGCCCCTCTTGTGCCTTGCCCCCCCAATCTCCTACTCCATCTCATTCCTACCATCATGTTCTACAGAATTCAAGCCTGGCACCCGTACAAAATTCAGTGGATCTAACATATGTACTTTTTACTCCAAGGTTAAAAGAGTTGGTCTCCAAGCCCTTGAAAAAGAGATGATGTTTTTGGAGATCTCTAAGCACTTGAGAAAAGCACTTGCCTAACACTTTATTCTGGTTTGGCAGAGGGTGAAGATTCAAAAATGGATTTTAAAGAATTTTATAATCCAAGGTAAGGCTAACCTTAACTTTAGTCATAATGGCTTCTTTATTGCTTTTAAATCTCAAAACTTGAAAGGAACACAGTGCCCAAATCTTTGAAGGGCAACCTTGGTTTTGAGGGAGATTCAGTAGCTTCATACAACCCATACAACCATGATTTGACTCCTCCAAGGAACTCCCACATAAGGTCTCTGATTTAGTTTGGCTTTTCAAAATCCTTCTAGAGCTTTTGAGTGACTATGCTCTTGCATGCACAACAAAATGAATTGCATAACTTGTGTGTGAAGTTTTATGTTTCTCATGCAAGACTATTTGTGGTTATGGATGGATCTAAGTGGACCCATTTCTCAAGGACTATTTAAAAATATGCTAAAGTGGATCCATGGACTCAATAGTTGGATTATGAACATCTATCATTTTAATGTAGGGTTTATCATGCGCAGTCATTTAGCTCAAGACTTCCTAAAGCAAATTTAAGAGCCCCAAGAAAACCTAAAAGAAGAGGGATACAGAAATTCCGGAGTGAGAAAATGCCAGAAAAAAGGAGATCTAAATAGAAGCCCTTTTGGTCCTAGGGATTCTTTAAAAGGGAAAACAAGATCAATAGGTGAAATCTAACAAGGTCTTTAAGACTCCCATCCTAAATAATGATTTGTTTCAGGTATTATAAGTCATCCATGATATTTATGAGAATGAGGAGAAGAAACAAAGTTAAGCTAGAGCATAGAATGTATATGAGAATGTAATGATTATGGAAAAATAACAGCTAAGTCTTCCAAGAACTTTGCCAAATTCACTGCAGAAATTTAAAAAGGCAAAGAACTCAGAAAGGAACATTATTATTCAGCCTGAGTCCAAGGAAAAATTTCTTCAAAAGAAAGTCTAAATAAAATTATTCCCAGAAATAGAAAAGTTCAATGAATGATTTTAGTGACCACGGTACTATAAAAAGGCTACAAAGAAAATTCTTGAAAATATTTGTAAGGAATTCCACTAAATCACGTTTGCTAATCTTATTCAATAAACCGTTAACAATATTCTTGAGAATATCTAAATTGCAATTAGTCATATTTCCCCCGTCATATTAGATTCGGATTCTTTCACGTATCTTTTAGGTCAACTCATATTTGAAAACTTAGAAACATTTATATGAAATAGATCACAGCCTGTGTTAAAGGATTATAGCATAAACCTAGTCTAGATGAGGAACTTAAGTGGCATGATACAATCCATTGGCGGAATGGAAAACCATTCAATACCATGATCTGCAAAGAACTTGAGTATCATTCTGCAAAGATTTCAACTTTTCCTCGAGGCAAATTTTCTGCAAAAGAAAAATAAAGAGCTCCGAAGGAGCGTGAACATTTAAGGTGAGTCAAAATATCTTAATCTTTCAAAAGATTGACCTAGTTACACTAATTGAGGCTTAAATGCCCTAAAATATAACATAATTTGTGCTGTAGTAACCAAAGTTTAATTCACATGTGTGCAAGCAGAGCCGAGTGTATTGGAACACTTTAAGACTATGTAGACTGAACTTTATTATTTTAATAGGTTAGTAGGCCTGGCTTTGTGGCAGACACATAGCGGAGTACACAATTAAACCCTTGTCTAGATTTGTTCGCCTGTTTTTAGGTACGTCTAGCGTTAATTAGGGTTGAAAATGGTCGGATCCCAGAGCAAGCCCCCAGTACTTTTAATGGCATATGATGCTATCTGTCCATGAGGCATAGATTGCCCTCCATCCATGACAGATTATGTCAGCATAGTTTGCCGAATTGGCAATTTCTAAGGCATAGATTGTCGTCCATCAACTACTGCTTATGCAGAATGGATAATTCTGATCGTTTAGGCTGTCCTCCGTCCGAAGGAGCTATTATGCCCGCCTAAATTGTCTGCAAGCATGCCAGTTCACATTGCAGCATATAGTGCGAGGCGACTGCAACACTTTGGTAAATTCTCTAAAAATAGCACCCGCCGGAAACATTTTTGCCCTAAAAATGCATATAAATTAAAATTCGAGGAAAAATAAATAACAATCTGCACGCGGAGTCAACCTGTCAAAATTGGCTTTGCGAGATTCGAACTCGAACTAACGACCAGCAACTACAATGAAATACTGTAATCTTTGTGAAGAACAAAACTAACATTACAGAAAATTGTATACATACCGTGCTTCCCCATCGATCTTTACAATTGACGTCGGCACCCCTGCTAAGCAGTAGAGAGACGACATCCTTGCGACCCTCGCAAGCGGCCACATGGAGGGCCGTCCGACTATCGAAATCCGCGGAATTTACATCTGCGCCGGCGTCAAGCAGCGCCTTAATGCCTTCGACATCCCCTTTGTTTGCCAGGTACAGCAGCTGTATGATGGAGTTCAGATCTTCTGGAATTTCAGTTTCTTTCTCCAATGCTTCTTCTCCATTTGCCCCCTCTTCTCTCTCCGGTGCCAACGACGACTGTCTCCCCAGGTGGAACTTTACAGATTTCTTTCTCTCCATTGCCATGTCGAACAACAATATATCTGAGATCAGATTGAAATTATACTGCTGAGAGTTTTCCTGCCTTATTTCTCACGCTCCATACTGCCGAGAGGTCGTGAAATCCAGCCGTGAAGAACCTGCTGTTTGTGTCGATCGGCTTCTTATTTTAACGTTTTCTTTTGCTGCTTTTTGTCTCCGATGTGTCGGGAAAGACTTTTCCCTTTAAATTTGTAACGCGTTCCCTTCTACCTATTTTACGGGGAAGAACTTTCTTTTGAATTGTAACAGTAACGTAAGGCTGCCATGCTTCTGACCGCGTACGATGCGTGTCAATTGATGGAGACTTCTGTTGGCAATTACTTAATGAAATCAGAGTTACTGACTTACTAACCACGTGACATTCGTTATATTAATTCTTGTGTTCCTACTTCCTCGCACCGACAAATTTTTAATATTATTAATTTAATTGAAGTCAATTATTTTCTGAAATGAATGTCGATTCGTTCATTACAAAACTCTTTGCTCCAATGTTTGACCTAATGGCACTGTAAATGCAAACTGGAAACCCTGAACAGAATACGGTAACGACCGTTAAAAGTAGAATATGCGAATCGTGATGGAATCTGCCTCGATTATACTAAGAAATTTATAAGTAGCGAAACGGTTAACGCTAAAATCATATTTTAAATTATCATTGGTTAGTTATTGCTTAATTATTTTGGGGAAGGAGTTGGATTATAGATACTAGCAATCGCACGTTGGTGTGCAATGGGTACGTCAAAGAGGTGTGGAAGATAAATGAAGGTAATTTTGGTTGTTTTTCTTTTAATATTTGTGTAGTATATGAGGTCAGTTTGTAGGTTATTTAGCAAATGATGTTTGCTCAACTAAAGTTTAAATGGAGAAGTGATCAATTCAAATAAACTATGCATTCATTTAAAGGGATCCGAACACAAATGAAAGAAAACCTCTTGATAAGGAACAAATGAAAGAACACAAATGAAAGAAAACCTCTTGATAAGGAACAAATGAAATTGACATATAAGAAATCTAATAGGTAATTGACCTTTCAAGAGAGAGAGGAGGAAAAAGAAAGAGAGATAGAGAAGAAGACAATTCTATATAGAGAGAGGTATATATCAAGAGAAAGAAACTCAAAAGATAGAGAATGAGAGAGAGATTTAGATAGATAGATAGTGAGGGAGAGAGAGGGGTAGAAATAGATAGAGGGAAAGAGAAAAATAGAGAGATATAGACTGAGATATAGAGGTAGATAGATAAAGAGGGTTAGAGATTTACATATAAAGTGAGATATAGATGAAGACATAAATTAAAAGAGAGAAATAGACAAAAAGAGAGAGTGTGATAGAGAACAATGAGGGATAAACAGGGAAAGAGAGATAGAGAAAAGAGAGGATATTTATTATTGTTGTACTACAGAATGGGACCCACGTGGTTTGAGTGACCCCTACAATTTAAAGATTCTATAGGACACCAAAAACCCTACATTTAATGAATCGTGGTTCACTTCTAAAAGGAGATTTCTATAATCATAGGTCCATCTCAGTATAACTATTACAACTATGCAATTAACCAATCATGATAGGGACTGGAATTGGGATTTATTGGATATCATGTCAATTTATTTTTAAAGTGATATTATTACATATTATTTAATATTAGAAAACATTCAAAATAAATATAATATAATATATACTTTATATAATACAAATTAAATTATATAGTCTAATTATACTTATTATTATATGTATAAATGGTGTTATTATTATTATATATTATATTCTATAATACTCATTTTTAAATATAAATCTATAATTATTATAATTAATAAACCATACCTTGACAAATGATTAAGCCATACTTCTTAAAGTTTGTTAAAATTATATTATTATTGTAAACAATATTATGTAATTGATGCAGGAGCATCCATGGCAAATTGGTAATCTTGTATCAAGTAGAATTTTCAATTTTTGTTGAGCGATTTTGCAATTTTTTTGGTGAGTAAATTTTGGTTTGGAATTCAAGTTGAAGGTGGTAAATGATATATATTTGAATAATTAAACTTGTTAAATTAATTTTCCTTTTGCACATTGTCAAGTTGACTTGTGGGAGAAAAAAGCAATGAAAAAGCAGTTTTAAAATATTTAAATTAAAAATATTTGAAAGGCAAATTGGGGTGTTGGGATTTGAATGTGGAGTTTTAAAACACCATTTAATGAACCCTAAAAAGTAGGGACTCAAGAAGTGGGCACCCTTTTTTTTATTTTTGCTTTTTCAGGAGTCAAAAAGAGAAGAATTTAAAACTATTTTTTTCCTATCTTTAGAGGGCTGCTGGGAATGAATATTTAATTGTTTTTAATATTTTTTAGGGGATTTTAATGAGCAACACCATGGGTCGTGCTATATGGGAAAAGGAAAAATAAAGTATGTGAAATTAAATTCATGACAGAGGGAGTTATGCAACAAAAAACCCATTTTCATTGAGGAAAGTTTGAAGAAGAATTGAAGGTACAAGAAAAGGAAAAGGGTAGCATTCTTTGGGAATGTGTTCTTGGTGTGTTTTTGTAGGTTGGGACTGATTTACAACAGTCCATTGAAGTTTTAGAGCATTGGAATGAAGTTACAAGAGTTGCAGGCAATGTTGGAGTGCTAGAAGGTGAACTAGTTTGTTGAAGCTCATATAGTTGAGCATAGAATTGTATTCGAATGTTTATATTGCATATTAGATGTCTATAGGAGTTTTTATTTGTTGTTTATCAGTCTATTAAGACTGAAAAATCATTTGTAATTAGCTTCTTTTAACAGAGAAATTCAATGGGTTCATGTGCAATCAAGTGTTGAGTTTAAATTGCAATTTTTCTTTTATGTCTAAGAATTGTTTGAGGAATTTAGAAGAGGGATTTTTGAGTTTAAATCATCTCTACATTAGTGGTATCAGAGCAACAAGATCTTGAATGTGTAATAGACCACCGAAGAGAGGCAGTTGCACCAAGACTATGTTGTGGGTGTTGAAAAAAATGGATTGGAGAGGAGCCCATCGTGGTAGAGGTAGAGGAAGGGAATAGAAGATAATTTTGTCAAGAATGATGATTGTAGAGTTTTGAGAAGGTAGGTTGAAACTTTGCAAAATGAGATAAGGAGAGGATTTGCAAGAATGAGAGACCCAGAAAGTGATGATGAAGAAGATGAGAATACAAAGAATGCTAGTTTAAATACTGAGCAAAGAGAGAAAGTTGCAGTAGTTGCAAGAGATCCATTGTTAAGGGTTTTAACAAAAATGGGAAAAAAAACCAAGGATTGTTGTTCCTACCTTTAATGGAAGTTTGAATCCAGAAGAACTGATAGACTGGATAAATTATATGGAAGATTATTTTGAATTTGAGGAAGTTGGAGACCCAGACCAAGTAAGATTTGCAAAGACAAAATTGAAGGGACATGCTTCAATTTAGTGGAGAGAAAATCAGTTGGAAAGAGGAAGAAAAGGAAAAGAGAAAATTACAAGATGGGATAAAATGGTAGAGAAAATAAAAATGCAATTCATTCCAATAGACCATGAGTTGGAATTGCTTAAAAAGATGCAAAGCTTGAAGCAAGGAAGTAAGACAGTAAAGGAGTACACATAAGAGTTTCATAGAATACTAATTAGAATTGGACATTCTAAGGCAACTAAGGAGAAGGTTGCAAGATACCTTAATGGTTTGAGGTCAAGTATACAAGAGGAGATGACATTGGTGCGAATTGTGACTATGGAAGATGCTTACCAGATTGCATTGAAAATTGAAGAAAGGATGAACAAGAGATTTGAAAACAAACAAAGAGGAAAAAATCATGAAGGTAAGGTTGAGAGAAGAGCATATGAAGAAGATGATGATCAAAAAAATTAGAAAAATGGAGGCCAAGACAGCAGCAAACAACATAGGAATGAAGAATTTTATGGGTCAAGAGATCAAAATCAGAGAGGTAGAGGAAGATCAAGTAGAGGTTTTGGAAGAGAAACCTTTTGAGGAACTTGTTTTAAGTGTGGGGAAGAGCTCATGAAGAGAAAATACCAAGAAGAAGGATTGAAAACCAAAATAGGGCAGCAAATGTGAATAGAGAAGATGCAAGATCATCACATTCCAAAGAAGTAGAAGATGGTGAAACTTTAATGGCTAAGAGAACACTATTAAATGAAGATGATAAATCCATTTAAAGGAGAATTTTGTTTAGGAAAAGATGCAAGTCTGAAGGAAAGGCATGTAATATCATTATTGATAGTGGAAGCATGGACAATCTTGTGTCTGATGAAATGGTAAGAAAATTGCAGCTAGAAAGGAAGAAGCACCTGAATCCATATCGGATAGCATGGGTACAAGATGTCAAAAAGCTTTTGATCAATGAACAATGTGAGGTAAAATTTAAGATAGGAGAATATTATGATGAAGTTTTGTGTGATATTCTCCCAATGGATGCTTGTCATATTCTTCTAGGAAGACCTTGGCAATTTGACAAGAAGGCGATGCACGATGGTTATGCCAACACATACATGTTGATTAAGGATGGAGTGAAACATAAAATGAAGCCATTGAAAGAAGAAATGGGTAAGGTTTGCAAAAATGCTAGGCCTTGTTTGGTTGATGAAATCAAACTTTTAGATGGTATGAATCATGAATATGTTAGCTTTGTTGACACTAACCATGAAGAAGATGAGAAAGGTGAATTGTTGACTCAAATTGAAGAAGAGATCTCAAGTGGAAAGAAGGTAGCAGCAAAGGGTAAGGTAAAATCTGATTTTATTGTTTCTCTTGATGAGAAAGAGAGTGAAGGAGTAGATAAGTTTGTTGCAGCATCATTTTCTTTTGATAAATTTGAATTGGAAAAGTTGAGTGTGAAGGTTAATGAAGAGTTTTATGAAGAATACTTGTTTGAGAACAATGGAGGTGAACATGTTTTGATTAGTGGTCATGATTCCTTGTCATCTAACAATGAAATTAAGTCTTTTGATGATAGTACTAATGATTTTTTGAGTGAAGGAAAACAAGTTGCAACAATATCATGTCTTTCAGAAGGCATAGAAATAGTGGAATTTCATGAAGGAGACATAATGGAAGGAGGTGGAAAAGGTGGAACAAAAAATGAGGCAAACAAATACATTTGTTTTAATGAAGGAGAAGGTATAATTTTAATTGTTAGTGTTGATTTTGATGAAGTATATTGGTGGGACAATAGATTTGGTGCTTTGAATTACATGATGGGTAGTGGAAGAAGGATGAAGCATGGTAATGTTGTAAGTTTGCATAAAATGATGCATAGAAATATTTTAGTGGACAAGGAAATGAGGTGGATCCAAGATAGACATAAGGTATAAAAAAATTTCTGAATGCAAATCATGAAACATTTCTTTCTACCATGGGTGTCTAATGCAGGAGCATCCATGGCAAATTGGCAATCCTGTATCAAGTAGAATTTTCAATTTTTGTTGAGCAATTTTGCAATTTTTTTGGTGAGTAACTTTTGGTTTGGAATTCAAGTTGAAGGTGACAAATGATATATATTTGAATAATTAAACTTGTCAAATTAATTTTCCTTTTGCACATTGTCAAATTGACTTGTGGGAGAAAAAACAACAAAAAAATAGTTTTTAAATATTTAAATTAAAAATATTTGAAAAGAAAATTGGGGTGTTGGGATTTGAATGTGGAGCTTTAAAACACCATTTAATGATCCCTAAAAAGTAGGGACTGAGGAAGTGGGCACCCAGGCCTACTTTTTTATTTTTGCTTTTTTAGGAGTCAAAAAGAGAAGAATTTAAAATTGTTTTTTCCCTATCTTTAGAGTGTTGTTGGGAATGAATATTTAATTGATTTTAATTATTTTTTAGGGGATTTTAATGAGCAAAAACACCATGGGTCGTGTTATATGGGAAAAGGAAAAATAAAGTTTGTGAAATTAAATTCATGACAGGGGGAGTTATGCAACAGAAAACCCATTTTCATTGAGAAAAAGTTTGAAGAAGAATTGAAGGTACAAGAAAAGGAAAAGGGTAGCATTCATTGGGAATGTGTTCTCGGTGTGTTTTTGCAGGTTGGGACTGATTTACAACAGTCCATTGAAGTTTTAGAGCATTGGAATGAAGTTACAAGAATTGCAGATAGTGTTGGAGTGTTGGAAGGTGAACCAGGGTTTGTTAAAGCTCACATAGTTGAGCATAGAATTGTATTTGAATGTTTCTATTGCATATTAGATTTTTATAGGAGTTTTTAGTTGTCATTTATCACTCTATTAAGACTGAAAAATCATTTGTAATCAACTTCTTTTAACAGAGAAATTCAATGGGTTCATGTGCAATCAAGTGTTGAGTTTAAATTGCAATTTTTCTTTTTTGTCTAAGAATTGTTTGAGGATTTTAGAAGAGGAATTTTTGAGTTTAATTCCTCTCTACATTATTAATAAATTTATTAACTACAAATCTAAAATTATCATAGTTAATAATTAATATATTTTTATATAGTTTAAATTTATTGGTGTGCAATGGGTGCGCTGAGGAACAATTTGATAAGTTCAAAATTGTATGGACAAAGTATAATATTTGAATTAAAGAAAAGTAGAACGTGAATTCGGGTTAAATGTTCAAAATTGTAGGATATGCATTATCTTCAATATAATAGGAAAAAAAAATCTACAATCTAATAATAATCATATGGTGAATTTGGCTATAGTGACTCAATTTGTTTACATTATATAAAGTTGAAGAAATTGTTGTTCACTTAGATAAATTGAAATCTTTTTGGCTGGTAGAACTCAAGATGGCCTTTTGAATGTGTGTAGGGAATTCTATCTACCGCCATAGGCAACCCAATGCTCCATGCCTTCTGCTCCTCAAATGAAATTACCTCCACCTCTTTCCACTTTGCCATTTTTTCCATTGTCTGAGCTATCAGTGTAGTTGCATGGAGAATCTATTTAAAACTATTATCAATGTCATGAAAATTAAAAAAAATATTGTGAGATTTTTCCTCATTGTCGATATTTGCAAAGGGCATATTCTCCTTTTCTTTTACCTCGCATCCTAAGTTTGGATCTTACATAGTATAAGGGACAATAAGGAAAATAAATTGGCCTCCACATTGCCCATACCTATCAATCTAATACCAGAGTTATAGTTTTTCATCTATTTAAAAATTCTTTGGTTGAAGTTAAATTTAAATTTTTGTGGCAAGCATATTACTCTAGATATGTATTAGAATAATATTATCTATCAAGATATACATGACCTACATGTATCATAAATTACTAATATCAAAGAAACTCTTAGAAAAGAAATTGCCATGAAAGTAGATTGAACTTGTTCTTTCAAAGAGAATGTCTCTTTATTTAAAATTGTACAATTTATTTTTATTGGTTTATATAATAAAAATCCATGCAACATAGAGAGGGGAATATACAAAGAGAGATAGAGGAAAAGAGAGGTAGTGAAAAGTAGGAGAGAGAAAAAGAGTAAAAGAATGATAGAGACAAAGAAATATGTAAATTTAAAAGTAAAGAGAGAGAGAGAGAGTGTGTGTGATAAAGAGGGAGAGAGGGAGATAGAGAGGGGGGATAGGGAGAATGATAATGAGAGAGGAATAGAGAGATAGGACAAGAGATAGAAATAAGAGGTATAAATGAAAATAGAGATATAGAAAAGAGAGACAAATTTGTGATCAATTTTTTTGTACAAAATGAGAGCTTTGGAAAAGAGTATGAAAATCCATCAAAACATGAAGGATAGAGAAATTTCATGATATATTGTAGTTAAAATTACCCTTGTAGATGTGTAAGAAAATTGTGGATGCATAGACAACATGTGTAATTTTTTTGATAGAATTACCCTGAAGACATGGTCGATCATGGCCTACTATGATTGCAAAATATGCACAAAATAGATTTGTTGAAAAATTCGTAGAACACACAAATGCAATTGACACATGTGAAGTCAATATCTACAACATTTGCTTTCTTTCTCCTTTCTTTTTCCAAAACATGAGCTTTAGATTAGGGTATGACATTTATCAAAGCATAATGGAAGGAGGATTTGTTAGATGTTATAGATGCAACTACCTTGGTGGATATGTATGCAAATTATGGAACTATATAAACAAGGCATTTAGCTATTTGACATAATGGCTCAAAGAGATGTCATCCCATGGAATGTAATGATGATAGGATGTGCATTGTCTTCTAGACAAAATTAAAAAAATAGAAATCTAAAATCTAAAATATAGAAATCTATAATATATCATATGGTGAGGGGCTATAGTGGCTAAATTTGTATACATTGTACAAAGTTGAAGAATAAATTATTGTTCACTTAAAGAAATTGAAACCTTATTAATTGATAGAGCTCAAGGCGGCCTTTTGAATCTTTGTGTAGAGAATTTTGTCTTCCACCATGGACAACACAACACTCCATGTCTTGTTGTCCTATCTAGTGAAATTGTCTTCACATTTTCTTCTTTGCCATTTTTTTTATTTTTCCTCTACAAATGTAGCTCAATAGGGGTAATCCATTTGAAATTATTGTCAATGTCATGATAATTTTAGAAAATATGTGAGATTTTACTCATCATGGATGTGGGATCTTGCTTATAAAAGGTGTCTTCTCTTTCTCTTTTAACTCACATCCCAATTTGTGTTTTTGCACATTAGATGGGAGTGTAGAGAAAATGAAATGGCCTCTACATTGTGCATAAATATCAATATGTGAGATTTTTCCTCATTGTGGATGTGGGATCTTGCTTGCAAAGGGAGCATTATTCTTTTCTTCTACCTTGCATCCTAATTTTTGGCCTCACATAGTACAAGGGACTACAAAGCAAATGAAATGGCCTCCACAATGCCCATAACTATCAATCTAACATGCATGTTATAGTTTTTCATCTATTTAAATTTAATGGCAAATGTATTAATCTAGATATGTATTAGAATAATTATTAAATATGGAGATATATATGATCTACATGTATCATAAATGACTAATATCAAAGCAACTCTTAGAAAAGAAACAATCATGAAAGTAGATTGAACCTGTTCTTTTGAAGAGAATGTGCCTCTTTATTTAAAATTTAACAATTTATTTTTATTTGTTTGTATAATAAATTCCATGCAACATAAAGAGGGGAATATAGAAAGAAAGAGGAAAAGAAAGGTAGTGAAAAGTAGGAGAGAGAAAATGAGTAAAAGAGTGATAAAGGAGATAGAGAAATATGTAAATAAAAGAGAGAGAGAGAGAGAGAGAGAGTGTATGATAAAGAGGGAGAGAGGGAGATAGAGTACACAAGCACCTAACAAACCCCTCCATACAAATTCATCAAATTAATTGGCATGTTGGTGACAAACTATTGGGCTCCATATAGGTGCCCAACACTACCAATAAGATCAACCATACAACTATAGTGCTCAATTTTTGGTGTTATGTGATGATATTCACTTATAGATTGTAAATATTCCCAACCCTGATTGACTAAACCTCAACATGGTTTGGATGTATACTAGATTATTTCATTTGCCCGAAGAGGTTTAGAGCCTCGTGTGCCCGACCATGCATTGCATATCCTGCAATCACTATTGTCCAGGAGAGAACATCTTGCTGATGCATTTTGTCAAATAAATGTCATGCTTTTTGTTATCTTCCACATTTTGTGTACATGTCTATCAAAGTATTTATCACTCTAACATCAAACTTAAAACCACTTCTAATTACCTATTCATGGATCTCCATACCTTGTTCCAAATCTACCAATTCAACACATGCTAGGAGAACACAAGCAAAGATTTTTGAGTTTGGAATGATACCTACAAGTAATATTTGCTGAAAAATCCTTAGAGACTCCTCTCCCAACCCTTCTATGCATAAACTACAATAATTAGTGTCCATGACACCATGTCTTGCTGTTTCATTCTATTAAATAATTTTGTGTGCCCTCTCTATACTTCTGCATTGTATGTACATGTCCATGAGGGCACTCCCCACAATGACATCAGACTCAAGATCTCTCATAATTATATCCTCGTGGATTTGCATTCCCTGTTCTAGAGTTGATAGGTTGGCACATGCAAAAAGAGCATGAGCAAAATTTTTTGAGGTGAGCTTCACACCTGCTCATTGCATTTGTAGGGCCTCCTTTCCCCTCCCATTTTGTGCATATTTTGAAACCATCGATGTCTAATACAAAACATTTGGCCAAACCATCTTGTCTAATACATTGTGTGCCTTGTCCAAAATCCCACATTTAGCATACATATTTATCAAACAATTCACCACAAGGACCTCATATTGAAATCCGCTCCTAATCATTTCTTTATGAATCTGTATACCCTCTTCAAGAGCTTCCAACTTAGCACACGTGGAGAGAATAGTGTTGAAGGTCCTTGAGTTTGCTTTCACACCTGCCTCTTGCATTTCTTGAAAATTTTGTAGGACCTCATCATCTCAACCATTTTGTGCATAGCCAACGATCATTACAATCCAAGATACATTATCTCATAGATGAATCTTGTCAAACACATCACGTGCTATCTTTAAATCACCATATTTTGTATACATATTTACAAGGTTGCTTCTGATGAAAAGATGTGACTGCAATCCACTCTTAATTATATCTCCATGGATTGCCATAGTAGCCTCAAAATGTTCCAATTCAACACATGCTAGAAGAATGCTTGCATAAGTTTGCAAGTTTGGCCTGAAATCCAAGAATTGCATTCATTTAAAAATCTCATCTACCTCATTTTCCTGCCCATTCCATGCATACCCTACAATAATTGTGGTCCACATAGTAAGAGCAAAAACATCATTGCATCCACAAGAATTGACCAAATGATAAGGCCTCACTCTCGACACCCACTTGCATATATCATTAAAGGCACTCTAGGGAATATGAAGAGATCTACAACATCAATGTACAATATGTATTAATGCCTAGTCATTTCATAGTAAATGTGAGCTGCCACAGTTGGGGTAGAACGCAAGTTGTGTACAATATAATAGCAACAACCAAAAACTCCCCTATTATTTTTTTAAAATGAGAGAAAAGAGCAACATGAAAAAATAAATGGCCACGATCACTTTGATCATCTTGTAAGGCCTACAGAAAGTAATGAGCTATCAATTATACATTTTAGGTTGGGGATGTTCACATTGGACACGCCTTTAGCGTAAATTATTATTTAAATGAAAAAATAGATTTTTATAGAGTTTATTAAAAAAAATTCTATTATTTAGATTAGAAGTTGTTTTTAGTTAAGTTGTTAGTTCTGTCCTAGAACTACGAGGGTAGTTTTTAACTAGTGATTAAATGTTTTACTTGCAGCCAATCAAAATTCATTATTTTCTTTTGATACATTATATTTTAATTTTTTTAAAGGAAAATGCAAGATTTTTAACTTTTCAAAATTTCAAAATTATTTTTCCTCAATTTCTTTGGCAAAAAAACTTTTGAGCAATAAGGGCGGATTTTTCAGGAATGTTGAGCATAAACCTTTTTTATAACAATTTTTCAAGACATTTTTTCGCCACAAACACCATAATCAAAAAATATTTACACAATTTTTAAAAAGATTTTTTGAACTCTTCAAAAGTTGTTTACTTGTTATATTCTTCATTTTATTCATTTATTTACTTGTTATATCTTAAAATATAATTATAAAATTATTATCCAATATATAGTTGATTTTAAT
Source organism: Sequoia sempervirens (assembly GCA_007258455.2). Taxonomy (NCBI): domain Eukaryota; kingdom Viridiplantae; phylum Streptophyta; class Pinopsida; order Cupressales; family Cupressaceae; genus Sequoia; species Sequoia sempervirens. The sequence goes on from VDFB02000002.1 coordinate 120,187,261, forward strand.
TTGTTATACCTAGATAGGTTTTAATTATAGTTTTAAAGTAAATGTGATTGAATTGGTAATTATATTATTATAATATTGTAATTTTATTATGATATTTAATGATCATATATGTTTAATGAAAATTTAATTATGTTAATTAAAATTTGTGTAAGTTATATGGATTAATTTGTATTTCTTTATAGTGTAAAATGATGTAAGTTTTGTAATTTGATTAGGTAGTGTTGTAATGCTAATTTTTTTCTTGATATTTTGTAAAGGTGTTGATTTTAATTTGTTACTTTCTACCAAGAGAATTATAAACAAGGGTTGTTTTTTAACTAGTTATTATTATTAATAATTATGTTTCTAACAAATCAGAGCTCATTTTTTTTTATTTAACAATATTTGTCTATTGTTAAATTGTTAAAGTATAGATGGAAATTATATAACAAAACATATTTGACAAATGAATTTTCTTAAATTAATTAGTAGGAAAATGGCAATTTATATGGTTCCATTATCATAGTGGCGGTAATAGTGGTTGATGGAGTAAATGTGATCGACAAAATTGGTCTAACTATTATCAAGTGCGATGTAGAACTTTGTAAACATGTTCAAAAAAGCTTGTCAAGCTAGCTAAAGCTGAGAAAGTGAAGATAAAAAGCTCACTTGTAAAAAGGGAATTGGTTGATCCTGAGAATTCCAGATTGAGTCCTTCAAGAAAGGAATCATATTTCATGTTTTCACCCTGCCAAATAAAGTTGGAAAACATGCAGCTATATTTAAGCTCATTATGCTTACTAGTTACTAATACAGAGAACTACATAGAGGGAAGTTCTAGATGCTTTATTCATGATGAAATATTTTTTGCTTCCATTTGATCTCACAATTTTGAGAATTTGTTATGCATTGGAGTTAGACTGTTTCTTGTATAGAGCATGGGTTCCCTAAGTATTGGAGGCTCTATAAAATTAGGAAATCTTGATGGTCTGAAATCTCAGACAGTAATTTTGTACCATGAGGAATTGCATCCATATGGCAGCATTCATGGAACTTCATCAGTGTATAGTATGCAAAAGTTGTTGCATGGTCGGAGGCTTTAATGAAGTTCCATTTGCACAGATGCATGCATGTTTCATTCAGGTCTTTGGCTGAGATTCCAATCTTCTTGTCTTCTTGTTCATTGATTTTTTATGTACATGGTTCAATTAAAACTTTCTAGATAAATAGTTTGTCTTACAATTTTCAACAATTGTGGGCAAGCATCGTGGAAACCCTGTTGTAGAAGGTTTTGAAAAACGATACATTTAACCTATTTTACATCTGAATTTTTCTTGAGTGCTAGTGTATCAAGTTTCTTAGGCAATGTTGCATTTGATTGAGCTGCTGCAAATTGATACTACAGTCGCCAATGGTTTTTGAATATTGATACTTTTATTTTTACTTCTTTTGCAAGTTGATAAGGTGCTGATCATAAATTCACGCTTCTAGAGGAACTATTGAAATATTCAATGATATTATATCTCTGGTAATAAATAAGTCACACTTGGTCATGTACAGTTCAACATAAATGTCAGATTCCTTACACTAATGAGAATGCCTTGTATATTTTCGTAGCGATTACTTATGATTTACAAGAACATCCTACTCTCTTTTGGGATTTTTGGAATTAGATGTTGGGGACTAAAGGAGGAGAAGTATAGTAACAAACTAAGCTTGGAAGCTAACTTATGATTTACACGAACATCCTACTCTCTTTGGGAATTTTTGGAATTAGATGTTGGGGACTAAAGGAGGAGATGTATAGTAACAAACTAAGTTTGGAAGCTAATTATTTGTTTTCTTTGTTAATGAGATACAATTCGAAAAGGACCTATGTTCATACGTTTACATAAGATGTATATTAAGATTTAATCATTACAATTGATATCTAGCTGTGTACAACTTGAGTTGGCTTGATGGCAAAGGCATGTGTGCTCTTAACAACACATGGTCAAATTTGAAGGTAGAGAACTGTAAGCCTCATTGAGCTCCCAAGATGGAGTCTCAAACCAAATTAAGGTCATTGATTTTACCTATCTCCATTTTTTAATGCCTTGTCATTCTTTTGTCTATATGATTTTAAAAAATAGGTGACTCAAGTAACTAGGAATATCATTGGGAATGATTTTGAAAAATAGGTGAGGGTAAGTAGGAATATCATTGGGCCTACATTCGTTTTGGGAGGAAAAAGCCCCAATGTTGATGCAAATAAAAATAAACAACTCTAGTCTAAAGACTTCTATTTAAACTACAAAATGTTTTGTTGTACTTAACTATATGACTATATTTCTTATAATAATAAAGTAATGAATTCAAATCTATACTAAGTAAAATAAAGCATTTAAGAAGGGTTTGAACTATAAATTGGGAAGCAAATGCATTAAGGATGAAGAAATGTGCTTGTTATGAACATTCAAGATTGATACAATTGCTATAGAAGGTTGGACAATATTGTAAAACTAACTAGGAAGGGCATTGGACATGTATGAGGGTTTTGGGAAGTACATCAGACAATGGTTACTTATAAGTTGTGTTTCATGCTAGTGACCCTCCAAGTATGCTAGTGACCAAAGGGTTTGCTCATGACCACTGGGTGCTCATGTTGTCACTTTCCTTAGACGATATTATTTGATTTGGGCTCATTTTATGGCTGGTTTGTTACTTTTTTGTTGGGCATTTCTAAACCAGCTAGATTATTATTTGTAAATGATCCATCCTATCAATTTCTCTCCTATTATTTTTCGTGAGAGATCAATTTTGTAAATGCCTAACTCGTATAAAAAATATGATGGCATCTTTGGCTGTCATGTTTATATTTTAATTTGTTTCACTTTTAAGGCTAGAGGTTTTACTTTTAAAAAATTCAATATGGATCCTCTTCTCATAACCTATGTCGAATAAGTTATTCAATGCAAACACTTCTATTAGGCATTCTAGAATCCTCAATAATACAAGCATGCAATAAAAGATGATTGTTAATCTCTAATATGAAAGAGTATTATCAACATTTGATATTACTATGATTTTTTCCTTTTCAAACATGGGTTTTCTCAAATGCATCACGAAGATTTTAGGAGAGAAACTAGGCCTCACAATTTTCTTAAATGCTCCATTTTGTCTAATATTTCTAGTAACTAATGATTGTATAACTTATCCAAATTTGATTGAACCATTGTTGTTCTTCATTTGTTTACAAATCAAAGAACAAAACCATCATCCCAGCATTTGGCAGGAACTTCGCAGCATCACATCCTTGTTATGATGATGTATTGAAGTTAAATTAATCATACTTCTTAGAATTTGAGCTTTCATACAAGAAATAAGTCATCATCTTTGTTAATTATATTCAACCAATTAAACTATAATTCTTTCATATTATAAGTTAATATTAATTTTAAACAAAAACAAATACATTTCTTTAAAACACAAAAGAAAAAATGTTTAAAATATTTCTTATATTTAAATTTTAAATTAAACTCTTGTTAGTTCTATTTTTTTAAGATGTAGATAGTCTCACTTTAATTTAAGTGACAATATAGGATTTGATAGTTGATAATATTGGATTCTAAAATTGATGATTATTTTAAATAAGTAGGAAAATAAAATAATGAGATTATTGACTCTTAAAATTTATATAATAATAAAATTTAATTTAAAAAGTAAAGATTCTTAGATAAATATTTTGAATTGGAGAATAATCTAATTTAATGATTATATTTTTTTTAATTAGACAATAATCTAGGAGTTTATGAATTTGAATTTTGAACTAGAATTTGAACTAATTAATTATGGTGTTTGGATCTAGTTCACTTTGATGGACCTTCAACATGTATCTACACAAGGGGTTGGTGTTTGGGGATACCATTGAGAAGTTTACTATGCAAAGATTTATTCTCCTTTGGTCAAACTCATAATATATTGATTTAACAACTTTTGAAAAATATTTGAAAAGTACAAACAATCATGCACAAATATCTAGATGTTCGTGAAAGTGTCCATTATACATTATTGATGCTTTGTAATAAATGTTATGGTGCTCTAGGATTTATTTTGGATTCCAAATTTATCAATGTTCAATTGTCTAAAATGTATTGAGGTTAGTCTTTAAATAAATTCCAAAGAGTATAAATGAAATGCTTCTCACTTTAATTTGACACATAACAATCTCTTAGCAAGGGGTCAACTAAAGCTTAAATCTAAACTTATTTTTGAAAGTTTAAGGTTCATTTACAAAAAATATGAGGGTCAACTTGATTAGTTCTACAATTGCAAATTTAAACCTAGGTGAAAGGTAAGGAAGTAGAAGATCAAGATTGATCCTTGTGAAAGATTATTGATGTAATGAGGTTGAGCTCGAGTGATCTATTAGATTTTACATACAAATCATGCTAATTACACATTGATCATTGCATAAAGGATAATTGAATCAAAGTACTAATACAAAATGAAGGGGAGAAATGCAAGGTGTTAGGAATTTAATCCCTATTATAATTGATCAATAAACTAGGATATTGAAACACCTTAATATTATGTAATCAAATCTAGTTATATTTTAGTAGACCGATTCATTTAGAACAATAAAGACACACATAAATAATATGCAAACCAAAAATATAGATGAGACACATATTTACGTGGGAAACCATTTTGGGGAAATCCCACCAACAAAAGGATAGTAGCAACTGTATTCACAAAAAATTACATTTGATACAATAAGTCTCACTTGTTGAGTATCTCAATCTACAAACAATGACATACAACATTCAACTCTGTTTAGCACAACTTTAGCAACAATGAATCAACCATCATCCAAATTTCATTATATTCATCAAGTAATTGGATATGACAACCAAGACATTCTCATAGAAATCCAAATGTCTTAATTATCTAACCAATAGTCACACAACTAAAACATGAATGTGTCATGATATCAACATACTGTACATTATACAAACACAACTTCTACACATAGATAACCACCAAATATAATAAACTTTATTGTCACTCACACTTTCAATAGTACATCCAAACACTGTTCATGGCTTGCAATAGTAAAGACAAACACTTGATTGCTTCTAGTTACTTGCAATACCTTTGAGCATCCTTTATAACATCTATGCTCTCCTAACCATCATTGCATATATTCCAATGGTGTCGCACATGCAACTACATTATAGTACACACTCTAATAACTACTTAGACAAATATGTAATATTGAGTTATCCAAATGATCTATGATTGCAACATTGGACTTCAACAAGCCTACATGATAAGCCATAACATCTAAAGCTCATTGTAACTTACCATAGCTCATAATAGCTAACTATGTAGTTGTTTACCAATTTGAGGTCAAACACTTAAACAAAATAGAACAAGTTCACCATCTTCTATCACCAAAAACCTTACCAAAAACTCTTTTCAAGTGAATAGAACACCAAAATTCCAACATTTGCCACTTGATATTTATCACATGAGAGTTTACAATATCCATGGAGATGACAATTTTATTCATGAGAAATGGATAAACTCATTTCATCCTTGTACAACAAAAAATGACAATAATTACAAGATTTTGTCAACAAATCAATAGTATTTACTAAAGTGCCAATTTTCTCCATTTGAACTTTCCTTGTCTCAACCATATCCCTAATAAAATGATAGTACACATTTGCATGATTAATTGTAGTAGGGAAAATAGGATCCTTAGTCAAACAAATTGCACTCTAACTATCACAATTGAACACTACATGATTCTTAGAAAATAATATTGGTATATAGTTTGTGTTACCACATAGCTTCCTTGCAAGCATGTGTTGATGGCATATACTTTGATTTAGTTGTGGATAATGTAACTATTTATTTTCACTTACTCATCCAACTTATGGCTCATCCAAATAGAATAAATACATAACTACAAGTTGATCTCCAATTATCTAGATGTTTAGCCTAATAAAAGCCAACAAACACATGTATATTCAACACACTTCCAACATAATTAGAACAATAAAAATAAAAATAATAATCTAAAGTTCCTTTTCAATTCTTGAAAACTCTTTCAATTGAGCCCTACGTTCATTGTTAAGATTTGATGTGAACCCACTTAGAACTCTCACTACTTGGGTAATACCTAAGATTATACAAACTAGTGCACACAAAATACTTCCTACTACACTTGTATATGGAACATTGTGCATGCCCTCCAAGGCCTCTACAAATCATCCCAAATTCAAATTAATTCATACTAGTGATAGGATACTGACAAGATTAATATTGTGCGTGCCAATCCACCACAAAACACTCTCAAGACACTTCCTTTGGTTCAATCACAACTTCTTACTAGCCATGCATTTAGGGATCTCCATCCTAACTAACCCAAATTCAACCAATGACGTGTTTTTTATCCAGATCAAATCATATTCATCCCATTTATGTTCCTTGTAACTAGCCTCAAGTAAGTGGTTGTCATCGTGATATGAAAGAACCTTAGTAAAATTCTTGAAAGAGGTGCAATGGGTGCTTTGCCTTTCTCAACCCAAATTGTTTGTGTGGTTTTGGATGTGGCACCATAAATGCAGTATGTGATTTCCTTAGGGGATTTATTTGTTAAATTCAATTTATATCACATTAAATCATAAAATCTCAAATAATACATGTAATTTTTATCTCTATCTCTATATCTTGATTTTTTATACCCCTCCTAGTACACAATTCCCATTAAAACATCCCTTTTTTTAACCATATATATCATAGATGCATATTATTAAATGAAAATTTTATACCCTATATATTTATACCCCTCATACGTTCAACTAAACATTTCATTTCCACCATTATCGCACTAAGCTCCAAATTAAAATTCTTGAATGAATTGTGAATGAAAAAATAGTTGAATACTTGTGCATAGGGTAAATCACAATAACCCAAAAAGATAAGTGTTTACCCTTCTTATATCGACCCATTAAAACTAGAAAATTCCTCTTTAATTTTATTGTTTGCAATCCTTTAAAGATGTATCTACTAACCTCTATAAACAATATTTTTAAATGATTAAAAAAGGTAAATGTTTTTTTCTTATCATTACAAAGTGCAATACTAATTTGATGTACACAATCCTCTCGACGAATGCCCATGTAAGCAAAGACATTTTTATTTATTTTATGTAATGTCCAACAAGTTATGCATAAGTCAAATTCTTTTTCTAAATCAAACTCATATCTATTAACACTGTGATCATTTCACCCACTTGGAACTAAACAAATATATATGGAATCCCTTTAAACAACATAGTGAATTCCTCTTTATGGACTTATGAAATTCCAAAGCAAAGAGATAAATTTATATTATATTTTTTAACCAACTTCATATTAGTTAGACCTTACCCTCAACCTCTTCCAATTTCTTACCCCCAATTCCTAAGAAAGAACATTAATATAATTACTCTCTTTACCCCAATATCAAATGATATATCTATCTTTTTTTAATATTAAGTACCTTATAATGAACTAACATGTTATGGAATTTCCTATCTGGTGACGCCTCTAGGTTGATTTCTTACCATAGTATGTTTTCTTTAGGACCCATTCACAGAAGGACCTTTAGAAGGCAAAGCAAAAAAAATATTAATTTTTTCTTTCTTTGCTTGTTGTGGATGACAAGTACAAAATATTATTATCATTTCTTCATATATGGAGGATGAGAAGGAAATCCCATTTATTTTTATTATGATACCTTTAGATGTAATGAAGTTAATGAAGAGAGCCTCATTTACCCCCTTTCCATGTGGTTTCAAAATTTTATTCATCTATTTTCTTTATAAAAAGAATTACTTTTGATAAACACCACAAAAATCATCTTCACCTGCATATGGTACATCCTTATAGAATTTTATGTAAGAATTCATGATAAAATTATTCATTTTTATGGAGCCATTACAACTCTTCCAAGGGGAGCATACTTATAACACATATATAACAAAAGTCCAATGACTTTTAACTTTTCAATCCATGGCCTATCAAGTGAAATATTAAATCAATTTAAAGAAATAACAACATAAAAATATATTGGAACCTCTTTGAAATGCACTCAAATAGGGAAAATGAAGCAACCCAAAGTATTTATCAAGATATCATTAGTCATCTTTAATGACACCCTTGAATTTGCATAATCACTTTGAGTGTTATGAGTAGTCAAGAACTCTTTAATGCATATATTGAAATAATTTATAGGGTCAAGAAAGATACCATTAATGAACTTTCCATATAAACTCCCAAACACATATACTGGACCATAATGATTATTGTCATGCATTTCCTCATTAGAAAATGTAATAAAAACCATAACACAGGAAGGACAAGTATCTTTATCGTTTGTCATACCCACAAAGAATTCATATATGTATATGAAGGATAGATAATTGATTTAAAGAATGAATAAATTAAAGATTCAAAGAGTAAAACCATTGAATAGCATAGTCCCTCAAAATGTGTAGAAATAAATTAGCCAATTCCTTATCTTCATAAGCACATTATAAACATTTTTTAATAAAAAGAGGGTAAAAAACTTTATTAAATCAAGAGAGAAATACGAAGTCAAGAATTACACTGAGCCCATCCAGGGCCCAAGGCCAACAAAAAGAACCATTAAATGACACCTAGGTAACATCTCATATCCTCTTAAACAAGCTCCTTTAGCTCCTGAGAAAGATTCGCAAGAAGGCCACCCAAATCATCCACCTTCTAAACACCTCCCCGCTCAAACGCTCATCTAGCCAAGCCATTAGCCACCTTATTCCACTCCCGTGGGATATGGAAAAAGGTGATAGAATATAGCACTCCCTCCAAAGAAATGATTTGTCTGACCACAACATCCAGCTACCAATTCACCTCCTCCAATTAGCAGTTATTCAACAAGTCGATCATGATCTAGGAATCAAACACAAATTATCCATCTCCACCCAAGAGAACAAGCCCTTTTCAAAGCCATGAGTATAGCCAAAGCCTCCATGAAATTGTTTAAATGATTTCAACAATATTCTAAGAAGAGGAACTCCACAATTCCATCACTATCTCTTCCAACACCCCCCACCCTAGCATGACCTGGATTACCTCTAGAGGACCCATTAGTATTGATCTTCAAAACCCCTAGGGGAGGAGGCCTTCAATGACCATCTCGTAGGATCTTCCCTCCCCCATACCAACTCTAGGACTACGACTATCACAGATCAAAAGCCCCAAACTGTGAACCACCCCCTTATCTCCACAAACCACAAGAACCAAACAATCACACTTGGCCGCTAAATTCTCCTAAATAACCCCCAAAATTCTCATATAAACTTGCCTCACCTGAAGCTTCTTATCTAAAAAGTTCATGCAGTTGCGCTCCAACCAAATATTCCAAATAATCAAGTTAGGAACAATTTTCCAAGTAATGTGGAGGAAAGAGGTCTTAGCAAGAGGACTCCCCAATTTGAGCCAGAAATCATCTAGTGAAGACACATGTGCCTGAATGGTTGGTTCTAGGTAGCCCACCAAAAAATCCAAATCTCCTTAACAAAGGAACACTAGAAAAAGAGGTGAGAAATATTCTCATCACTATTAGAGCACAAAACACACCTAGAGGGACCTTGAAATCCATGCTTCCAAATATTCTCTTAGGTCAAGCATCTACCCCACATCACAAGCTAAGAGAAGAAGTTGCACTTAGGCCAAGAGAATTTATTCTAGATCTACTTCCACCAGGTGACCCCCATACCCCTACAAACCTGTTTATCTAGCACTTGATAACTAGAGGCAACAAAGAACTTGCCTTTTTGATCTTGACCCTAGGCTAGAACATTTGTTTCCAAAAGAGAGTTGCAAACTCAACCAACAAGAATGCAAGAAAGCTCTTGATGATCCTTCATCAAATCCCCAAGAGGTCACTCTTGTGATTCCTTCCACCAATAAATGCTAGCCTACCCAAGAACCTGAGGGGTTTTGAAGTCCACCACATGAATCCAGTCCGCCTCCAAAAAAATCCTACTCAAACCTTGAAAATTTGGATGAGAATCTAGAATAGGAGGATTCCCATCCCAAGAATCATGCAAAAAAAGAGTCTCTAATCCTCTATTATAGATCCAAAATAATCCTTTCTTAATCAACTTAGCTCCCCTTTTCAACGTACTCCAAACCATAGAGCCTTTATCCAAAAGGTTGTATTGAGGTACATCCCCAAGGTATTTAAAGGTGAGGATCTTAGCCCATGTATGTTGTTGTTGAGTACACTGTTTCCAATAGAGTTTGCTACCAAAGCTTGACCATTTAAATCAGCCTGTCGCAACCTGAGACTAACTTCTTGCTTTGGCCAACACACATCATCCCACTTCACTAGGATCCACTTCCTCAAAAGGAGATTATTAAACCAAAGAAACTGTCGACAAAGACACTCAAAATATCTAACAAAGCTAGCAGGAGAAGATAACACAAAACACCTATACAATGGAAGATCCTGAACCACAGACTTCAAAAGAGTAACTCTACCAACTGTAGAAATCCATCTACAAGTCTAGTGACTGACCTTCTTACGAAATTTCTCAATCACATCCTATCAAAACAACCTTGGAAGTGTGTGCACGACAATAGGAATACCAAAATAAACAAAGGGAAGTGAACCAATCTAAAATCTAAGAATCCTGGCAATTCCCTATTGAATAAGCTTAGGAGTGTTGAAGAAATAAATAGAGGACTTACCCTCATTGATGCTTTGTCCTGAAGTGACCAAGAAGCAATACAAGGCCTTCCTCAAATTAACTTCTTCATCCACTTTGGCTAAGCCCATCAGAGTCATGTCATCCACAAACTACAGGTAGATTGAGAGGGAACACCATTGCCTCAGTGCCAACCTTGGATTAAACCAAGCTCCACACAAGATCTCAAAAATCTCCCAAGCCCCTCATCCATCAAGATGAATAAGTATGGGGATAAAGGATCCCCTTTCTGTAGACCCCTAGAAGCCCCAAAAAGCTCAGAAGGCTCCCCATTGACCAACACAGAGAAGGAGGAGGAAGTGAACAACTCATAACCCACTCAATCCAAGAACTGCCAAACCCAAAAGCCTTTAGAACCTTGTAAAGAAAATCTCATTTGACATGATCATATGCTTTAGCCATGTCCAACTTAATAAACATAGCCTTCTCCCAGGATGAAGCCATAGAATGAACAGTCTCAGCTGCAATAACCACGAATTCACCTTTCTACTCAGAAATCACCCATCAAGAATTTGCTAGCCAACCACGAATTCACCTTTCTACTCAGAAATCAACCTTCTTAACCACGACTTTAAATGTTCCACAATCAACTTAGTAATTACTTTCTAAACCACATTACACATGGGAATTGGTCTAAAAAGATGCAAAGAGTTAGCACCCTCTCGCTTAGGGATAAGAGCAAAAAAGGTGGCATTCATGACCCTAAGCATTTGCTTGTTCCTTTGAGACTCTTGAACCACCTTGAGAAGGTTAGGTTTAATAACTTCCCAAAAACTCCTAAAAGAATTCAATAAAAAAACCATAAGGACCGAGAGCTTTACCTTTCTTCATTTGAAACACAATATCCTCCAACTTCGCCAAGGAGATCAGTGTAAAAAGAGAATCATTCATATCATCAATCACCAAAGCTAGAATGCAAGCTAAGATTGTAGCTTCCTCCTCTCTGGTAGGGGGGAGATCATCGAAAAACAAAGTAGAGTAAAAGTGGATAGCCTCTTTCAGAATCTCAACAGCAGAGCAAAGAAGAGCTCTTGCATGAGACTTGAGGGAAGAAATGATATTACCTTGTCTTTTATCCTTGACCGAATTATGAAAGAAAGATGTATTCCTAGAGCCAATAAATATGAGACTTCTATTTCCAAAATATTTCCTCCTGAAGCTCCCATTCCTCCACAAATTTCACCGTCAAAGCTTCCACCTTACTCAACTCCTCAATAAGTCCCTAATCCTGGATTTTCTGAGTAACAGAATCCAAATGCTCATGAGCAACTCTTTTAGCCTTGAACACATTGGCGAAGTGATGCCTATTCTAGCATTTTAGCATATATTTAATGAATTGAAGCCTCTTGGAAAAGGAGTACATAACAATGCCGAAAGCCAGCTTCCCACTCTCCACCATCCTGAAACAAGATCATGGAGAGACGCATCCTGTAGCCACATGAGTTGGAATCTAAAGGACTACTTTTTTTTAGAGCATGTAGACAAACAAGCAAAAAATTTGACTGGCCAATGATCAGAGCCCCACCAATCCAAAATATTAGAACTAGTCATCCAACTATCACCAACCTAAAAGATAGATATAAGAAACATATCCAATTGTTTAGAGATGGTTGCATTCCCAATCCTCCTATTGTTCCAGGTAAACATCCCATTCACAGGTTTGATGTCTACCAAATTCAAAATAACCATATTGTCTCTAAGTAGCTTTGAGGAAGGGTCTAGTCAAAAAGTATTGCCCCTTTTCTCCTCCAAAGAATAAATAGCATTAAAATTGCCTGCCAGAATCCATGGAAGAAAAGGCTCCAAAAAATGCAGGTATCTAACATGCAACCACAAATTCATCTTACCAAGGAAATCTGTAGGAGCATATATATTGGAGAAAAGGATTTTCTCTCCTGACTCCAGACTAGAAGCAACAAAAGAAATAGAGTGCCTGCAAGAGAGCCACCAAATAGGAGTAACTTTGCACATATCCCATAAACAAGCAAGACCCCTAAAGCAACCTTGAGCTCCCATACACTACCACATACCTCTACCCCAAATCTTATTAGCCAAGTTCATCATACTTGCAATAGATAATTTAGTCTCCTAAAGGAAAAAAATCAAGAGAGTGACCACGAATTGGATCTCGAATAGCCTTTTGTCTAGGGATGTTATTCATACCCCTCATATTCCAAGATATCATAATCATCACTGAGATTGAGATAAGTGAGCATCAATAGTTCTCACCGAACCAGATTCCACCAAAGTCTCTCCAATTAACTTCAATTTTTCTTGATCCTTCTTCCTACTAGCTTTAAGGGGCTTCTCACATAACCCCCTTTTAAGGGGTTTCTACAATAGACCTAAAGTTGGAGAAGATGCTTTACTTTTACCAGTCTCCTCAACACCTTTCTCAATTACAGGTCTAGAACCAAAAAGCCCAGACCTCAAATTTATTTTCGACACCAAACTATTCTCCTTGGGCACATGATCTGAGAGAGGTAGGCCCATATCTAATTGAGTAGAAGGGCTTGTCAACATGGCCTGATTGCGTAAAGAATCTAACTGATCCCCCAAGTGCTTCTCAACAGAAGAGCCATCCACAACCTGCATATCAATAGGAACACATTCCTCCAGAACCAAGTCCTCTAAGGCATCAAACCTGTTAAAAGTTTCCTCTTCCTATCTATCCTTGAGAATCCTCTTTTCCCCCTATTTTTGTTATGAGGCTTGACCAGGATAAAACCATCCTTATCCACCACCACCCCCTGCATAGGAGCTTTACCTTTGTCTAGCTTCTAGGTTGGTTGAGAAGAAGCGTTACCGATGCCTACAGTATTGATGACTTTGGGGCACTTCTGTTGAAGATGACCATATTCGTGACATAGACGATAATGGAAGGGAAAAGTATCATAATCTAACTATTGAGTCCAAGAGATAGACCTAATGCTCATATCTATCAAATTCAGTAGCGGTTTGTTCAAATTAATTTCAACACACACACACAAGCATAAGAAAGAAACCTTTTTAGACAAAGTTTGTTGCAAAGGCCCAATGGGATTGCTAAGCATAAGAGCAATCGTCTGCAATATATCATTTTTCCAACATTCTAAAGGTAAACAGGGGAGGCACACCCAAATCGGAACCCTAGAAGGGATTTCCTTAGCAAAATTGAAATCCACATGCCACGGTTTAATAAAAAGGCCCACCTGATTGTAGAAGTAAGGCCCACCTTCAAAGGCCCGATTTCTATCAACAACATAGGAAAAGTCCACCATGAAGAAGTTGTTGGCTGCCAATAATATGTCAAAATCACCCTTTGAGTTCTAAGTCTTGCGCACCTAAGAATCCATAAAAGGGAGCGAAACCTGCATCCCCATGAACTTGTAAATCAGTACATGGTTACTATAATACTCTACATCCTTTGCCACAGACTTAGGTTGAATAATTAGCACCAGTTGATCCAACGATCATTCCAAGCATCCATTCACCTTGCGCGAATGAAGGCCACTATTTCGAGATGAACCCTCACCAAGGTTATCTATGCTAAAGAAGAAAGCTCTTTGCCAGGTATAAATAATACAAAACACACTCAACAAAAAAATAAAGAAAACCAATCCCAAAAGGGATGATGCCCCTCCCACATGAACCAAATGGTAGCAAATTGCTTTTGATAAAGCCCCACATAGTAAAAGAAATGGCTTTGATCAAGCCCTATACAGTAGAGAGTAGCAAATATGAGCAAACAAAAACAAAACCATCCTATAAGCAATGAACCCCCTCACGCCACACACACCAAGGCTGATCCAAGAGAGTTTGAATGCATGCAAAGCCAAAACCAGGCATGCAACCCAGGCCTCAAAGGTCGTGGGCAACCATACCTACGTAGCAGAAAGATGCTCACGCCATTGATTTTCGTAAGTTTGGAAAATTTTTAAGAACATTATAAACATGAAACATAAAAAACATGTAAATATATTTTAGTGTCATGTTTTTTGATATACAATTCAAAATGAGGTTCCACAAAAGCAACTAGTAATGGATACACCACAATATTAATACAAGATATGTGTGATGTATTGGAGTATAATTTATTATATGTCATCCACTAGGAATGAAATTCATATTATTCTCAACTCTATCTAGCATTTGTAAAAGTATTTCAAGGGTGGAAGTAGGAATAGTGGTAGTAGGAACATGAAAAATATGAATGGAATTTAAAGAGTACGAAGAATAAGGGGTAAGGATACAACACTAGAAGGAGGGAATCAAAAGTAAAGTTCATAGAGAAAGATGGGGCACTAAGAGAATGTGAGTAAGGAATGGAACTAGTGGGGCAAGAAGTATGTGGGACACTAGTAGGATGAGAGTAGGGGATAACACTAAATATGTGGGAGGAGATGGAACATGTGTGGAAAAAGAGCTAGACATAAGAAAAGTTGAAGGAATGTGAGGAACCTTAGAGGTGGGAGGGATGAAAATGGTAGGATAGGGTTGGATGGTGGTAGAGGAAGATTCATTATGTAAAGAAATAAAATTATTTATTTCTATGCATCAAAACATTGAAGAATATCATGACCAAATGGTGCACCAATCAATAAATTTTGAAGATTTTTATCCAATTATGTAGTAGAAGCAATACTAGAAAGCTCTTACAAAAATAATTATATAGAAATAGAAACCTCTTGCTTATTTGCATGTTCCTCATCATAAAAACTAGGTTTTTCATTATGATTAGAATCCATGGAGCCACTAAGGCTCTCCTGATCATCTAAATGAGAAGCCATAGTGGGATTTGAATAAGCACTTCTCCTCAAAGGGAAATTAGAGTAATGGTGAGACTTTGGCATAAACATAACACACTGACCTCTAAAGGACAAAAATGATAAGGGATTAATATAATATTTGGAAAATAACAAGTCCCATATATGAAAATTAGAAGACAACCCCTATGGAGGTGTTAGAGTAGACGAGTTTAGCAAAATGAAAAAGGAAAATAATGAACCTTTTTCAAATAGGTTATTAGGGCAATTCAATTGAATAACCTTGATAAATAAATGCCCTAGGATAACAAGTTGTGATTGTAACTATCTAGATTAAACGTAATGAAATAAACATAAAATTTAAATAATAAAATAAAGATACATAGCTAGAATTCAAATAATGGAATATGTAGTGCAAGATGTTTGTAAATGATTTATGAATGTGCAAAAAAATTAGGGCTTGTTAGATGAACAACTTGGAATGTGGGAAATGACTATCTATCTATCTAGTTCTCATGTAATTGCAAAAACAGTTTGTACATCTATGGATTTGACCTCTTCTCGTGGATCTCAACTTTATTTCACAAACCTAAACTAATTGATTATATTATTTTGATCTAGTTCACCTTGATGTCTTTAACATATATCTACAAAAAGGTTGGTATCTAGGAATATTGTTGAGTAGTTTTATGTACATGGATTTATTCTCTTATGGTCAAACCCCTAGGATATCGATTTAATGACTTTTGTAAATGATAAAAATAAGCCATGATGCATAAATGCCTAGATGTTAATGCAAGTAGATGATGTGATATCAGTGCTTTGTAATAAATAGTATAGTTCTCTAGGATGCCCTTTGGATTCTAATGTATTTAATGTTCAAACATATTTATATAAAGCAAGGTTAGTACTTAAATACACTCTAAATGGTGCAAATGAAATTTTTTGTTCTTCAAGTCATCACACAACAATCACTTATGAAAGAGTCAACTCAAGTCCATTTGAACTGAAGAAAACTAGGTCTGTTTTATAATTATAAATTTGAACTTAGGTAAAGTATGAATGAATGAATAATTGAATCTCATCTTTAAAAAGTATATGAAATTAAATTAAAATAAAATTATATGCCATCTTATATATAAATATTACAACACTTATATACTAATTATTACATAAAAGATAATGAAATTAAAATAAACCCAAATAGAACAATTATCATGTAGTGATTAATCCCTTCATTACAATATTTTTTAAAGTAGAAGTAACTATAACTATGATGCAAGAGCATCCAGGGGTACCAAGCAATCCCGCACAACCAAAAATATTTTAAAGTTTTATGCTTGTGTTTTATTTTGATTTTTGGAAAGGTGTAAATTGTTGAAATTTTCAACTCTTCCAACATAGAGAATTTGGTGATGGATTGTGGGAAAATCAATCAATTAATTGATTCAATTTTTATTGTTTCAAAATATTTGAGAAGTGTTAATTTCCTAAAATGGAAAACTTCCATGTCTAAGCCTGTGAGTGGATAATTATTGTAAATTGTAACTCTATTAATTTTTTTTTGAAAATTGCATCTTGTTGGAGGACTGAAATGATGGGTATTGATGGAATGGAGAGAGTGGGTGTAAGGCGGGAACAAAATTTTGAATTGTACATTGAATGCGTATGTTAAGAAGAGGAAATCCATGCCAAGAAGGAGTAATGAGCATTCTAGAGGTTTGATTGGCATATTATTATTTTTGGAAAAGAGTAAAGATTGTCTAGGTCGTAATTATAAGACGCAGTATCAGTAAAATGGTCATAACTTTCTCATACGGTAACAAAATTAAGAATTTCAAAATGATTCAGAAAGCTGGAAATGAGGCGCACCAAACCTACAAACCATTTTAGAAAATTATGACAAATAATAGAGAATTGATAGGCATAAAGTGACGAGTTTTCCTGGTGGTTTAGTGGAGGTTGTTTTGAGAAACCAACAATGGTTTCTTTTCACACAATTTTTATATATTGATGCTTGCAATTTGGTGAAGGGGGGCTTTGGAGAAGAAGATTTTTGCATGCTCAAATGCTGCTGGAATGTTTAGTTGTATATTTTTGTATGTGTAAATCCCATGATGAATGGGAACGTATGAGCTCCATGGTTATGTAATTCATTTTCAGATTTTGAAACTAATAAATATTGCAGATTTCTCTTTCATATTTTGTTGTTAATGTTTATTTGCATCCTTCTTGCATAGTGTTGTATGTGTGTTTGGATTTAGATTTGAAAGGGGGAGTATTCTCTTACATCAATGATATCAAAGTACGAGTTCCTGAGTGTGTAGATAGAGCGTCGAATGTGAGGCAATTTGCACCAAGACCTGGGGGTGGAGTGTATGCGGTGTGTAGACTGATCGATGAATGTGAGGTAGTCTATACTTGAGAGATTGAAGTTTGAGAGTGTGTGGCAAGTAAGGTTGTAACAACAACAAAAGAGTTTAGCAAACTGGAGGACATTGTAGAAAGGGAAAACCAAATTGTAACAATTGAGGATGTTGCAGTTAAAATAAAGTATGCAATGATGTATGGGGATCCAATGTTCGATGAGGAACCTGATGAAGACCAAGAGTTTCTTGAGGAAGAGATCACAGAGATAGAGAAGTTTTTCAATACAACAACAGAGACAATAGCATTCAGTAGTGAGGAAGAAGATGTTGTGACAAAAAAAGTCATCAAGGTAAAATATGATTTTTATGAGTTTTATAATGTTGAATTTGTAAAGGATTTGCATTGTGAGATGAGAAAAGAGTTAGAAAAAAAAAATGATTGTGGGGATCTAGAGTGGTATATAGATGTATACTTGCAGGTAGAGACTATGGAGGAAGTTACAAGAGAGATTTGGTGGAGGTGGTCAATTTGTGGTGGGTCAAAACCCATGAAAGAGGAGATGAGTAGAGAGATTATTTGGAGGAGGATGGTACATGGTGGATACAAGTCCACGAGAGGAGAGAATAATGGTAAGCAGAGTTGTTGGAAGAGAGTGAAGCTAGTGCTAGCAAGATGTTGGAAGACAAGGAAGAAGAAAAGACTTCATGTGCACTTTGGATAGCGATGGAGTTCGTTGCAAATTGCTTGCAATCTAAAAGAATGGTTCTACCATTCAACTCTACTTTGTGAGACTATTCTCACAAACTTTCTACCTTAGGTGTTTGATGTAGGAGCATCCAAGGGTACCGAGCAATCTTGCAGAACCAAAAATATTTTAAAGTTTTATGCTTGTGTTTTATTTTGATTTTTGGTTGCAGGTGTAAATTGTTGAAATTTTCAACTCTTCCAGTGTAGCAGAATTTGGTGATGGATTGTGGGAAAATAAATCAATTAATTGATTCACTTATTATTGTTTTAAAATATTTGAGAAGTGTTAATTTTCTAAAAGGGAAAACTTCCATGTCCAAACCTATGAGTGGGCAATTATTGTAAATTGTAACTCCATTAAAAAAATAATGAAAATTGCATCTTGTTGGAGGATTGGAATGATGGGTATTGATGGAATTGAGAGAGTGGGTGTAAGGTAGGAAGAAAAATTTGAATTGTACATTGAATGCACATGCTAAGAAGATAAAATCCATGCCAAGGAGTAATGAGCATTCTGGAGGTTTGACTAGCATATTATTATTTTTGGAAAAGAGTAAAGATTGTTTGGGTCATAATTATGAGACCCAATCTCAGTAAAATGGCCATAACTTTCTCATACAATAACGAAATCAAGAATTTCAAAATGATTCAAAAAGTTATAAATGAGTCACACCAAACCCTTGAAAACATTTTAGAAAATTTTGACGAATGACAGAGAATGATAGGCATAAAGTGACAGGTTTTCTTGGTGGTTTAGTGGAGGTTGTTTTGAGAAACCAATAGTGGTTTCTTCTCACACAATTTTTATATATTGATGCTTGCAATTTGGTGAAGGGGGCTTTGGAGAAGAAGATTTTTGCATACTCAGATGCTGCTAGAATGAAGATGGAATGTTGAGTTGCAGATTTTTGTATGTGTAAGACCCATGATGGATGGGAGCATATGAGCTCGATGATTATGTAGCTCATTTTCAGATTTTGAAACCAATATATGTTGCAGATTTCTCTTCCATATTTTGTTGTTAATGTTTATTTGCAGCCTTCTTGCATAGTGTTGTATGTGTGTTTGGTTTTAGGTATGAAAGGGAGAGTATTCTCTTACATCAAACTGTTGTATGGAAGCTAGTTATTTTTGTTGCAACACCTTTGAGAATTATGTTATTTGGTAACAATATTTATTTTTCAACCATCTAAGTTTGGAGATTAGTCTTGACATATTGAGGATTTAAAACTTGGAGAAAGGTTGGCATGAATTTGAAAGTTAATAGTCTAATATTCTTAAAAAATTGTAATGGTCATGAGTGTGAGTTTTTGGTTCTCTTTCCATTATAGATGAATAAGAAATAAATCTATCATAAATACTATAAATAGTTAGCTATCCTGACATTCAATATTAAAATAAAACCCTTCACTCTAATATGACATATAAGGATTGCCTAAACAATATTTTAGCATATGACCATAAGAGTTTCATGAGTTACTAACATTGTATTTGGCTAAGTTAGTATGGCATAGTATATATTCAATAATTTTCAATGTCTTAGATATCATTTCATACAATGCTCAAGGCCTTATCCTACACCGTTGGTAACCATTCAATCCACAATAAATGAATTATGCCTCAAATTGATTGTTTTGGGAGAATATAAATCTTCTCCAACAAGCTTCTCAAGCACCATAACTAATTTGGCATTTTTTCTTGACATTTGTTACTTTTAAATGGAAGAGCCTTACTTATCTTTTGATTAATTGTTAATGTCATTTCCACCATAGAGATTATTAATAGAGTTAAACCTTAAAATTTATGTATTCATATTTGAATAAATATTTACTAACAAGCCTCTTGAATGTTAAAGTAGTAAACCTAATTTGGTATTTTCTTTTTTCATTTGGTAGCTCTCAAACGATAGACCACTACTTGTCTTTTAATTAATTGCCAATGTTATTTCAACTAGACAACTTGGTTATAAAATTGAAATTAATCTTTAAATTTATATTTGAATAAGATATTTACATAGAATAATGTGAATGGTGAAATAAAATTAAATTTATGAACCATTTAAAAGGATAAGATAAAACAAAGTTTAATAGACAAATTTACTCTCAATAACGATTTTATGTTGTAATACATCAAAAATATAATTATTTTAACATCAATAGTCTTTTGACGAAATAAGGAATCATATATCAACACAATATTTCAATAGTGTTGAAATAGGAGCCATACAATCGATAACATCAACCAATGCTAAAGGAGTTAAGCATGTAGACTTTATCTCATAATGACGGGCTTGTAAACACTTATTTATTATTCAAAATAAATTCTAAATCAACTTGAATCACCATATATTATAGGTTAACAAAGATAATATATAGATAGCTACTATAATATACTTCACAATGATTGAAAGTGCATGGATACATGTAGATCATTAAGTCATATTATCAACTATCTTAGATATGACCAAGATCATCAAATTTGTAAGCATTGTTAGAGTTAGAAGGCAAATATCTAACAATTAAATGCAGATTTGATCAATAAAACACACAAAAAATTATAGCAAAAACAAGACAAGACAGAGAATTTAACATGGTTCACCCAATCTGAGGTGCATCCACAAAACTTTAGCCATCCAATGATTTTATTATCCAGTGCAAAACATATTACAATCTCACGAATAATCGCCTTTTTCTACATATTGTAACCCCCATCCCAACCCCTTATAACAAGCTTTTTAGAAGCTTCCAGAATTAGGGTTTTACAAATTATAGCATGATTAGTCACCACATACCAATAATCTCCCACTTGGAGACTGATCAAACTCCAAACCAACACAATATCCCACTTGGAGACTGATCTTGGACGACACTGTTGCACTTACAACTCCCACTAGAAATAAGTACCTTGGACCCTGTTGCTCTGTTATACTTGAATTCAACCTTTAAGGCTAACCGAAGCTGAAGAGGAGATCAACTTCTCCCTTGTCACCGCCTTTGTAAACATATCCACTAGATTGGCATCTGTATGTATTTTGTCCAGCTAGACCTGTCCATCCTCCAATACTAACCGAATGAAATGATATCTCAACTATATGTGTTTTGTTTTAGAGTGCAAGGCAAAATTCTTTGCAAGATGTATAACACTCTGGCTATCTGTAAACAAGTAATTTTTAGCCTGTTATTTTCCCAACTCTTCCATGAAAATTTGCAAGGATATCATCTCCTTTTCCACCTCTATTGTAGCAACATACTTTGCCTTTGTGGTGGATAAAGCAACCACCTTTTGCAACTGAGAAATCTAACTCACTATTGTCCCACCAACTGTAAATACATAGCCTATGGTACTCCACCTGGTATCTATATCCCCTACCAAATTTGAGTCAACATAGCCTTTTAGATTAGTATTAGAGCCCCCAAAACATAAAAATTTATTGGATGTGCCTCTCAAGTACTTGAGAATCCATTTTACCGCATTCTAATGCTCAACACTAGGATGACTCATATACCTGCTAACAACGCCTACAACATGTTCAATATCTGGTATTGTGCATACCATGGCATACATTAAACTACCTACAGCTGAAGCATATAGTACCTTGGACATTTTTTCTTCCTCCTCTTGTGTCTTTGGACACATATCCTTAGTCAACTTAACATGACTGGGAAAAGGTGTGCTGACAGCTTTTGCATTTTCCATATGAAATCTCTGCAACACCTTCTCAACATAATCAGCCTGAGATAATTTTTTTTTTCCATTTTTCCTATCTCTTGTAATCTTCATACCAAGGATTTCCTTTGCTGCCCCCAAATCCTTCATAGCAAATTAATTTGCTAACTGTTGTTTTAACTCCCTTGTGTGATCCATGTTAGACCTCGCTACAAGCATATCATCAACATATAAGCATAAGATAATGTAGCTATCATCATCTAACCTCTTAAAATAAACACAATGGTTGGAATTACATCAACTGTAGCCTTGCTCAGCCATAAAACTATCAAATTTAATATACCATTGCCGAGGTGCTTGGTTCAAGCCATATAGACTTTTCTTCAATCTGCACACAAGTTTCTCATTACCTTTGACCTCAAACCCTTGTGGTTGTTCCATATATATTTCCTCTTCCAAATCACCATGGAGAAAGGTTGTTTTAACATCAAGTTGTTCTAAATGTAGATCTTCAACAACCACAATACTTAAAACAGTACGAATAGAAGTCATTTTAACAACAAGAGAAAAGATTTCATCAAAATCAATACCCTTTTTATGTGCAAATCCCTTTAAAAATAATCTGGCTTTAAATATTTTCTTACCTCCATCATCCTCTTTCATCCTACAAAACCATTTGTTTGGTAAATCCTTTTTACCTGCAGACAACTTGCATAATTCCCAAGTCTAATTTTTTAGCAAGGAGTCCAGTTCTTCTTCCATTCCATGCTCCCACTGAACCTTGGTATCCACCTGCATAGCTTCATCATAAAATTTTGGTTCACCAACATCAGTTAATAAAACAGAATACAAAGAGGGAGAAAATATTTCTGGAGGTCTACTTATCCTTGAAGATCATCTAACATTCACTAGAGTTTGTGGTATTTGTTGTTGTTATTGTTGCGGAGCATGAGGAACCACTGGAACATCACTGTTTGGTGTATCATCCAACACTACATAATCATTTTCTTTCTTCTCATGCTGTTGCAATTGATCTTTGTACAACACTTTCTCATTGAATATGACATCCCTACTTCTCACAATTTTTTTATTTTTAAAATCCCAAATCCTATAACCAAATTCATCAATGCCATATCCAAAAAATATACATTTCTTTAATTTTGTATCAAGCTTGGTTCTATTTTCAGAATCTACATGTGCAAATGCTTCACAATCAAAGGTCTTGAGAAAAGAATAACCCACCTTCTTACCCATCCATGCTTCCTTTGGAATACCACAACAAAAAGGATTAGAGGGACCTCTATTGATTAAATAAACAACAGTGTTTACAACCTCTGCCCACATGTTTAAAGGCAACCCAACATGCAATCTCATAGTTCATGCACTCTCCATTATTGTTCTGTTCATGCGCTCAACCACTCCATTTTCCTATGGAGTCCTTGGAACCGTTTTCTGCCTACGAATACCATTAGAGGAACAATAATCTTCAAACTCTTTGCTGCAATACTCACCACCATTATCAGATCTGAGACATTTTAACTTTTTACCTGTCTCATTCTCAATTGAGCTTCTCCATTTCTTAAAAGTTTCAAATACATCAGATTTCTGCCTAAAGAAATAAATCCATACCTTCCTTGTTGCATCATCAATAAAAGTGACATAGTACCAAGAGCCACCGAGAGAAGATACTTGAGCTGGTTCTTGTACATCCGTATGCACAAGCTCCAATTTCCCATCTTTCTTTTACTTCCCATCCTTGAGAAAACTAACTCTTTTATTTTCCATACACACAACTTTGACAGAAATCCATATTAACACATTTCAGACCTGGTAAAAAATTATTTGAATGAAGTACTTTCATACCTTTTGCACTCATATGCCCAAGTCTATTACGCTAGAGTGTTGATTCAGAATCCATAGAAACTGTCTGATTTTCTACCTGCTGAACTGCAACAACTATTCCTAAACATTAATTTTTATCTACAATAGCTAAAGTAGAAGGAATAGTATGACCTATACAAAGATATAAGGTGCCTACTTTCACATCTTTTTCTACCACTAAGGCACCTTTTGTAACCTTCCAATTTTTATCACTAAATGTAACAACAGAACCCTCATCATCTAGTTGTCCTACTGAAATTAAATTTCTTTTCAACTTTGGAATGTGCCTTACCTCATGTATTAGCCAATGATTCCCATTCTACAACTTAATCTTGATTATTCCCTTTCCAACAATCTGATAGGGTTCATTATCTCCCAAATAAACCAACCCAAAATCCCCTTGGACATAATCAAGAAAATAACCCCTGAATCTAACACCTAAGAATCATTAGCATTATCAAGGGAAAGAATCAAAACATCCTCATCAAATTTGTTACTTACCACATTTTCCTCTTTATTGCCTTCCTTTTTATCTCCTTTATTTTTTTGAGACCAACAATCTTTCTTTAAATGACCCAGCTTACCATAGTACCAACAATCCCTCTTGTCTCTAGATTGGGACCTTTTGCCCTTTGATTTTCCTCGTGACTTCCCACAAGTTTTAGAATTGTTTCCTCTCTCCTTTGTTTTGCCGCTACTTTCTGCATTCAAAACACTGCCTGATGTGCATGTTCCACCTGAGCTTTTCCTATGAATTTCCTCGCTCAAGACAACACCAACAACATCATCAAATTTCAATGTATTTGAACTAGAAACAAAATTGCTAACAACCATTACCAAGCTATTCCAGCTTTTTGGCAAAGAACACAAAATCAAAAGAGCCCTAACTTCTTCATCAAAGTTTACATTTACAAAAGTTAATTGACTGGTAACCATATTAAACTCATTTAAATGATCAACGATTGACCCACCTTCTACCATGTTCATATTAAATAAACACTTCATAATAAATACCTTATTCGAAGCGGAAGGCTTTTCATATAACTTCACCAGGGTTTCCATCAACTCTTGAGTTTTCTTTGCAGTTGTAATATTGAATGCCACCGATTGTGCTAGGCATAAACAAATGGCTCCTAGTGCCTTTCTATCCAAAAGTTTCCATTCCTCATCACTCATTGTTGCCGGTTTCTTGGCTATTCCTTCCAATGGCCTCCATAAATCATTCTGATAGAGATAATCATCCATTTGCATCTTCCATAACTAATAGTTCTGCCCATTGAATTTATCTACCTTCAATTTACCCTCGTCTGCCATTGCTCCCACTTAACCGTGAGACTCCCACTCAACCATGAGACTTTCTTGCAGACGATAATTAAACACAACCCGCTCTGATACCACTTGTTTGAGTTAGAAGACAGATATCTAACAGTTAAATGTAGATTTGATCAATAAAACCGAGAAATAAAACACACAAAAAATTATAGCAGAAACAAGACAACACAAAGAATTTAACGTGGTCCACCCAATCTAGGCTACATCCACAAAACCGTAGCCATCCACTAATTTTATTATCCAGTGCAAAAAATATTACAATCTCATGAATAATTTCCTTTTTCTACATATTGTAACCCCCATCCCAACCCCTTATAACAAGCTTTTTAGAATCTTCCAGAATTAGGGTTTTACAAAGTCATTTTTTTTCGGTGATTTTTCCTTTTTTGGTGATGACGCAAAAAAATGGGAAACATGCCAGGTGTACAATATAACATGATCAGTTGCCACATACCAACAGACATGTCATACAATACCAAAACATATAAAAAAATATAGCCAATACAAAATCTAATGAAATGAATATCACTTGTGAGTTCACCAAAAAATAGTATTGTTGCTCTTGCCCTATAAATTGAAATGAGAGAAAGAGTAACACAAAATAAATTGGTTGTGGATATCAAACAAGAAGACCTTGTCACTAAAAGGTTATAGTTTTAGAGGGAGCCAAGTTAGTGAAGCTAAAATTCTCCTTCACCAAAATTATTTTTGGCTCTTCATTAAATTTAATTTTAAAATATTAATTGGAATTGCAAGTGAATCCCCCAATAGTGGTATATACCTAAAATTCCTTCATAATAACTAGTTAAAGCTCATTACAATTCAATATAGAAAATTTAATCCTAATAAGGGCCAAAGGCAATGCTCTATATCTTTGTGTTTTTTAACTTTAAGTCAAAGATAAAACATTTGTAGGTGGGCTTAACAAACCAAGTGAATCAAAAGTGGACAACCCAAAGAGATATTTTTAAAGTAAATTTTATTTGATTTTTGCTCAAACAAATTTAAACAATTATTTTACTAGGAAGTTCCCCCAAAATCTAACCCCACTCCAAGAGACCTACTATTGATAATAGTTCAATAAATAAACATATCTATATTTTTGCACGAATCATAAGCACAAGTGTACACTCAAAACAAGATTTAATGTAAGAACTACCATACTTAGTAAGTGAGAAAAAAAATTCAAAATTTACAAATAAAGATGTAATTCATAAAACCATTGCCTATGAACTTCGTGAGTGATCAATGCTAATTTCTATAACCATATTGAGCCAAGTATACTTTCTAAGATAAATTTCTTGTCTCAAGAAGTATTCTAAAACAAGTTTCAAAAATGATGAAGACTTATATTCATGGGCAAGTTATATTAAAAAATGATACTTAGTTCAAAAGAAATTTTTAATGTTTAATTTTTTATAAGATATTTAGATTCAGAATTAAAAAGCCTAGAAAGTTGTCTTACCATCATTCACTATTAGAATTAAATAAATATTTATAATAGAATTGAGTGAGCTATGGAAATTATTGTATAGTAAAAAAATTAATTGATTGTTGAATAAGACAATCAGTTGTAGTGTCCATTAGTGCAATAATTTCATCAAGAATTGATATGTGATTATACTTTAATAATTCCTACCCTAAATACACAAGCTAGTGTTAATATAAACTTCAATTTTCTCCATTTTTCTCATTCCAATCATATTAGCCTAAATTTGATTTTAATCCAAATAACAAAGGAAGTAAGAAAGAAATATGTTATAGTAAAATTGTTGCTTTATTTAAACTTAAGCCTTGTAAAAAGAGAAAAAAACAAACCATATATAGTTTAAAGCATAAAATCAATGTTAAAACGGTCTTAGGGAAAATAAAACTTAAACATATCCCTTCCTACAACCATTGTACTTATGTGCAATGATGATGCTTTCTTTAATATGTATCAAAAAATGTAAAGAGGTGCAAGGGGCAATTATAAAGATGTTAGCGACCAAGTGTGAAAACCCTAAAAAATGTTTCTAGCCTAATATAAGCCCTTCCCAACATGAAGTAGTCCCATTCTCCTTTGAGTTTTACACTATACAACTAAATACCATAGCTATTTTTTAAGAAAATGGCTTGAATATGGTAAAAAAAATTGGTATGACTTAGAATCTCATTAGAGTAGGTAGCATTTGAGATCTTACAAACTATTGAACAAATATTCATTGCAATAGTTATTTCTCTTGCAAGATCAAAGCTTGAATGGTTTTGATCAATCTTGTATGTTTATCTAGGAGTGGTAATGTCCTATAGCCTTAGCCAACAATAATGATATAAGATGCCATCACCTACGTAAGAAGTGTAACAAAAAAATGAGAATTTAACTATAACAAATCACAACAGAGTTTGAAGATTAAAAAAAAATTAATTTTATGGAGCTCTCCTTGCAATACAATGGACTTTGGGTTATCTTTGATAAAATAATCACTTCCCCATTTTATAGCTTCTATTGCATGATCCAACTACCCATTCACCACTATTTACTTGTCATATTCAATAAGCCTCCATAATATCATTATAACTATAAATACCATTATTAGGCCATTTTGACATCATCTTTGTAATAGCCTCCCATTGCCACTATCATTCAACTCCATCAATTTTACAATTATTTTTTTATATTTTTAGTCAATAAAAAAGTAGGTCTCTACTAAATGCTTATAATTTCCTTTTAACATCACTTTGATTATTGGTTTGGATTGACATTGAGAATTCAAAATTTCAAAATTGACAATTAAAATCATTAATAAAGTTTCAATCTTTTCATTGGACTTTGTATTTTTATAGAGTTTTGAACTTTCTTTCTTATAGATAATATGAGAGGACTTATACATTAATGTTGACCTTCCAATGAATTTGTATCTTACACATTTTCTCAAAATCTTGTCTAACCATATTCATATCATTTCAATGAGAAAAAAACTATTAATAAAGTTGAAAGTTTGACATAATGACAAATATTTAAACTTTAACGAAAACAAAAACAATGAACAAATTATTTGATTTCATTTTTCATTGAAAATAAATGATAAAAATAGATTCAAAAGAAGACAAAAAAATATCATTCCATTTAATATAAGCTAGTACAATAAATAATAAATAATAATAATAATTTTATAATATAAAAAATATTATGAAAAATATACAATCATCAAATTAATTAATCAACTTTAATTACAAATTATATCTATTATTATAAAATCCTCATCATAACAAAATTCTAAAAAATAAAAATCATGCAATTTCTACCATTACAAATCTTATACAAGATGATCTACAAGTTTGAGAGAAGAAAACTTAACAAATGTCCTCATGAAAAAGATAAAATCTCATACAAAGTTGAAAGCTAAGATATTCATCTCTCATACCTTCTACCTACTAAGATGCTATATCACCTTTCCAAAATTTAGAATTTGGTTATAATTAATATCTTTAATTTTTTTTAAACTCAAGTTTGCATGTAGACCGTTCAAGTAATGTGGGGATGCAATGTTGTCGGTAAAGACAAATTGTTATTATATTTAATGCTTTATGGTTGAAGTAGTATTTTCATGTGCTTGTTAGAATAATTAAAAAATAATGTTGTTGGTAAAGAAAAAATGTTATTATATTCAATGCTCCATGGTCTAAGTAGTATTTTCATATGCTTGTTAGAATTTGATTAATTTATTATAAAATCCTCACCATAATTTTTTTTTGAAAAATAAAAATCATGAAATTTTTGTTGTGCCTATAGCACACATGCCTCGTTCGGAATGGGGACCCTCTCTTTTCGTTTCGCCAGGTTGCTTTTTCCCTCACCTCATTTTGTGTGCCCCCTATTTTGAGCCCTAAGTGGTCAAGGAGTCCTAGGGTTACTATCTTGAGTTGACCAAATTTCATCACCCTCAAAATTTTCAAGCCTTTGGCCTCTGTAGAGTTCCCTTGGAAGTTTTCCTTCTAACTTAAAAGTTTTCATCCTTAATGCTCTGCAGGTCTGCCCTTGTGGGCCGCCCTTGGTGGAACTTCATCCATTCGCTGTCGTTCCAAATGGCCGAGTCAGCATGTCCTCCGGCATCACGGGGTCCACGGCTTCTGCCGCTGTTCTTTTTTCTGACCTGCCAAATGGCTAACACATGAGTGTGTCCACTTTGTGGACCCCACCGTTCCCGTCGTCATCTCTTTTGAACTACGTGCTGACCAACTTTGACTACCTCCGTACTCGTATTAATGGCGAGCATTTAATACTGAAATATCTATAAATAGCAACTCCAATGGGTCATTTTCACCAACAGACTTTCATAAACTTGTTAGAAACCTCTAGTCACCGCCGCCTCCGTGCCTGCAGGATCTTGTCGCTATTCAAAGTATCATCACTTGCATCGTCTTCATTGAATTCTTGTGAGTCCACTAGGTAGGACGTCTGTTGTCACTCATTTCATGGTTTTCCTTCATTTCTGCAGACTCATTGAACTCTTAAGAGGGGAAACCTTAAAACTAGAAAGAAAACTGAACGATGAGCAAAATCCACATCTTAAAAACTTGAAAATTCTTTGAAATCCATCTTAGAAAACCATGCAGAGCTTTCACCCTTCATCGCCATTCTTGAACCAGGGCAATCATGCCCTTGCAGCCCGCAAGACATTTGTCGCTACTGTCAAACCCATTAATGATAAACTTCAAATGACCGACCTTCACCTTGATCGGACCTGCTTATGCGGGAAGACGCCCGCACTTTGCCGTCATGCTTTGAACTCAAACAAAAATCACAAGTAATGTGGGGTCCTTTCAACCCTGCGAGTCTATGAATGTGGGATTCCTCCTGTGGATGGCCCTTTGTGCTTCGCCATCCCCAAACAATCAGTTGATCCCAGCTTCCCACCTTGCGGGCCATGCCTTGGCTATCTTCGTCCAACTCTCCAAGCCAAAGTGTCTAAGTTTGGGCCCTTTATGGGCTACCCTTTGTGGGCTTCCTTGTGTAGGCTTCCGTCACATGTTCATCATTCGAAATGGCCTTGGTAGACCATCTGTCCGCCTTATGGACTCTGCACTCATCACCTTCGTTTGAGCCTAAAAGATTAAAATGACTAAGTCTCTGCTTGTGGACCATCTAACATGAGTCAACGCCACCCTGTGTTTGTCGTCTCACACGACCAATGACCTTCACCTTCCCGCTTTGTGGAGGTCGACCCCCCTTCCGTCATCCAGTTGAATTCTAAATAAATGACTTGTGTCGATGACCTTTGCGGATTTGACGATGTAGACCGCTGCCTACGAGTCACCGTCCCATCTCCATCGTTCTAAACAATCAAAATTTAACATCTTTCCACATCTTCCTGCCCGTGTCCATGTAAACCCTTTGAACTTCAAAGATAACCCATGCCACCCTCTCTGGTTGCGGGCCCCACATTGCGGGGCACCGTCTGCGGGATTCCATCTCGCTAGTGTTGTTTCACATGGTGGAGCCCAAAATGGCTGAGAGGCCTCCTGCACCTGCAACCCTCTCTTCCATGTGCTTAAATGACTGAGTTAGCAATCCCAAAACCTCAAAATGATCAAGCACACATGGTAAAATAACTTGACCTCCTAGTGGGCCCCATCTTAGCTCAGAAAAATTGGTACAAGTGGATCCATGCGGGTTGTCATGCCCTGCTTGCCATTCATTTGCAACTTCCCCAAAATGGTTGCTAGCCCAGGGAAGTCCACACCCCTGGGCCCACATTGCCATATATCCCTTAAACAAAAGGAAAATGATGATCGAAGAAGAATGTTATGATTTTTAAATGATAAATTACTTGATCTAACATGGATTTTGTAGGATTTTGCTGACATCCCCCTTGTTTTACACATTAATATGCTTACTACTGCTTTGCTTGTAGGATATATGGAATCAGATGCAGGACCTTTGGGAGCGTCTATAGAGAAGGAAAAGGTCAAGAAAGTTTCCAAGGCACTAAGGGGAAAGGAGGATAAAGATCAAATGAAGTGTAAATTTCAGGGAGTGGAGATCAACACCAAGGTTACCACAGAATGGGACACAGTCTTAGACACTAACCTGAGACATATAAACCTTGATGAATTTTGAAAAAGAGTCATTTCCAACCCTGTCATGGAGAATGCCAAGAAGATAAGGAAAAGTGGATTGGCCAAGGTAGCTGGTTTCCCACCTGCCCTTGTGGCTCCTGAGCTGGTAATGGCCTGCAGGGAGGAATACCAAAAAATGACCAAGAGAATTATGGATAGAGATGGTAGAATATTGGCTGACTTGTCCTCCAAGCCTATAGGGAAAAATTTCCACATCCCCACCTTTGATGAAATGGAGGAAACGACCAAAGAGTATGTTGAAAGCAGATGGAAGCCTGAGCCCCTAAAGTGCAAGAAGTTAATTAATCAATACTGGCTAAAGGAGAAGAGGGGTAGCGCAAACAAAGTACCTCAGGAACTCTTCAGGAGTGATTTCCACGAGGATTACCATGATTTGGTAACCTTATTAAGCAGGGTTATGGGCCTCCCAACTGCGGCTTATTTCTAGGAATGGATGCTCTATTTCATAGAATAAATCATCAGAGGAAAGACTAAGTTCCACTGGTCAGGAATGATTAACAACTGCCTACATGAGTAGTTTGTAGCAGTAAAGAAGACTTCTACATGACCTCATACTTGGTCTATTTTTTGGATGACTGCGTTCAATACAGAGGTCTATTTGTGGCGCCAAGCCAAACTCCAGGGAGAGAGCTGAAGGTCTATGACAGATACCCACAACTTCATTACTGCAATTTTAAGAAAGATTACCGTAGGTTGAATGATGCCTTTATCGGGCACATTATCAGAATACTCAGAGGTGACTTCGAAAGGAGAGTCACTCATAGTGAAAATTCCTTCATCCACTAGTTTAGATTCCCTTTTATTCAATTTTCTAAGTTTACCTACATCAGAACAAAAGGCTTCTTTGAGAGGCCCTATAAGTTGTCTTGGTACCCAAATGACCGGATGGTGTTGTGCGAAGTCTCCAGGAAGTTACAACATGCACATACACTTCTACATGACAAGCATAGGCTTGGCATTCCTTACCCTCTCACATTCGGCCAGGGCATGTATGCAATCCCTACATCCCAGTGTGTGAAGTACTCAAAGAAAGAAATAAATGAATATAACTTGGAGCTCCACACTGCCCGACCACAGATGGATTCATATGGAAAGTTAAAAAAGATGGTTGGGAAAGAGTAGGCCCATCTACACAATGTTCAAGACTTTTGGGAAAACTGCAGAGATGATAAAGAAGTGTGCATGAGGCACTATATGCACATGACGACGTACTTTGTTAAAACGGTTAACTTGTTCCCGATGCCAGATCAAGTTGTGGAGGAAGAAAATACTGTAATAGATTCAATATTTGATGTCGTTGCCAACCTGCCACTGCCCATAATTGACTGGGATGAGGAAGAGCTCAATGACCTCGACATTCTAACAAAACCAATAGAATCCTGAACAAAGTAATGGATTGATGGGCAGGTTGCTCAACTGAAACTCCAAGGTGCTACTCTAACCTATGGTGATCTCAAGGATGAGCTCGAGAGAGAGATTGATAGTGGAACTACTGTTGCCCCATCTGGGGAAACTTCAAAATCTTCCCCTACTACTAGGTCAAAGAAGAGGAAAGAAGTAGCGGAACACCAACCTAAGCACAAGGTATATTCTAGAAAGGCGTCAGAGGGTGAGCCCTCTAAGAAAGCAAAGAAATTAGGAAGATTCACGGAGATGCCCACCATTCAGGAGGACCCACTCCATGAGGGCAGAAAGAAGAGGCCAAGCAACCAAAGTCTCCACCTGCCACCTCTACTCTTGTTGCCACTACCATTACTCCTTCGTCAGCATCTCAAGCATTTCCTGCTTCTTCTCCGCCCACGGTGGACATTTTGGTTCACCTTGCCTCCACCTCACCTATTGCACAAATTATGGTGATAGATTCTTCCTCCGCTACCACTTCTCCAATCTCTTCTTCCTCCATGAATCCATCAACCACTATTCCCTTGGCCTCTGCAACGACAATGCCTACCCTTACTCTCGCTAAAGCTTTTTTCAAACATATGCAAAACATACCATTGGAGCTCTCGGGAGTATTGATGAATCCAACAGTACAAGATGCCTTAGTTCAAGTTGTTGCCGATCTCCCTACCCATCCTCTGACTAAACCACCTAAGATGGAGGCAACAATGCAGATTTTTGAGGAATTGGAAAGACAAGAGAGGGAAGCAACTAAAGAAATGGAAGAGGAAGCTGATGACTACCACGAGCACCTACAACATCAACATCTAGTCATTGATGAGATACTTCATGAGGAAGAAGAAACACAATCCTCTAAAAAATATATTGAGGACCCTAGAGCAAAGTACATTATGGAAACTTCCAACCAGGAACTTGAAGAAGAGTTGGCCAAGCAACTCAAATATGTTGGGGAGGAAATTGAGAAGTAGTCCTCTAAAGAGAAGAAAGAAACAAATGAAGAAATGGAGGTAACCACAGAACCTTCAACTAGGGAACAAGATAAGAGCCCTGATCATGATGAAGAGATGCCTCCCTTAGGGGAAGAAGGAAAAAAGAAAGAGGAAAAGAAAGAAGAAGATAATCCTGAAGAAGAGGTTGAAACAAGAAGAATCCTAGAAGCAAAACGCCATGAAGAACATGGGCAAGAAGAAGAAGACAAGGATTTGAAGGGGAAGATATCCCCAAGGAAAACATAGCCACCACCGAATCACCAAAAGGAAAGGCTATATTCATTTAGGATTCAGTCGAAGAAGAGGAAGAAAAGATAAAACAAGAGGCTCCGAGCCATGAAGAAATGGAAATTCAGCATACTCAGGAGGAGGAAGGTGATCACGAATCACCAAAAGAAGTATCTCAAATGCCTGAGTGGCTAGATAAGCAATTGCAGAAGAAGGCCCCCATCCTTATGGATCCTAAGGAGAGACTAGAAGCCATCTTGGATCGAGCTTAGATAGGGACAAAGAAGGAGAAGAAACTAAGGGTCAAATCCCACATAACTATGGATGCATCAGGATTAAGGACCGTGCAAATAGCTACTCCAGTGGTGGAAGGAGGAATCAATGAAAGGAGGAGTCAGCTATAAAATATCCACCATTGATCTGGGGATAGCCACAAGGGAGAAAAAAATTGATCATCTTCAGGGATTTGTTGCTACTATTGTGCACCAGATGAATAAGGACAGATCCTCTAAGGAGGAGTTAAAAGCACAAGTAGCAGAACTTATTGCCTATATACAAAAATGGTCCTCTGCTGAAGAACTACCCTTGACATCATTGACCACTCCTCTACTACTCTCAAAAGATCATATCAACAAATTAGAAAGGAGGAAAAATTGGACCAAGGCCACCAAAGATTGGTTTTGATGAGTAGTCTATAATGGAGATATGGGTATTGGCCATGTTGTCCAGACAACAAATAAGTTTGGGGAAGTGCAGAAACAACTCGAAGGCATAAGGAAATTCTTTACTGACTTCCTATAGTTGTATAGAATCACATACCCCAAGCTCGAGTCTATCCTCAAGATGCCTGAGAGAGCGTGGGAAAAGGAGCTGGCACTGGTGAAGGATGATCATTGGCTCTTGGAAACATGGAAATTGGGCCTCAATCATAGAAGAGAAATCTTGGAACGGGTGCTCCATGAAGTGGAGCTTGACATTGATTGGCTAAGTAAATCAGAACAACTTGTGAAGAATACTTGAAGCTCATGACGGACTATGATATGCCCTCCATCAAGCTAGATCCTAAGAAAATAAGGCCACACTTTCATAAGAAGATGGAGGATGGAGCCACTGATACACTAACACTGGATTTCATGAATTTCGTTGCTCGGGCCTTCGCTCAATCGGAGCAAGTGATCAAGAACACATCAAAATGCAATAAGGATTCAGACTTGATTACCAGTCGATCTAGGAAATTAAACTTCCAAGTGCTCCAATCTGACATAATGGAGTGGAGCAAGCTTCAGGCGTTGATTGACAAGTTCATGGAATATGCTACTATGAAGAAGCATGAAGGAAATATGGTCATAGATGATGAATTTCTCACAGTGTAGCTACAACAAAAGGGAAATCAGTTAGAGGAAAAAAGTGCTATAGTGCTAGCCACTAGAAGAAAAATTAGGCTAAAAGACAAAATGTAATTTTAAATTGTAAAATATTTGGGGTAGGTGAAACCCTATTTTTTGGTGAATCTTGGCCATACAATGAGATTAAATCTTGGCCATTCATTTTTCTTTTGGGACACTATAAATAGGGGGTCTCCTCTCATTTTCAAGAGAGAGTTGAGTTGTTGTAAAGACATGCTGCTGAAATTCTAATAGAAATTCATTGCTTTTGGGTGGATTCTTGAGTTTCATCTCATGTTTCATGATTCTTCTCTTCATAGTTCATAAATTTGAGTAGATTTACTTTGTTGTTCTATGTTTGTAGCATGTTTTAGTAGATTGGTAGATGCTGGTCATTGATATTGAAGAATTTTTTTGTGTTTATGCCCTTCCTTGTTCATGCTTTTTGCTTTTTATTGATGATAAATAGCAGCGTAAAGCTAGTCTGAACATGAATTGAATGCTGAACTTAAATTCTATCTTTTATTCATGCTTTATGGTGAATGAATGGTTGAAAATTTGCAGACCTTAGAAGATTGCACTAGTTTCATGAGACTGTTGGTTGATTTGGTTAAGTGAAGCTTAGTTTCAGGAAGACTATCCACTGTAGCATCCTCCATTATCACTGTTCATTGGTAGTTTCAGGTTTAGGAACTCACTCTCTTCCCTGCCCTTTTGAATTTTCTTTCAAATAGTAAATTAAGACAAGTTCAAGCATCATTGCACATTGTAAAGCCAAATCTAATGACAAAAGTGGAATTTCAGACTGTTGTTCTGAACTTGCAGCAATAGCACACAACTTTAGAATTTTATAAACTCCATTCAAAGAACCAATTCCTCTCCAACTTAATATACGTAAGGCTGCCCTGTGATTACCAACAAATCACATCAACCAACTGAGATATTCCAAGCATTGTCATGATCTGACACCCGAGAGACCTTGGGGTAGTTTTCTGCAACTTATTTGTAGGAGATTTCCTTTCAAGAGAGGTGATGCACTTATGCATTACCTATGTTGAGAAGTGCTAAAACACCCATCAACAATTTTCACCATTACGAATCTTATACAAGATGATCTACAAGTTTGAGAGAACAAAACTTAACAAATGGACCCGTCTTGTGGAAAATGATAAAATCTCATAGAAATTTGAAAGCTAAGATATTCATCCCTCATACCTTCTACCTAATAAGATGCTATATCACCTTTCCAAAATTTAGAATTTGGTTTAATTAATATCTTTAATTTTTTTTAAACTCAAGTTTGCGTGGAGACTGCTCAAGTAATGTGGGGATGTAGTGTTGGTAAAGACAAATTGTTATTACATTCAATGCTCTGTGGTTGAAGTAGTATTTTCATGTGCTTGCTAGAATAATTAAAAAATAAAACATTTTATTTAAAAATGTTTAATCCTTGTTTCCAAGGGAGGAATGAAGACATTCACAATGTGACATAGGTAAAGACTTTTTGGCTTGTATTTGTTATCATGTGATGTAATATAAGTTTTTAATTATAATAAGAATTTTTTATTTTTTATTTTGTTTTTAGGGGGAAGAGGGTTATTTTTATATAATTATAATATATTGGTAATCATACATTTATGTAATGGGTATATCAAAGAGGTTTTATAGGTGGATTTTGGGTCTTTAAGTAAAGGATATGTTACATTTAATGTAGCTCCCTATGAACAATGTCATCTTTGGATTTTTGGCACAAAGTGATTGAGGGAAGGTCAAACGTTTTGCGTTTAGGTGTTAAGCATCACCAATTAGACACACATTCACAATTTGCATACCATTTAATTGCAATTTAAGTAGCACAAGTTTCACATTGCAAAGTTCAAGACTTCTTGTCTAAAAATTGATTGAAAGAGTCCTTTGTGTATGAAATTTGGAGCTTTCAAGCATATAATTCTATCCATGCAATAGATTTAATGGAATATTGAATTATTTGTAATTGGCATCCATGTCCTCTTTTTGATTTTTTTAAGGCACACATGCACCATCTTTCTTAAGATAGTAGACATATGAAGGGATGAAACTTAAATAGATAGGTAATTAATATGCATATGCACTTTTGAATTTGTCTCAATTCTTCTAAACACCAAGCAAAGTTTGCATAACCACTTGGAAAGATAGGAATGACAATGACACTATTCTCAAATAATCTTATTTTTCTCAATTCTCTATTTGTTGAGTGCAATATTTTAATGTAAAGTAGATTGATAGGCTTAAGTGAGACTTATTTTGAAATGATATTTATTATTTATATAGATTAGTAGTATCAATTACAATAAAAAATAACCTAGATTGAGCATAATTATTGGTTTCTCAATGTGGCTTCTTAATATTTATGTGTTTCTTCTATTTAGATTTGTGTTAATATTATGCTATTGTACCTAGCCTTGTGTTTACTTGTCATGTTGTGTTTCCATTGAGCTTATAAGGTCAAGAAGAGGGCATTTGTGCATTAACTTTGGATTCATATGTTTTAGAGTTAGTTATTAAACCTATGCTTCTTAGAGAGTGGAAATTGTAAGTGTATAGTGAAAACATTAGTCCTATGTGAATACTGTCATTTTAAAGAGTGTTGAGAAGGTGGAGACCACCTTACATTATATGGTTGGTCATGCTTAAGTTCTAGTGTATTTATCTACTTGCTTCCATTGTTTTGAGATTTTCTTAAAATATAATAATAAACTCTAAAATTTTCAACATCTAGGTAAAGTATTTTGCAAACAATATTGACTCATTTTTTCTTCTAGATGATGAAACACATCCAATTGGTGGGAAAGGAAGGAGAAATTGATAAATAAAGTATATATGCAATAAGAATGAAGAGATAAATGTCAATTTTCACAAAACATTGCAAGGCATTGGGTCATCCCACAATAATGAGTCCCAAACTTGGGACATCAAATTTTTGATCTCGGATGCAAGTAAAAACTTGAAAATGTAAAAAGACCTTTGAATGAAGGTAATTTCCAAAAATGGACATTTAAACGGCTTCAAATTTTCCTCAAAAAATCTAGTTTCAAACCTCAGGTTGGACCTTCAAATGGAATTAACTTAACAAGATAATTTGCTAGATCATATTCCTTGAAATGATCTTTTGTTAGCTCAAACTAGAGGATATGATAAGGTGTGGCTAGAGGGTGATTCTCTCAACATCATTAATAACCTTAGGAAATTGTCTCATCCTTCATGGATGGTGGAGGATCTTATTAATGATGCTTTAAATATTATGGACTCCTTTGATCAATGTGATATCTCACATGTTTATAGAGAAAGCAATAGGCTAGCTAATCTTTTTGCCAATTATGGGGTAAATGATGTTGTGGAATGGAGATAACATGATCTTCTTCCCATAGAGGATCGCTCAATAATTCATTATGAATCTCAAAGGTGCTGAGAGGAGTGGTGTTCTAATGATGGTGTGTTGTCACATGTTCTTTACGTGGCAGCTTTTTCTGAGGTGTAATCCACTTAGAGGAAAGGTTGGGTGGTATATTGTGGTGGCACAAATGACTAGGCCTTCTTTTCTCATAATTCCTCTCTGCCATCTTGTCCAATCCACACAAATTGTGGGTATTAGGAGATCCTTTTTTTTCTCAAGGTTTCCTTTTTACCATTGCAAGCTCTTTAAGTTTCTTTAGCTTTCCTGCAATTCCTTCCTTTTGTTGGGGTTTTTGCTTGCTACAACTATGGGGGGTAGTCAAAATAAAACTAAGCCCAAATCTTGTGACATTGTGAAGGCTAACAAGAAGGTATGGGAATTGTTGGAAGCAGTGGGAGTGACCCCATATATGGAAAAGTTGCATGGGTTCGATGTGAAGACCTCACATGAATTTATTGAGGGTTGGCATAATCGGGTGTTGGAAATTGGGGGAAAGGAGTTTAATATCACTGAGGACCTCATAGCCAAAATCACATGCTTATTGACTAATGGGAAGAAATTCTATAGAGACAAGAATGAGTTTGGTCTAGCTATGAATGCTTTCTTCAAAGATAATGAGCGGAGGAAGCTGGAAAAGGAAAAATGCGATGGCTATTTTTGTTCTTCTCTCAAGGCAATTTGGAGAGATGTTGCTGAGGAGATTATGAGGTATTTTACCTTGGATGGTCATTTTTTTGTTATTTTTTGGCATCATTTTGTCTTGCTAAATCATTTTAGGCATAAGAAGAGAGTGTCATTCCCCTTCTATTTATTAGTCTCCCTGGAAATTGGTATAAGGGATCATAGACACAATACCAAAAATTCTATCCTCTATGAAGGCCTTATTCTGTTGATTTTTGAGTATGTCAGGGCTTTTAATCTACCGAATCAACCTAATATTTCCAATGTTGGGAGAAAAAAGAAGAATCTTGAGTATGTGACAAGGTCGGAGGAGGATTCCAAGGATGAAGATTACTCCCTTGGGTCTGATGCATCCTTGGAGGGTGAGTCAGAATGTCTTGCCACTTCTGAAGGAAAGAAGAGAAAAAAGAATCAATCCCTTGTTTCCTCTAGGGATGATGAATATAGCACTGGCGATGAGGAAGAGATTGTGTGATGCTACTAGAAGTCTAAACTTGTGAAAGGTTTAGGTTGCAAAAAGTGGAAGGCTGAAGGTAAGAAAAGAAAGAAGAATCAAACTCCGGGCTCCTCAAGGGTAGATAAGTATGAAACATGAGATGAGGCTTTAAGGTGGGTCAGCCCTACCAAAAATCTAATCTTGTGAAGGGGTCAGGTGGCAAAAAGATGAAGGGGATTGTGTTGGATAACTTATGCAAGGATAATTTGGTTAGCAAGGGTAAGCTGGGGGTCTTCCCCATTCCTAATGTGCAGAATAAAGAGGGGTAGCAGAAGAAAAAATCTCCTATGAATTTGGAAAGGGATGAGCAGCAAGATCATGTTGGCAATGTGTCAGATGTTGAGAACTAGTTAGCGGAGCTGAATGTGGATAAAGGTGTTGTGGGCTCTACTCAAAAAGGGAAGGAGACCATGAAGAATGCTTCTACCAGTAGTGACTCCCAACAAGATTATGCTGTGGACAAAGATGGTTTTAATTTTAGGAGGGAGATTATGCATGATTATCATGCTTGTAAAAGAGAGCTCTCTCTCCTTGTTCAAGATTTTTAAGTGGGTTTTTCATGAGATGAACTCTGCTAATGTTCGGGTTAGAGTTGTGTGTAATAATACTAATGAAGCCTTCTCTTATAAGGGGCCTAATATGCAGGCTCAAATCAACAAGGTGTAGTTAGAGGTTAATCAAATTTTTGATACTCTCAAGATGGTTGCTGATGAAATGCTCAATATGAAGAATTCCTACGAGCAAAAGTTTGTAGCTATTGATGGTAAGTTGGAGAAGGCTTTGGAGGTCAATAAAAATGCTATGTGCAATGAGGCTGAGGGATTGTTTTTACTGAATAAGAAGGATAGGAAGTGGTTGGGGGACAACTTTGGATCGAAAGACATGGTGGCTGATGGTGGTGTGCAACAAAAGATGACTAGTGATAAGGGGCCTTCTACTCGTACCCGTAACAAGACCAAGCTTAATGCAAAGGTTGGTATTCCTGCTGATGAAGTGGTGGAAGTCATGAATTTCCATAAAAAAATAATTGATAGTGATCTTGAAGCAGCATATATTCTTAAAAATCTCTAGTTTGTTTGTCTTTTATGCCTTTTTTTGGCTGTTTGTGTGCGGGTTTTTGGATGCTTGTTCTATTTTTGATTATATGATGAAGTAGTGGCTTATCTTGTAAAAGGTTTTGGGGCCTCTTCAAAACTTGTTTTTCCTATAATAAAAAACAAATATAATTTTAATATATTTTTATTTTATTGTATTTATTTTCTAATTTTTATTAAAACATAGGCTTTTCACTAAACATCAAGTTCTTTGTTCTACGCATCTAGAAAAATAGTAAAATACTAGAAAAAAATCTAAAAATATATGTGCACTAGGTATTGATGTCTTTGTTTGAGTAAAAAAAAAAATTCAATATATACAAAATAAGTTATTCATTACAATATACACCTATGTCCAAATTATAATTACCTTGACTTCAAAAATTAATTTTAAAAAATTATGCAACAAAAAATTATGAAAACATCCATGAACTAGATATGGAATGTTAAATCTATATTTAAAAAATTAGAATTTTATCCTTTCTAGAAAAAAGGTTATGCATCATGACATAAAAGTCACTTTTTAAAAATGTTGTTTACTATTAAAAACAAATTATTAAAAAGTCACATAAAAAATCACAATTTATTTCAATATATATATATATATATATATCTATAATCTATAAACATATTGTTACAAATTGCTAGTTCTCGTCATCTTCAAATTCTTAATGGTTTAGTTGCTATAGTTCTTATATATATAGAATCTATAAACATATTGTTACAAATTGCTAGTTCTCGTCATCTTCAAATTCTTAATGGTTTAGTTGCTATAGTTCTTAGAAAGTAAAGATTTAGTTAAAAATGTTGATTTCAATGTCCTACTTTGGTCAAAAAGTGAGACTCATTATTGTGGGATTACCCCTTTATGGCCTCCCAAAGAATGTTTAGTGTTAAGATATGTTGCAACATAAATTTCAGCTTGATATTGATATGATTTTATGGTGATAGAAATGAGTCCTTATTTTATAATAAAATGGGTGTTAATAGTTTTTTGTATGCTAATTTTTGGTCCATTGGTATCCCAAAACATATGTATTGGATGACTTATTATTTATTTAGGATATACACAATTTGCATGGATTACAAAATATTGATATGAAAACAAATATTAGGCAAGTAGTGGTTGTGAAAGTAGCTCCAACTTGTTCTTTTGAAGAGAAGATGCATCTTTATTGTAAATATCAGATTTTATTTTATTTTTCTTTGTTCATTCTTAAAATTCATGCATCATATATTACATGTACAAAACCAAAAGAGTTACATATGGGCGCCAAATTTAAGAGGTATTTTCAAAATCACAAGAAGAGTTAAGCTCTCTGAATTGCAATAGAGATTGACCACCCCAAATAATAGAGTTAAACCTTTCTTTGCAAAGTAATAAAATTATGAAATTCAATAGTTAATTTTTGTTTCAATGTTCTTAATCTATTTGCATATGCCTTTTGCTTTTTAGAAAAAAAAATTAATTGGAATATTCCATGAGTGATCTTTTTTGAGTTTGTGCTTCAAGATGTTGGTTGTTCATTTCAATCATCCATCACTTTTTGTTTGATATGTTATTAGTAATGTGACCTTTACGTTCTTTTTAATTGTCATGAATCCTCATTAGGCATTCATACATTAGTTTTATTAGTATTTTACTAATATCGTATGATGGATTCCTTTGATGCATATGTAAGGTTGAGTTGCAACCAAATATGATACATTAAAATTTGTATTAACTATAATTATTTTGAATCTTTCTATTAATGGTTATGTGAAGGTAGTCATTGACTCTCTTGCATGGAGGAAGGGCACATGTGTGCTATAGAAGGTAATATTAGAGTGAGCATGCTGGATAAGATCTATGGTGGGTGGAGTCAAAGTTGTGGATTGTAAGGTCAACACTCAATGGCCCATTTAAAACTAAGCAAATTAGATTGGTGGTGGGTGAGATGTTGTACACTACTTGTAAAAGAAAATATAGTTGTGTGGTGGGGTCACTATTTTAGTATATATACTTAAATTCCAAATACCACTTAAATAAATTTTGTTTGATTTAATCAACACTAATAGTAGTTACCATTTGTTCAACCTACATCTTGATATCCATGGTGGCCTTTTGCATTGATACTTTGCCAAGGTGCACTTGTTGGTTCCAAAAATCCCTACCCACATTCCTAGAGGGGTTTGTTTTCTTCAAGGCCAAGGAAATTATTCTTAAAGGTGAATTGATTATCTCATCAATAGAGTGTGGGTGATTTATGACCAATTTTTGAGAGTGGATAATCTCTCTTTCAATTTAGGCTCAACTAAACCTAAGGGGTCTTCCCTAGTGGTATCCTTAAAAAGACTAATCACAACTCAAGATGAATAAGGTGAAATTGTTGTAGTAATGCCTAATTTATGTTTGGTCCCAAAGCTTGTCATTTGGAAAAATACTAACCTACTATATATAAGATCTTATATTAAGTTGATATGTACATTTTTGCACAACTTTAAGATGTGGTTATGAAAAATATGATTCTTCAAGATAAGAACTCTTAAGGCTTGCCATAAATATTTTCCTTGGTTGAAATATTAAACCATGAGGTGCATACAAAATAATTTCCTACTCCTAATATACTAGTGAAATATGTGTTTGGTTTGAGCATATGGCAGATAACTACTTCCATGGATAATACCTAATCCATTGGGTTATAAAGTTACAACATACCATGCGAAAAAACATATTGAAATTTTGAAAGAATACGATTTGTGCTGATATACACCACAAATAATGATATCAAATAAGTTAAAATACGTAGAACTATTCATTCCCAAATTGTAGAAATCCTTAGGGAATAGATGAATGAATATTACAAGGCTTTCAATGACTTAGAATTTTGTTTACATCCATCAAATACCTATTACAATCATCCCAACAAATTTATGGAAATAGGTAACCCTGAGCTAGAATTCCCTTGACGATCTACAAATAAGGTCATGTAGACATTCAACTGTACACATCATTTATCAATACATGACCTCCTTGTGATTTACAAAATATGTTCCCATAATGGTGACTCAACTTGTAGGATTTGAAACCCTATATGTTTTTTATAACTTGTAATCATTTGGGAGGAAGAAATGATTGACCATTATTCTAGCAAATGAATTG
Organism: Sequoia sempervirens; assembly: GCA_007258455.2. Taxonomy (NCBI): domain Eukaryota; kingdom Viridiplantae; phylum Streptophyta; class Pinopsida; order Cupressales; family Cupressaceae; genus Sequoia; species Sequoia sempervirens. Next base: position 120,231,739 of record VDFB02000002.1, read on the forward strand.
ATATTTATAATGATATGTTTGGGACCACTAAATTTCTTGCAAGAATTTGACTAAAAATTGGACATCAGTAATGTCGCATGTGGGATAAAATCAAATGCTACACAATTTTCTAAAATGGTGGCTTGGAATTGGCATAAGATCATTGGTATTTAGAACTTCAACCATCATACTCATGGTAGCATGGTCACCTTCAACATCCACGATTAATTTTGTATTGAGATTCATGCCTTTCGGGAAGACATGGTTTTTAGGAGATAAAATCCTTTTGGATTATTTGTAAGGTCAAATCAAACCAATAATGACATATTACAAGGTTCAAGGGAGTAGTTGGGGAAAATAAGGAAAATTATAGAAGTTTAATGAAGGTCAAGAGGTTAGAAAATGAGTTTTAGTGATTTAGTGCATAATTATTTTTAAGAGGCAGATATTGCAATATAAGTCCAAAAGTTTAACATAAGTCTATAAAAAGAGGTGAAAAAGGTGAAGGAAGCGACATGGATAAATATGGGAAAAGGATGTAGAAGTGGACATGAGGACTAGACATTTAAGTGGGGTTCCAAATGTTTGATGAAAATATGTATGGAGATGGTGTAAATGCAAAAAAAAAAGGGAACTAGAGGTTTGAATGTATGGATTTGGATAAGAATATCACAAGGGATAATTATAAATGATGAGGGAAAAACTTGCAAAAGTGGAAGAGGAAAGCAGATGAAGTGAACGAAGAGAAAAGGCTTGAATCTACTTTAAAATTCTACATAGGGGAAAAGATAGGAGATTTATGGGGAAGGAAGGGAGGTCTAGACTTCCATCAATTTTCACAAAATAAGGAACTAGGAAGAAATTAAAGGAAAGTGAATGGATGGAAGGCCTTGAATAATTTGTGAAACTCTTGCATGGGACAAGATATTGGAACCAAATAGTGGATTGAAACATAATGTTTGATAGTCCGCTAAAAGTCTACAACCTCACATAATTAGTTTAAAATGACTAGCACACTCCTAGTCTTTGGATTTTTGTATGTTCTTGCAAATTCTAACACATGCTAGGAATATGGAGGTTGATAAGGATTAACACATATTAATTTTACTAATGGAAACACATACAAATATTTCTAATATTTGTTATAAATTATGGGTAGAATAAGGTCAAATGCACAAAGGGGCAAGATTCAAGTAAATTTAGACATTGTTAAATTGGGTGCCAACTTTAACTATAATTGGGGACATGTGTCTCTTTTAGGCATAGGGAAACTCTAGCTATCTCTAGGATCATACCACAAAAAGGGACAAAAAGGAGAGGACTAGGACAATCACACTTCATGAAGACCAATAGGGGCCAAAATTTCACAAGGAAAACCATGCACACAAAACATATTATGTACATGGAAGAGAAAATTACTTATAAGAAGTAATACTCAATCCATAGTATCATGATCCAATAACTCCACAAGTTTCAAATTGAAACTCATGAGGTTGTAGATACTATGATCATACATTTTAGAAACTTCATACATTCATTCCATAAGTCATACCCTTCTTCATTTTAAACACTTGAGTAGTAACCCATTGTGATCTCTCCATAATAAACTAGTATGTATTGACACATAATTTTATAGTTTCAACTCAAGTGTTCCTTAATAATTATCACTCTTTCCAAGGGGATAGTTCATGTTCTCTAGGAAAAGACATCCTTGTACCTTGGATCATCCATGAGGTGACAAAAGGTAGATGCATAGTTGGAATTTATCTCATTGACCTTTATTACATCTAGGCTTGTACCTTGCCTTGTAGGGAATTTAACATCATACAACAACACATGCACTAGTAGCACCAAGATTATTATAATTTTAGCTCCCAATTCACAATCTAATTCAAATGAGTCCACACCAATAGTTTTTTTAGATGTCATCTTCTTAGTTTATGGTGTATACCTCTATTTATCATAATGTAATGACTTGCTAATAAGTACAATAGGTTGGTTGTGCCCATATTCATTATTTTGAATCATAATAACAACAATATTATAGGATGTTGCAAAGAGGAAAAGCTATAAATGCTTAGAATAATTAGGACTTACTAGGATCGGTGCATCTTAGAGATCTTCTTTGATTTGCACAAATGTATTAGTTGGATCCTCACTCCAAGTGAATGATTCCTCACTCATATCCTCAACAAGAGCAAGAAAAAGGAGAAAATTATCAATTTTTTTACCTTGTTCATCATGATGTGCCAAGAGGAATTCAAAATCAACATCAAAGGATGACAATTTATTTATAGAATTTTAGTTGTCCTCTATATTGTGTTGTACTCTCTCTTCCTTTGGTAGGTTGACCTCTTCATATGATGGGTCTATTTAGTCACATAGGACAACCAAGTCATTATTACCAAGTATGCAAGGCATGACTTGACGACAAGAAAGAACACTTGGTTCTTCCTTCTCTTTGCCTACACACTATTATTCCAATGGATAGGACTAAACTAATTGTGTTTTATCATTCAAAATTTCCTTCTAGAAAATTTGTAACAATTGATGGTATAACATGTTCATGAGCTTTTATCACTTCTTTATTTTTAAATATCCACTAGTGCACTATATTCTTCTTCTCCATTGTATTCTTTAGAAAATTGTTGTTCTTCACCTCATTCTCTACCCTTTATTTATCCTTTCTATTGTTTATGTTATTTTCATTTAATCTATGAACACTGACATCACTTTGTGGAGGATCTTACCTCATCATTGGTTGATATCCATTTTTTATCTACACTACTATTGTATTAGTATGGGTTGTGATGTTATCACCTAATCCTTTGTATGAGTTCCCTTAGATGTTCAATACTAAGTGGGAAAATCTTATTGAATATGATTAGCACTATATTCACATTAAAAGAACTAATGAAATAAATCATAATCATTATACTCAATTTCTTCCATGGAGTCCTTCACATATGCATCATACTAATCATCTTCTTCATAATACTTTACATAATATTCCTCATAAGGAATTGCTTCCTCTCTAATTGATAGAGCATTTGCATATTCAAGTGCAATAAGTTGAGTTTGTTGCAACTTAATTAAAGCTTCCTACAATTAAATTCCTACAAAAATTTCTTTTTCCTCCTATTTGAGGTGATATAGCAATTATTCTCTTTTAATTTTAGATCTATATGACATATTGGCAAGCATTATGTGCATAATAGGATCTAACAAAGATCCTTTGGAACTCATCATTAGTAAGGTAATATTTCATCTTAGCATATAATAATCACATAATCATTTTAATGAATTAATTAGATCATTATGCACACATAAATTAATTAGAAATTGTGATCTTCAAATCTGTTTTCACATAAAAGTGTCTAAGGAAAGTTATGGTTAACCGATCCAAATAATGAATGTATTGAAGAGTCAAATAGTAAAACCATTGAATAGAAAATTTACTTAAAGTACATGAAAATAACATAGCCACAACCTTATCTTCATAAGCACATTTTAAACATGGAACATGAAAACATGTAAATATTTATTAGTGTCATCTTTATCACCATACAATTCAAAATGAGATGCCACAAAACTAATTGGTAATGTACATGTCACAATCTCAAATGCAATAGGAGTATGATATGTTGAAGTATAATTAATTGTATATCACACACTAAGAATTAAATTCACATTATGATCAACTATGTCTAGCATTTGTTAAAGTGTAACAATGGTGGAACTAAGAATAATGGTTGTAAGAACATAAAAAATAATGAATGGAATATAAAGAGAATGAGGAATGAGGGACAATGATACAAAACTAGGAGGGGACTCAACACTATAATACATAGTGAAAGGTGGAGCACTAAGAGGATTTGTGGATGGAATTGAACTATTGGAGCAAGAAGTATGTGAGATATTGGTAGGAAGAGAGGAAGGTACAACACTAGAAATATGGGAAAGAGATGAAACATAATGGGAAAAGTGATATACATAACAAAAGATAAAGGAACATGAGGAACATTAAAGTTGGGAGGGATGAAAATGGGAAGATAGGGTTGGATGGTAGGGGAGGAAATGTATTATGCAAAGAACTAGAACTATTATTTTTTTGCACCAATCAACAAATTATGAATATTTTTAGTTAGTTGTGTACAAGTAGTACTGTCAATATCTTGAAATATTAATTATATAGTAATATAAATATATTACATATTTTCATATCTCTCATTATAAAAATTAGGTTGTTTACTATGATTAGCATCCATGGAACCAGTATGAATCTCCTTATCATATAAATTAAAATCCATAATCAAATTTGAATGAGCACTTATTCTTAAAGGGAAATTAGAGTAATGGTGAGACTTTGACATAAACATAACACACTAACTCCTAAAGGATATAAACAATAAACCAAGGGTACGAGAATGATATAATCTTTGAAAAATAACAAGTCTCATATATGAAAATTAGAAGATAAACCCTAAGGAGGTGTTAGATTAGATGAGTTCATCAAAACCAAAAGGAAAATAATGAACCTTTTTGAAATAGATTCTTAAGGTAAACGAAATGAATATCATTGATAAATGAATTCACTAGGATAATGATTTGGAAGTATAACTATCTAGAATAGATGTAATGAAATAAACATATAATTTAAATAATAAAATAAAGTTACTCATCTATAATCCAAATAATAGAATATGCAACACAATATGTGTGAAAATGATTCGTCAATATGCAAAAAATCAATGCTTACTAGATGGAAACCTTGGAAAGTGGAAACTGACTATTTATCTATTTGGTTCTCATACGACTATACAAATAATTTTTATATCTATATATTTGAACCTTTCTTGTAGATATAAAATTTATTTCACAAACCTAAACTAAATGATTATGTTGTTTGGATCTAGCTCAACTTGATGTCTCCAATATATATTATGATATTTCTATCAAGGTACAACTTCATAATTATGATTAAAAATTATTGACCCATATTTTATAATTAATGGTTCGTATGAACCCATCTCTCGTGATAATGAATGATTACTCGTTTCATCTAGGTGATGTTCACTGGGATGAAGCATCAAAACTTCCTAAGAGGTCACCATTCCATTACTACTATGACTCAAGCACCCTTAACCAAGGAGTTTCCCCCAAGATCAAATCCACTTATCTTGCTACCTTATTTTTAAAACCTACATCAAGTGTTGTTTCTTATGAACCATTCATTAAGAGCCCCTTTAGGTCATCAATGAACAATTATGAGGTATTTTCACTATGTCAAATTATGATATTTCTATCAAGATTTAACTACGTACTTTTATTCAAACTCATTGACCCATATTTCATGCATAGTGGTTCAAGAGAACTCATCTCTCATGAGAATGAATGGTCCACTCAACACTCATTGCATATAGATGATGCTCATAGGGGTGAAGCATCAAACTTCTTGGGATGTCACCCATCCTAGAACTACTTTGACTCGAGTGCACATAATCATGGAGTTTCCACCAAGATCAAGCCCACTTAGCTTGATACCTCATTTACAAAATCTTCGATAAATGTTGTCTTATTAACCATTCATTATAGAGATCCTTTAGTTCATCAATTGATAAGTAGGAGGTATTTTAATAGTGTGTAAAATTATGATATTTCTACTAGGATTCAAGTACATAGTTTTTGAGTCAAAGTCATTAACCCATATTTTATGAGTAGTGGTCATGAAATGTGGATCAATGAGTTTGAATCAAAAAATATATTATTGGGGTGGGAGCCCTAGCTCAATTGGCTAAAGCATCATGTTGCAAGAAAGAGGTCACAAGGTCTAGTCTCCCCTTGTCCTCATGGTACTAGAGGGCATGTCATGCTAGTGTCACCGATCACATGAAAAAAGTTTACCAGGAACACTGTAGTTTAAAGGGGGTTACCTAATTCCTGCATTATATATATATATATATATATATATATATATATATATATATATATATATATATTGTTGAATCTTTACAAATATACCATAATTTTACACACTATGGAAATACCTACTACTTGCCATTGATGAGTTAAATGGGATCTATAATGAATGGTTCACAAGGCACAACACTTTATCAAGGTTTTGAAAATAAGGTAGCAAGCTAAGTGGGCTTGATCTTGTGGAAACTCCATGGTTAAGCACACTTGAGTAAGAGTAGTACTAGAATGGGTGACCTCCCAAGAATTCTTAATGCTTCATCCCTACAAGCATCACAATGACTACTAAGTGGACCATTCTCATGAGAGATAGGTTCATGTGAACCTCTACACATGAAATATAGGCCAATGAGTATGACTAAAAAAATATATGTTGTTGAATCCTGATAGAAATGACATAATTTGATGCACTAGAAAAATAAATCCTACTTATCTTCAATATATGTATAGATAAAGGGTCTATGAGGATTTTTTTATAAAAGGTTTTATTCTCTTATGATCAAACCCCTAAGATGCCAATTTAACAACTTTTAGAAAAGATAAAAAAATTAATGATGCACAAGTTCCTAGATGTTGATGCAAGAAAATGATGCAATATTAGTGCTTTGTAATAAATGTTATACTGCTCTAGGATGTCCTTTGGATTCTAATTATTTGATATTAAAAAAAAAAATATTTGATATTCAAAAAAAATAAAATTGATATTCAAAAAAATTGAAATAAAGTAAGGGTAGTCTTTAAATGCATACTAGAGGATGCAAATGAAATATTTTTATCTTCAAGTTAACACACAATATTCACTTAGAAAAAGTTAGATCACTTCTAAATTTAAATTTAAAATTTGAAAGTTTAAAGTTCATTTCCACAAATCACAAAGCTAAATTGAGTTGCTTTTATAATTTTAAAATTTAACTCAGGTAAAGGATGAATGAATACATAATTGAATCTCATGTTAAAAAATAGAAGAAATAAAATTAAAATCAAACTATATATATCACCTTTTATACAAAAATTGCATCACTTATATACTAATCATTACATAAAAGATAACCAACTCACATAGAACAATTTTTGCATAGTAATTAGTCCCTATCATCGTAACATGTTTTAAAGTATAATTAAGTATATGTGTTGTATGGTAGTGAGTTTTTGTCATTGTAACACATTTAAAAATTAGGTTATTTGGTAATAATATTGGTTTGTCAACCATATAAATTTGGAGAGTGGTCTTGACATATTGAAAATTTATAACTTGGAGAAAGGTTGGAGTAAGTTTGTAAATTAAGATTCTAGTCTTCTTAGAAATATAAAATGGAAATTAGCGTGAGTTTTTTGTTTTCTTTCCATTATAGATGCATAAAAAAAGCTATCATAAAGAGCACTAGAAATAGTTAGTTATCCTTATGATTAATATTAAAAGAAGACTCTTATAGATGCATAAAAAAAAGCTACCATAAATAGCACTATAAATAGTTAGCCATCTGTCATGCCCATAATTTTCGCTAGAAAAACCCAACAATTTTTTTTTTTAAAACCATAAACTATCGAATAACATATTTAAGCATTGATGGATTACAAATACAACATTTATACCAAACCACTTAGTCATATATTTATATGCATATTAAATGAGTGTATAAAATGGTCTATTAAATAATAACATGATTCCATGATTAATTAAGAATAATCTTTCCTTGAGAAATATCAAACAATATTAAGTATAGAGTTGTTGTTATGCCTTAACCCATGACACCACCCAATTACCTGACCAACTAGCCTATGACAATAATAGTATTTCTTAAGCATCGACGAGTATTAATCTACGATTAGTTATTATCATAGTATTACTATCTTGTCACAATTTAACCCTTAATATAACACTTCTAATAACAATTAACCTCAATAGAATTATTATTAATAATCAACAGAGAATTCTTTAATAAAATGTTATTATTTTGTTAGTCAACCAAAAATACTAACATTGTTAATTAATTCTTGTGTACATCATATTATTGCTATCTACCTGACAAACCAATCATAACATTCTTATCTCTACTTGAACATGGCGCATTCATCAATATTAGTATTAACATCTAGTCTCAATCAAGGTTATAACATTACTCTCATTCCATCCACATAATAGTATTATTATTAACCTTGGTTCATCATTATTCATATAGTTATTGCTAAACAACATACTAAAATAGATGTATAAATGATTCGAGTAACATATTACTACTAACATTAGTTTCTTTAACCAAAATATTTATATATAATGAAGTTATACCTTTATATCACAGCAATCAAATTTTGTTTTGATATTAATAATAATATCATTATTGAACTAATGATATTAACGATTATTATTGTTAATCCCATTAATTTTCACTCTCATAGTAACATTAATATTATTAACTAGAATCTGTATGAATATAATTATTTAAATTATTTGACTGCGACCCTCATATTTATCTTATTATCATGAACTAGAGTGTTATTAACAAAAGAAAATATTTAAATAATTTATTTATCACTCACATATTTATAGTTATATCATTAATTACTACTACTGGCTAATATGAGTCGAGAATAGTTATTAAGATATTTCTTTATCTATATGTAATATCTTTTATATGCGGGTCTCATTATGTAAGGCGTGAACACAACTCCTCCAAACTTCATAGATCTCATGTAATCTAGGAAAGCCAAAACAATACATTATTGAGCTTTCACCATTAATGATGTATAGATGACCCATTTACTTCTATTTCTGACAGCAAGCAAGACTTCTATGTCAGGATGCAGATTTTTGGAGAGACATTTAATAGGCACGATGAAACGCCATCATCTTGTGAGATTTACGAGAAGAATGAACCTATTGACAGGATGAGACAACGCCTCACACCTACTCGCTCAGGTATGTCAACACTACAACCCCCGACATAACTGCGAGCATGCCTTTATGTCACATCTAATGATTTAAATGCATGACTAAATGTTCACGCAGGATCACACTGACAAGTTGTGGGTAAATTTCCATCATGATCAGAGCTATCAGAGTAGCCTGAGAGGTTGAGTGGAACTCCTATGTTAAAGGTATTTTCCACCCAAGATGTTTAGCTAATATGGCCCCTTAACCTTATTAACATTGACCACTTCAGATTCATGTAACAGTTTGGAAACTCTAAATGTTCACATGAGGATTCTTTTATTTTATTTTATTTTTAACTTGTGCCCTACCAAGATTAAGGCATCATGGGAGCTTCACAAGCAAGAAGAAGTCCTACGATGCAACTGCAGCACAAAACTACAATGATAGGATACCCAAATTGAAATTGCAGTGTAATGTAGCAGCCAAGGCAATCTAGGTCAATAAGTAAACACATTCGCAAGCTTCCTCATGCAACCCAAGGAAGAACAAAAAAATGCCTAATATTGAGTTATCTAACACAGGAGAAGTTATTTCCTCTATTTTATTTTTTCCCTTTTCTCTTCACTAATTTACTGTGTTTAGACTCTTTGTTCTCTACCCTAGGGCTATTGCATGGAAGAGAGGATTTTAAAGAAAATGCCCGCTTTAGTCTCTTTCACCAAGCATCTAATATTTGTAGACTGATACTTCTATTTTATTTATTTATTTATTTATTCACAAATACATTGCTTTGTTTGCCATAGATGTGACTGTCACCTTATTCGCATGAAATTTTCTTCTTTTGTAGTTCAAATTACAACAATATCTTTGTATACACAGATGTATCATTAGAATATTATACACACTGTACTTATATATTTATTTATATACTACTTCCTTTTTTCTTTTTTATTAACTGAGCTTTCTTAAAAAAAAAACCAGATCTTCAGCTCCAACAGTATTATTCTCTTTCCTTACTGTTTTCTTACAACTCTCAGTGATAAATTCACTGCTGAGTACTTATGCATTGATTTTCTTTTATCTATTTGAGCTTATTTTTTTCTTTTTCTATTTTCCTTAAAGCTTATGCATTGATGGAGGCCAACCTTTTAATGGCTGAACCTCCTACAGATTTTTCAGCTGTGTGCTGATTCATTATCACCGGATTGTCTCCTTGACAGCCTGCATTTCCATCTACAATTATTTTATGCACATATACATGTATAATATATATTTTTAAAACTGCTGTTATAATTTTTGAGCTTGCTGATTTGAGATAAAATAAAATAAAATAGAACACTGTTGATTTATAAAAAGATTAGAGTGGGAATGCACTCACAGAGTTTATTTAATTAATAACTGTTTTCTTAAATAATTTCTTTCATTTCTTTCTTTTATAAAAAAAATTCTATAATTTAAATTTCAATATGGCTGGAAAGCTTCTTAATTTAAATTTAATATGGTTTTATATACTTTGTATGAATTGCCAATTTGATTTTTTTTTTTTTGGCAGTTTAATAAGATATAAAGAATTTTAATAATTCACAGTACTGCAATGTATAAATATATATGATTTATTTTTCTATTTGATTATAAAAAAAAATAGTATTATTATAACTGTTATTATTGCAAATATATTGATTAAGCATATCAGTTTTAATTTAATGCTCAAGCAATCATATTTACTTCTATTATGTGTGACAATATTATGTGTGAAAAGATTGATTTTACATTATTTCTAATAAGGAAATTTCCAAATGATTTGCAAGAAGGTTTATTTACTTATATATTTAGAAACTCATTAATCTTAGCTCTTGGGTAACATGAATGAGTATAGAAAAATATCCCAAATAATAAAATTAGCCACTTTATTCATGCATTATAAATGATTATCTCCTTTCCATAGTATATTCCTTCTCTTAAATGCAAATCTCTCTCTCTTCATCCAAGCATAGGAAGTTACAAATACATTTGTCTAAAGGACAAGAGAAATAAGTAATATGTCCAAAGTGGGAACTTAATGTATTTTATCTTTCTTTCTTTGAAACTCAAAATTGAAAACATCTTCTTCGTTCACTTTTTTTTTAAATAAAGTGATACACAACTTTTTCCTAACTCTCCATATATATACGTTACAACTTCCACATCTATATTTATCATATACAAATAAGTTTTCTAAAGGAACATATAATGCCCATTGTTCAAATACATTCTTAAGAAAAGGTCAAGAAGAGAAAAAAAATCTAACTTTAAGAGTTCATAGAAAAACATGTCAATAAGTGAAAACTTGTTTTTTTTTTCTTTTTCCATTTTCCTTTCTTCATTGCAACAAAATACCATTTACTTAAACTCTCAACTTTGTAGCATTACATAGAAATAAAATAAATTACATACCATTTTATAAAGGCTTACTCTTCTCCATATTCCTTAATTCATTCAACAAGATACTAATTTTCATTTTATCATGATACTTGAAAATAGAATGAGTAACGTGCCAAAGAATCCAAGCTTGCTCTCCACCCTACCATAATGGCGTCATGGAGCCTCTTGGGCTCTAGCCATACCCCCGAGCAAGGAATTATTTTAGCTCCATGATGATATTGGAGTTTTTTTTCTCATTTTTACAAAAGGATTAAACTAACATAGCACAAATGCATGCCTCTAGATTCACTATTGTCTATTTTCAGCCATGATCCATACAACATGACACTTACTTATAACCAATATCAAGGGTAAATGGAATAAGATAAACTTCTCTTTTTGTAGGTGAAGGAATTGAACTCTTGTATCCAAATTTCCTTTCCAAGCCAAGCCATCTTTGTCCCTCTCTTCCCAAAGAGGTAGATCTCTCCTCTTCTAAATTCTTTCTACCATTTCCACTAAAGTTCTCCAAGAAAAGAAGTGGGTAACAACCCTAATTTCCTTTTTCAACAAAATATAAAGGGATTCATCTTGAATCTTCTTGAATGAGGGAGTGACACTTGTCACTTTCTCATTCCATCCTCAAGCACAATCTCCCACAAGTGCTCACACATGTGTGAGCAAATTTGGGGAGATGGAAAAGGAATGAGTGTATTCTACTCTATCCCAAAAGTCTTCATCCTCATTAAAAGGAGGGTGCAATACTTGACCACTCCATCTCACTTGTCACATCTCATAAATGAGTTTGAGAGTCAAAAACACTTTTTCCTTACTCCAGGGTCCCCCAAATCCGTCACTTCTTTAAATGGGCAATAAATGAGGGTCATATCTTGGATATAGCCCAAGATATGGTCATAAATAGACCCTCAACCCATAGGTACTTGCCTTAGGGTACTAAAAAAAGTGAAATTACAAAAATAAATCTTTTTAAGACCTCTTAAAAGCACATGGAAGAAGTAATTCGAATTTTAACTTAACTAAGAGTCCCCAACCCTAATTCCCCACTTACATATTTAACCCCATGATAAAACACTTAAATTTCCCAATAACACCTCTCACACCTAAACCCCACATTAATTACCATTACACACATGCCTTAATCTTCAAAAGTATTATCTAGATTCTAAGGTTCTCTCAAGATAATCAAAATAACTAAACCACAACCAAAATACTTACTCGACCTTTAATGTTAATCCCACATCGACTCACTTAATTTCCTGCACAACATAATTAAGCACAATTAGACATAATAATAAACCACATTAATTTTCAATCAAATCTTCACAACTTTATTCATGAATCATTTACATAGCTAATTAATCTTCCAATGTAATATGACACAACAATTATCTTATTTCAAATTCATCTTATAAGTTCGAATCTTATTCAATAATTCACATGCACCTACATCTTCATTAAGTAGAATAACAATGATATAACATAAAGTAAAAATAAACTACAAGGTTGTTGTTAGACAATCCCTTATTTATCACTCACAATAGATCTAACCATCTATTTAGGAGAAATGTATAACAATTTAAGGTTGTATTAGTCACATTCAAGGTGGGGTCTTACATCCCCCTCCCCTTAGCTTAAACTTCCTCTTGGAAGTTGTTAACGTCTAAAAACATAATCTCAACATAACAACACACATAAATCTATTAAACATACTAATTACTTTTACTTTCTTAATGGAAGAATCAAAACATTTAGCTATAAGCACACATTAGAGAGATCTCTTCCATGAATTAAATATTTAAATACTTAGAACAAAATTTCCCATAATGAAACATTTACCTGATATACGATCAATTTAACAAATGCTAACAACCATCCATGTAGCTCTAATTTATTAACAATGTAATTGATTTCAATAAAATTATACAAAAATATATCTAAATGAATTCACAACCTTTGATACACCTCCAATTTTTCTTTGCACCATAAACATCACTCATGATGTTAGAAAATATTTTTGTTTCATTGACCAATCATGTCTCAAAATTATTAGCTTCACATTTTGTCCAAATATATGCTTAAGAGAACATTTTACCTTATAATTATGGTACTCATACCATGTCACAAAGAATATTAACTTTGCATCATATGTTACTATCTTTCTCACATAGTTCACAGGTACGCCGCATCACATTCATTTGTAATTTCACATGTACACACAATAGTAGCAAGGACGCTCTTCCCAATTGGGTGTGCATGTCCTCATATAAAGGATGGTCTTCCCAAATTGGGTGAGACTCTCCTCATACAACCACATCACATTTACAACAGAAGGCTCACACAATGGGGTTTACAAGGATGTATATTCTTGGATACCATAGCCATTAGGAAAGATGGTCTCGAGGCCCTTCTCTAAGGACCCCTCCATACATTTCCTAGTACCTTCCCCTTGTTTGTTTAAGGGGGTTAGCCTCCAAAAGGAAGGTACAATAAGAACAATCATGGAACTAGGGAAAGAATGGATTAATGACCATCCCATACCAGTCCCATTTGCAACCCCTTTCAAATAATTAATAATTCCCCAACACATCTACTCCCCTATACGATTTGCCAGGGAACCCCCTGGGATATGACAGTTTACATATGTCACATTACACGACACTTACCAACAGTTAGAAAACATTAAGAAAGCCTCAAACCAAGAAATCATAAGATCATAAACCAACATTTCAATAAAGTAGAAAATTATAAAATCAAGAGAAAAACCAAATAAAGATCAATTGTAGGTACATTTCAACATTCCAATCTTAATTCAAAAATGAAATTAAATAATCCTTGAGGCAACTCAGACTATAACAATCTTCAAATGGCTGAATAGCCTAATAAAATAAATGTAAAATTCCACACTGCTAGTGTAAAATAAAATAAAACATCAATTAAGAAATTTTCAAAAGCTTATTTTTCAACAATAGAATTTGCACATTACAAGCACCATGTGACTTGATAAGCCACCTAAGGGGGAGGAGGGGAATGGTGGTTCTCTAACCACATAAGTATAATAGCATGCAATTGCTGGTGGTCCCTAACCACACAAATGTGAATAGCTGGTGCTCACTAACCACATAAATATGAACAACTGGTGGTCCCTGACCACATAAATATGATAACGCACAAAATCATGGTGAAAATTTTCACATAGTACCAATATCTAGCATTGTTGAAATATCCAAAATATGTAATGTATATGGTCCACACAATTCCATCCTTTACCCATGGGTTATAAACATCAAGGAGTAGGTTTGCACTATGAACCAACGAGTGTGGCTCTAATATGTGGGGGAGTAGGCCACGATCAACGTCCATGGGAGGATTACAATGAATTGACATAGATCCTTTGTCAGGATTAGAGACAACACCCTAAGCTCATAATTTCCCGATGGGAGAACATGTGCCTCTCAACCCCTATTTACACTAGCTGGTATTGCACTCCCATAAGGGGGGAACCAAACACTAGGGGTACACATTTAACATACAAATAAAACTAACACAAAGGAATACATCACATTTCATTTAATAGACACACTTATACACTTAACACATTTATTTGAACTCACAACTAGCTAGCTTACACAAAGGGTACACATAAGGGATCATACTTGACATCCACTCACCCTTATCCCAAGTCAGATACCTTGTATCTCGTACTTGGGGAACAACACATTTACTGGCTTTCACTTCACATGTCATAACATAATACACTTTATGAAATTCACCATATTGTAGAACATAATCAATTTACTTACATACAATTCATTTTCTTTAAACAATATTCACTTTTCTTCTTAATTTTGTAAATATCTAATCACTTTGCATACGTAAAAGAAATCACTAGATGATGCGAAAATGTAACTTATGTATATTACTCCATTTTCCTATAATTTAACAATACATGGTACACCACACTTCCCATCTTACTAAGTATTTTATATATATGATCAAGATTGATTTTTCTATATTTATCCATACCATTCTTCCTCTTTCATTCAACCATGTTTATTATATTCACTAACATATCAATATGGGTAATTCCATTATAATCTTCACAACATGCTAGAGAAGGTTTCTTACTTAATAAGGAAGATAGTCAACTATTTTTGTTTGAAGCTTTGTAATATGAGAAAGGGAAGCACACTCAATTCATAAAGCACATGATAAATCATGAAATAGTAATTCTCACAACTCATTAATATCCTTTTACAAATCTTGCATTTTGCTATCTATGGTTGTACCATTTATTCACATGTTTTAATTGCCATTTTTATAGTCACAGTTCCGTCTAACCTCATAAAGATGTACAATGAGTAAAAGTCTAGGAAGTTTTATCTACCTTTAAGTTTTCTCCTTTACATTTGAGTGTATACGTTTTTCCTTGAAAGAGTAAGTATAGATAATGGTATAGAATGCACACCATTAGTTGAAGGTTTTACAAGTCTACTTCAATGTCACTTAGCTATATAGTTTAACTTTCCAATCACTTAATACACTGTGAATCACACATAATTCATTATTCAATTTATAAATTGCTACAATTGATTATTCAATTCTTATGACATGTACACAATCTTCAAGATCAACACATAATTGAATATGTTATTACTTCTTATATGACATACATCCTTTCTTATTTTAGCACCAATCAAGTCTTTAGTTCTTAACTCACTTACAAGGAAGGTAGTAATAGCATATGTTCTAGATAATGTTTTTAATTCCAAATTCACATTTTGATAGTCTCCTCACAAATGTTTTGTCTAATTATTATAAGGGATGGTTTAAACATCACATCTATTGTTCAAGATCAACAATCATATCTTAATTGTATCCTTTCATGAATTCACATTTGACTTGAATCATAGAAATCACGTTGTTTCATTTACTATTTAATAGAGCACAAGAGTTTCATAGTTGTTATAGTTCCATTAAGTTTACTAGGTCACTGCTTACTTGCAAAGGTGCTTAAATAACTTTATTTAATTTAGGGTGAGATATGGTTTTGACCACTTTCCTAAATTGGATTTACTATACAATGCAAGACTTTGATCATTAGTTGATGTCATCATAAATGATTTTATTTTATTTTATTTTTAATTTTTTTTTACCTAACAACGACAAGGTGATTCATTCGTTGCTTCATAAGAATATGAATTATCTCCTTATACACTATGTGTAAATTAAGATTTTTGAGTAACAGGAAAGGCCTAGGGATACCATAGTTAAAGGCATACAAAGTAGTATTTCATGAGTACCTTGAATCTAATATCAAATCATGAACAAGTCTATATACTAAGGTCCAACAAGATCTACACCTTAAAGGTTTAATTTTAATCTTAGACAATATTTTAAATTCAAAAGGTATGGGGTGTTGAAATTGGCACATAATACAAAGTCAAGAGGTTTTCTATTTTTTTCACTCTTGTTATCATTTTGATATAGTAAATTTAAGGTTTTAGAGATCTAATATTATTCAAGTACAACATTTAACACATGAATCCCCTTCTTAGGTCCATATAATTCCTTCCTTTATCTAGTGACAAGTTCTCAAAAAGTATAGTTTTCATTCTTTACTTGTACTAGAGTTTCAATAAGAAAATATATTTCTCCCAATACAAACATAACGTAAGGAGTTGGATTATTATTGTATTTTAGAATTATGGTAAAAATTTTTATCATTGGATATTGTACTACCTCATTTGGGTTGGGTAAATACAACTAAGTTTTCATTTAATATACCACATAAGCCTCTTATAATTTTCCTTACCAACATTTTATTTAAATTAACATAAAGTGGTTTGCACATTCACCACATCCTTATGATTAATATTAAAAGAAGACTCTTCATGCTCTAATATGACATGTAAGGATTGGATAAAAAATATTTTTACATTTGGTTATAGGATTTTCATGAGTTCTTAACATCATCTTTGTCTAATTTGGTATGGAATAGTAGATATTTAGTAATTTTTAATTTTTTATATATCATTTCATAAATTGCATGGCCTTATCCTACTATTACCTAATTTGAGTTTTCCAAAATAAAATAGTCTTATGGCCCTCAAATAATTTCTAAAGGAAATGAAAGGTCTTGAAGGAATTTTGTGATATTAATACATGTTATTTCTGCTTAGTCATGTTTTAGAAAGTCTAAATCTTGTAAAATTTAAAAAAAAAACCTTACTCTCCAAAATCCACGTACACCTTTTGGAGGGAGTCATATTTTGAAAAGGGATCTTAAGTCTTGAAGTCCCACCTAGGTTTAGGTTTTGTTTTAAGTTTCCAACTAACCTGGTAGGTGTCCCAAATCATGCAAGAAGTATATTAGGTATAGATGTTCTTGCAAGCCATGAGGATGAAATAATGTAATGTAGGAAATTTGGCTTTAAAAAAAGGAAAGCTAGGTTCCTTTGAGATTAAATA
The DNA here is from genome assembly GCA_007258455.2 of Sequoia sempervirens. NCBI lineage: Eukaryota > Viridiplantae > Streptophyta > Pinopsida > Cupressales > Cupressaceae > Sequoia > Sequoia sempervirens. The sequence goes on from VDFB02000002.1 coordinate 120,249,455, forward strand.
TCACTACATTCACTCAAATTAATTTAACTAACTAAAATTCTTAAAGAGAAATAAATTGGTGAAAATAACTACTAATAGAAAAATAAATAAAATGAATAACTATAGAAACAAAAAATATAGACGATAAGCAACCTATGGTTTAAATTTGGATGTCTCTGCCTTGGACAACAACGCATCACATAGACATCCATGCATAGAATTATTGTACTATATGGACATTGAATAGAGAATGCTAAAAAAATAGTGAATACCCAACATGCAAACACTAGAAACAAGAAAACACCAACAAATGCTATATAATAGAAATATACATAAATAAACTAGAAATGAGATGTAAATGATTTGATATACAATATAAGGAGAGTTGAGGTGGGTGAGGTGATATTTTTATAGGCTGACAGTGTCTCTTTTTCTTGTTTCATGCTTTTACATGCTTGTGTGGGGCCTTTGTGATGCCGTAGCATTTCGTTTGTGTGTCTTTTGTGTTTTTTTGTTCCTTTTTAAACCTTGAAATGAGTGTGGTTCTCTTAGAGGTGTGATTGGGTCTAGTTTTTTGGATTGTGGGTCATCTTAGGGGCAATCTTTTGTCTTCATGTACATTTTTTCATTATTTTTTGTACAAGGTGATGACTAACTGCCACAGGTGGAAAGCAATTTCAACAACAATTAAATTGATGATTGCTAGTAAAAAAAATTCAATAACAAAGAAAACTATAGGAAGCATTTCATTTAATGGAAACCACACTACAAGCAACAATATAGAGCAAACGAAACAAATTCTCAACAAATTTAGCTGCAATTCAAACAACCCCAATTCTTCACCCTTGAATAGGGGCATGCATTCATTTTCATTGCATAGGTTACTATTTAACACTCCACATTGCTAACAACAGATACTCAAATGGCCAACAAATAGTAGTGAATTCATTTCAAACTTGTAGTCTCCACACAAGGGCATGATGGGGCCAGAACAATCCAATCATTTCCTTCCATATTAAATCATCTTTGTAAACCTTCCTACCACCTTTACACTTGATCTTTGCACCCTTATTCATCTTCCCTTGATCGGTGTGGAATTACTTTTCCCTAACACACATTTTCAGATCCTTGAGGTTCTATTAAATTCCATCCTTTATTATCTTCTATTACCCCTGCATAGCCTCCTTACAATACTTCACTCAGTCCATTCATTATTGTCTTCCACTGACAGTTCACCCTAATAAGCTTCCCAAAATCATTTCTTTCTCCTCTGTCTTCCAAGAATAGTTCAGGTTTTTTTTTGTTTTCTAACCATTTTTTCTTTTAGTTGTGACTTGGCTCAACTTATTTTTTCTTCCCACCTTCGAACTATTCCATAATGGTCTTCCTGTAACCATTTTCAACTTATTTCTATGCGCCACCTACCAAAAGAATAGTTCTTCTAGATATTGTTGCCTCCACACATTCAAAACAAGCCAAAAGCCATAAGCAACCAAACAGTAAAATATAAAGCAAGCCAAAATTTGTGGAGCAGGTTGATGCTCTTGCATGAGACTCCCCAAGAGACAAAAATTGCATGTGCTCCATCACAAGAGGCTAGCAATAAACTTATCTACCACCATTTCCTTCTTCCTCTTCTTCCATAATCGTTCCAGAATCATCATCATGCTTTTCCAACATTGTCGTTCACTGCTCTATTCTTCTCTTATCATTTCATTTCCATTGTATATGACCCTCCTCCAAGGTCTCCTTACCAAGTCATCCTCACATACAATAGTACAATTAACTTCTAGAAAATGGATGTATTCCATTTCTTCCAACTAATTCATTTGATCCACTTGTCTACCAAAATCATCTTCCAACAACATTTTGACACCATACACATTACAATTCTCATTATCCTTATTTAAATATGTATATATGACTCTATGTTTCTTTTGATATTTCCCATCATACAACATATCTAATGTTAATAAATTAGTGTCTTCATTTACCTTTTCCTGCATTTTTGCAATAAAGCTTTCACAGTCTTTTGTTTGCTGTCCCAATTGTTTGTACATCTTCACCAAAGCCATTCACACTCTTATGAAATTTTGCATTTGCTATTTCTATTCTCCTTTTGCAACAACCAAACCACACAACAAATCATACATGATTCCTCCAATCTCAACATAACCCCCAATATTTTCATTAAAATATGCATATACTATTCTAGACTCTTGCCCAAACCTTGTATCATTCAACATAGAAAAAGAATACATTACAACACTCATATTTACCTCTATTTTATTCACTATATCTATAGCTAAAACCTTCTTTTCCACATCCTTTGCTGTCCCACTTGTACTCATACCTTCATCAACAATCTTAGATTGCCATTCTCGTTCCATTTTAGAAAATTGTGTCCACATATCATCTGCACTATGATTGTTTGCTACTACTTTGTCTAATTCTACCTCTATCATGTTTTTATCATAATTCCGTTGGCCTTCATCTACTACAATAATATCTTCTGAACTTGTTGTTCCTTCTTTATACCATTTGTCTATTGTCCACTTTTTCTTCTCAGTCCTCTTGTCCAACTCATTCTTTGAACCCATTCCACACTTATGTTTATTCATTCTATGCTTTCCAATCGACCTGTTCTTTCTTTCCTTTTTCCTCTTATATCTTTCTCTCCTTATGTTTTTTTCATCCACAAACCTCCACAGCTTCATCTCACATTCCATCATTTCATTATCACTATTTAATTCTACATTCTTATCATTTTCTACTTGAAAATACTTTCCTTCAATGATTTCAGTCCAAAATTCAAAAGTACCAACATCAAAATTAACTTGCTTACCTTCCATATGGGGTGTACTCTCTAGCAACTCTTTCCAAGTTGCTACCTCATCTTTTCTCCTTTCTTCAAACTCCGTTGTCATGTCATCTTCATGGAGTGCTAATTCTTCTTCTTTATTTTTGAATTCTACATAAGTACCTACTTGTTGTAGACCTTGTTGCATTGGCCTCTTGTCATCCTTGGTTGTCTCCCTCATGATTCTTTGTTCGTCTTCACCTTGTCTTATATTACCAAATTTCTCTACTATTGTCCCATGATTTACTATCTACATTTTTTTTCCATCTTCTTGGATTGATGTCTTTCTATTGTTGTACTTGTCCTACCTCCTTGTCTATTTTGAAACTTTGGTATTTCTTCCATCTTTTTTTTATGTTTGCTATCACAAACTCCATCATTAGTCACCCACTATTAACATTCTAATTTCTGTCCTTCCTTGATGGATTTCTTCTGCCAACTGGGTACTATATATCCATGTTCATCCCTCTTTTCTATATCAACTTGCATAACCACATTCTTACCTCCACATACATGACTAAAAACAACATTTTACCTCCATTCATTTGTGCAATAACTTGCTGTATCGATTTACTTTCATTCTTGGCTTCATGACTTGTCAACTCTTCCATTTTGTGGGCTCCTTTTCCTTTATCTATAACGTCCTCCAATGCATCATGAAAATCTAAGGCAACTTCAACTTCTTCTTTATCATACTATAAAATTTCAATACTTCTCTTATCTTCATTTGTAGGTACTTTGCAATGTACCCTGACTTCACCCTATTGCATGATTCCTTCTTGGCATAATGCTGCAATTTTCCTCCACTCTTTCTCATCTTCATCTATCTCCTTGTCAAATTTTGGACTTTCAAATTCCATTTTATGAACTTTTTCATCTTCATTTCTTGCACACAAAACATCACTTGCAAACCTGTTATCGCAAAAAGAACAATGGGACTTCACTTCACCCATTTTCTATTTTTCTTCATCTTTTTCTTTCATATCTGCATCTTTTTTTTTAAACCCATCTTCAAGGGAATCAATTCTTTCTTCCATTTTCTTCAACTCTTCATAAAGCCTTCTATTTTGTTTTTCTTCCCAATATTGTTCCATAGTTTCCCACACATCTGGATTCTTCAAGACAATATTTCTTCTCTTTGTCAAATACATCTTTCTCACTGATACAACAGAATCTCTCACCTTCAACAACTACCCTCTACCAACAAAGACTCTAGAAGATGTACCTCTCAAAACCCCCTCTATCCATTCTCTCTTCGTGGAGGAAGTTATACACCTTCTACCTCGTTTATCTCTAGCAAAGGATAGAAGCTAAAAATTGTTTCTCATGCCTACAACAAAAAATTATCGCATACATTTGACAAACAAACTCTTACTCAACTCTCTCTCTTTCAACTCTCTCATACCTCATTCTTCAAACACACTTCTCACCATGCTAGTGATCTTCTGGATTTGATACCAAATGATGTATGACTATCAAAGGTGGAAAGCAATTTCAACAATTAAATTGATGATTGCCAGTAAAAAAAATTCAACAACAAAGCAAACTACAGGAAGCATTTCATTTAATGGAAACCACACTACAAGCAACATGATAGAGAAAACAAATCAAATTCTTAACAAGTTTAGTAGCAATTCAAACAACCCCAATTCTTCACCCTTGAACAGTGGCGTGCATCCCTCATTCATTTTTATTCCATAGGTTACTATTTAACACTCTACATTGATAACAACAAATACTCAAACAACCAACAAACAACAGTGAATTTTTTTCAAACTTGCAGTCTCCACACAAGGGCACGATGGAGCTAGAACAATCCAATCATTTCCTTCCATATTGAATCATATATGTAAACTTTCCTGCCGCCTTTGCACTTGATCTCTGTGCCCTTATTCATCTTCCCTTGATCGGTGTAGAATTACTTTGCCTTGATACACATTTTCAGATCCTTGAGATTGTATTAAAGTCCATCCTTTATTATATTCTATTACCCCTGCATAGCCTCCTTACAATAATTTGCTTCATCCATTCATTATTATCTTCCACTAACACTTCACCCTCATAAGCTTCCCAAAATCATTGCTTTCTCCTTTGTCTTCCAAGAATAATTCAAGATTTTTTTTGTTTTCCAACCATTTTTTCTTTCAATTGTGACTTGGTTCGACTTCTTTTGTCTTCCCACCTTCGAACTATTCCACAACAGTCTACCTATAACCATTTTCAACTTATTTTTATGTGCCACCAGCCAAAAGAATAATCTTCTAGATATTGTTACCTCCACACATTCAAAACAAGCCAAAAACCATAAGCAACCAAAGCAATAAAATATAAAGCAAGCCAAAATTTGTAGAGTGGGTTGATGCTTCTGCATCACAAGGTCTATGTAAGCTCTCAGATGGATGGTTATGGAGGGGGTTCAGGTGGATCTTGATCTATTTCCTTTAAATATGTGGTTAGTATAGAGGAGATCTCAACATATGAGCATATTAATGTTGTTGAATTCTTCATGCAAGCTACACATGATTCCAGATTTGGTGTAAAACTAGAAAATGATGCTAGTTCAAATGGGTGTTTGAAAAGAGTGTTGAACAATCCATTGTGTTTATTAACCTAGATATTATTATTGAGGATGTGTTTTACTTATCAGAACATGCTCTAATTTATAATTTTATGGGTTCTCGAGTCTCTTTATGTTTCTTAGAAAATTGGGTTTGTAATCCTTGGCAACCTAAGGGAGATCTAGAGGCAGTTTTGATTGCTAATAGATTCTTATTTGTAGTGTTTACGATAATGGATAATAGACATAAGGATTTTGAAGGAGGACTATATTTTCATAATCAAGCAGGTTTGTTTATGAAGCCTTAGTATGTTGGATTTCATCCAAATAAAGAGATCCCCTCTTGAATCTTTGTGTGGGTCTGTCTTCTTTGATTACCTATAGAATTTTGGAGAGCTGCTATTATTTGTTCTATAATTGTTCTTGGGAAGCCCATGGGACCTTCTCATCAAACTCTTGAGTGAAAAGTCACTACTTATGCTCGCATTTGTGTTGAGATTCATCTCAATTTCTCTTTGCTCAATTCTTTAGAAATTCAACTAGGGAACATGAATTGTATCCAACAAGTGGACTATGCGGCTCTTCTATTCAAATGTTGCCTATGTCACAGGTATGGGAATATCTAGAGGAGTTGTTCATAACTTAAATTCCAAAAAATCCTTCTCCTCTTCTAGGTGCCCCTAGGGGAAAGCAAGTGGAAATGCAAAAAGAAAATTTCCAATTTCTAATAACCAACTGGACCCAATGGTTTTATTCATGTGAGGTCATATAATAGAGGAAAAATATTCTTTGTCCAAAAAATAACTTCTCTTTTGGAAATTCAAGCAATCATTTTGATATTTTAGAAAGCTTTGAGGACATGACAACAATAGATCATGATTTCATTAAGACTACTCAAAGCTTGCATGAGCCAGATTCATGTAATATCTTATTTTCTTCTAATTCAATTCCTCATCCTATGATGAAAAATCCCTCTTTAGTAGGTCAGAATATTGATCTTGATCACATTGAGAAGGATAATGAGGTTTAAGAAACTATGGATACATAAGCAATTGGGAATAATCCTATTCCCTTGGAATTGATTCAAAGAGAGTTAAAGGGGATTAATGAGATTGTAGAGACTATTCTTCACTTAGAAAATAAATAGGAGATGAAAAGTAAAGTTCCTCCCTTGTTAGGGCTTCATCAAAAAACCATTAAGAAAGGTGGTTTTGATAAGGGCACAAAAGTGGGTAGGAAGAAGGACAAAAACAAGGTTAAGATGATTGGGGAATCATTGGTGGAATTGAGTGTTATTAAAACTATTGACATTCATTTTTTATAACTAGTTGAAATGATTGTATTATCATGAAAATTTAGGGATTTTAGTAGCATCCCTTGCTAAAAATTTTCTTGAGATCTTATTTATGAACATAGGCATGATGCTTTTTCATCTAAGAAACAATTTTTTTGTGGAAGAGATGGTTGGTGTTTCTTCTAGAATTTGGCAAGGTGGTTATTTTTTATGTATTGAGGCTATTGACAGTGTTGGGGGAGTGAATTTCTTTTGGAACCCTCACAACGTCACCCTATCTTGGAGATTGAGGAATAGAAATTATATTTTGATGGTGAGATCCTACTTTGATTTAGGCGAAACAATCTTGCTTACTAATTTGTATGCACCCTCAAAGATTCCACGTAAGATTTTACTTTTGGCTCATATTAGATTTTTTTGGTCTTTATCTCCCTCTCTCCCTTTGATATTAGCATGGGATTTCAATGCTACAACAAATTATAGTGAGAAAAAATGAGGTGTTTATCATCTAGGATCTTCTTCTTCTCTTATAAGAGATAATATATCCTTTCTTAATTTTTTTTTATGTGGTGCCAAGAAATGGTAATTTCCCTTGGATCAATAGAAGATAGGGAGTTGACTCGATTTCAAAGCGATTAGGTAGATTTCTTATTTTTGAGCATTGGATTGGTGGAAGTTGTGCTTCTTTCTCAAATATTTTAGGTTGGAAGGGGTCTAATCATTGGCCAATCAAATTCTCTTCTTCAATATTCTCTCTTCCAAATAATCCTCCCTTTAAGTTTAAGCTCATGTGGCTCTAGGATTCAAATATTTTTAACCTTATAAAAATTTGGTGGACTAAAGGGAATCCTACTTATGGAAAAATGATGTATTCTTTCTCTAAGAGGCTTCAATACATGAAATACAAGTTCAAGAAGTGGAACAATTTTTTTTTGGAAATGTTTTCCAAGAGAGGTTAGCTCTTCAAAAGTAGCTAGAGAGAATTACTAGTCAAATGAAGGAGGAAGGTATGCCTATAATTTTTTTTTATGGAGGAAGCCTCTTTATCTAAAAAAATACCTGAATGGGAGCTTGGAGAAGAAATATTTTGGAAGCATAAATCCAAGGTTGATTGGCTTTAGGAGGGAAATAAGAATATTGTCTTCTTTCATAAGTCTATGAAGGATCATACAAGTGGAAATGTTATGGCTTCCCTTGTTTCAGTGCAAGGGGATCAATTATCCTCTTTCTAGGATACTTCCAAGGAAGCAATTGCATATTTTTGCTCCTTATATACCCAAGAAGATTCCCAAGCCTTCGAATAGGAAAGACTAATACTTGATTGTATCCCATCCTTGGTCTTCGAGGACATAAATAAGTTTCTTATGACTTTCATATCTTTGGAAGAGTTGGAAAAAGTTATGTTCTAAATAAAAAGGGTAAATATATGAGGATCGATGGGTTTCCCTATAGAATTGTTTTATTTTTTTGGGAAATTTTGAAGTTTGATCTTCTAGAAGTGGTTAGAGAATTGTAATGAAATAAGAAAATGCTTAAGTCAATTAATTATTCTTTCTTAGCTCTTATACCTAAGAAAGAGGGAGCCTCATCTTTGGATTAGTTTTAGCATATTTCTCTTTGTAACGAGTCTTATAAGATCAATTCAAAAATCATTATAGAAATATTAAATAATTGCTTGGGTCCTCTCATCTCTCTTGAGCAAGGAGGGTTTATGAAAGGAAGGTAGATATTGGATGGTATTGTGATTGTTGTTGAAACCATTAGTTCTATGGCTATTTTTAAAGATAAAACCATGTTAATTAAGCTTGACATAATCAAGGCCTATGCTAGGGTTAGCTGGGATTTTCTTAGTAATCTTTTGTTTGCTTTTGGGTTCAGCATTGAATGGATAGACTGAATTATGAGTTGTGCAACTTTGACTACCTTTTATATTCTTATCAATGGAATTCCTTTAGATCTATTTTTTTCTTCTAGAGGTCTTAGACAGGGTGAACCCCTATCTCCTTATCTATTTATTTTGGGGAAAAAGGTCTAGGAAATTTAACAAAGCATCATAAGTTGATAGGGTTTATTCAAGGGTGGCCCTACACTCATAATCTTAGTTTGTATACTCATTTGCAACTTATTGATGATATTGCCTTGATGGGTATGAAAAAAAGTTAAAAAAATTGTTGAGGCAACTAACTTTCAAAGAGATTTGGATATATACTTATCTACTTCAAGCCAACAAATGAATGAAGGAAAATCAAGTATTTTCTTCTTTATTACTCTAGAGGTTGTTCAACGTAGAATTGTTGATATTCTTCACTTTTAGATTAGAATATTGTTGTTGGATTACTTAGGAGTCCCCCTTTCTATTGGAAATATTAGAAGGGAGCATTAAAAAAAATATTTTAGATAAATTTTGCATGAGGGTGAGCCACTAGACCTTCCATTGGTTATCTTTTGCTAGTAGGATGACTCTTCTAAAATTTATTTTGCATGCCTTTCCTATATACCAATTCTTGATTCTTCCTAATCCTAAAATATTTCTAAAGGAATTTGATTCCCTTTCTAGGAGATTTCTTTGGACTGGTAATTTTGATTTTAATAAATGGATCATTATGAGTTGGGACAAAGTGTGTCGGTCCAAGAAAGCGGGTGGTCTTGGTCTTTGTTTTTTGAGCTTAATTGCCAAGATTTAGTTGTCAAACTTTGTTGGAGATGGTGTAAGAACCCAAAGTATCCTTGGGTCTAGAGGGGTGGTAGATAATGATGTTCCTCAGATGGAGTTGAGCAAAAAAGGGTCAATGATTTGGAACACTCTGAAGAAGGGTGTTACACTTATTAAACAAGGCCTTTTTTGGATCATTAATAAATATTAAAGATAATAATGCTTTATTTTGGGATGACCATTGGGATAATTATAGAGATCTATCCATTATTTCTTCCTATTGTCATCTTCAACCCCTTCAAGAAATTTCCTTAGTTTGGTGGTCTCATGTGGTTGAATTTATGATAGAGCATTCTTTTAGAAGTTCCTTGCTCCATGGTTGGAAGGATCACGAGCTTTGGCCTAGAGGAGGTTCTATGGAAGACAAGAAGGGACTTGATTCTATTTTGGCTAGTAGATTGTGCAGTCCTTTGTATGATTCAAATATTATTTCTTGGGGCCTTGGTCCTAATGGTGAGTACTTTGTTAAGCTTGGATATCATGCTTTGAAGATTCAAAATGGAGGACATTGTGATTTTCATGGATGGGAGAGAATTTGGAATAAGTATGAATGGCCTAAGTGTAATTTATTTCTATGGATATTAAGTTAAAATAAGTGCCTCACCTAGGAGAATATCCATAAGAGAGGTTTTTATGGACCATCCATTTTTTTCTTTGTGGAAAGAACAAGAAGGATACAAATCACCTTTTCTTCCAATGCCCCTTTTTTATTGGTTTATGGAGTCTCTGAGGGAAAGTTTGGAATAACCTAATTCTCATTCCACCTCTTTGAAAAAGTTTTGGAACATCTTGGGCAATCCCCTAGTGTCATCTTCATTCCTTTTAGTTGCTTGGTATGTTGGAACCTCTTTTATCCTATGGAAAATCTTGTTGGAAAGAAATCACCACATTTTTCAATATGAACAAAAGAAAGTCATTCAATTTTGGCTTAAAATGAAGACTATGCATAGAGAGACTATCAAGGAAAAGTTCTATATTGAGGGCCCTTTTACTTCTTTGGATCTTTAGATAACTATTCTTTTGGAGCTATCCTTTGCCCCCTCTCCTCTTTTCATGATTTTCCCTTGGAAAATTGGTAGGAAGGTGAATCATATAGGTAAGTGGTTTCCTCCTCTTGGTGGCTTCCTTAAAATCAATACAGATGGTTCCTCTAGGGGTAACTCGAGTCTAGTTGGCATTGGTGTCATCAGTCGAGATTCTACTAGTTCAGTTCAATTTTTCTTTTCTTAGTCCTTAAGTATTCGTTCTAACAATCATATGGAAGCTTGGGCTATTCTTTATGGTCTTGAGAGGGCTTATGTAGTGGGTTGGAATTACATTATTTGTGAGGTTGATTTGATGATTCTCATCAATATTTTGAATAAAGTAACTATTCAAGGTTGATTTGGGACTCTAACATTAGTGGTGAAACGAATCCTTCGTTTAGCTACCAAGTTTGAAGTTATTCCCTTTACTCATGTTTTGAGGGAATGGAAAAAGGTTGTTGATTGCTTAGCAAAATGAGATTCAAAGGAAGTGAGTGGATTACAAGTGGAGAATTGGGAAGATCTAGGTTAGGAATGATCACTATTGTTTCTTTGTATTCTTGATGAGGATAAGAGAGGTTGATACTGGCAGTCCTTGTTGGATCGAGTTATGGATTATCTGGATTTATTTGTCTTTTTATTTTTATTTTTGGTAGTTGGTTTTGTAAAGATCCTATGTGGATTATTTTCTCACTTTGTATTGAGATGGCTATGGTCATCTAGAAATCTCTATGGTTCTATGACTCATGTATTTTTTTTTTCTTAATATAATTTATTTTTACCCAAAAATGATTTAAATGATTTAAATGAGAGAAATACACAATAAATAAATATATACAAACCTTCGCGTGGTTGAATACGCTCAAATTTTTGGATGTTGTGGATGTGTTGCTGATATGTGGTTGTCATTGATGTCAACACTATTAGCATTTGGTGTATTGAAGGTTGTATATGTTGAGGATATTGAGAAAATTGTTAAAAGAAGTGTTGCAGGTTCCCTATGGAACTGTGAAGGTCATGAAGGTGTCTTGTTAAGTATGTTGAAGATCAATTGCTATGGATTAAAGGGTGTTCTTCTGAGTGTATCTAGTCCATCCTCTGGAAGTTTCAGAGGTTCGCGTGAAGATCTGTTCGTGCTATGAATAATTGTGTCCTGACAGTATTTCTATGGGTTATGTTAGTGTTCCAGAATGAAGTCTGTGTGTTTCTGTTGCTGCAGATGCTTCTATGTTGTTTCTTGGTACTCATGGATGCTTCTAGATCATGCTCTATCTTTGTGGTACATCCACATTGATCAGTGTGCTCGTGGTCAAATATTTTTCTTTGTATGTTCAATTTTTCATGTTCTTGGTTGACATGATGGTGGTAGCATGTTGTGGATCTTCGAGGTGAAATAAATTAAAATATTTTTGTGTTGGAGTTATTAATTTGGGTCTCCACTATGTTGTGGCCAACCTTGGTGGATTTGCATTGCAAATTTATTTGTAAATTTGGGCCGACATTGAAAATGTGTTTTATATTTCTAGCAGACTAAGTTGTTGATGTAATCTCATGTTGCAGATATATAAGAGCGATTGTTTCATTGGTGTAAAAAGTGTGAAGTATGCTCAAAGTGCTCGGTATGCTCCTATGTGTGTATGTGTGAATATCATTCGATTGCAGAGCAGAGTGAAGAATATTGAGCAAAGTGTGAAGAAGTTTGAGCAAAGAGTGAAGAAGGTTTTTTGTGCTTAAATGGAACTGTAATTAGGCTTGTGTAGAAGCTATTTTCTTAGTTCACAATTTGGATGGTCTTAATCCAAACCTTTCTTTGGACAATGAGTCCTCTTTTGTATTTGAGCAGTGAACCCTAGGCAATGTGCTTGAATGCATGTGCATTCCCATTATTCTTATACTTTTAACAGGGTATAATATTGTGGACTAACCTCCACCATGGTTTTCCCCTAATAGGGTTTCCACATAAAAATCTTGGTGTTCTCTGTGTTTCTGATGTGTTGATTGCTTATGGCTTATTATTCATTCATCAAATTTGAGATTAAGGATTGAAAAGTTTAAAATATTCTGTGACAACTAATTCAGCCCCCCTCTCAGTTGTCTGTCCTTTTTTGGCCAGCTAGTTCCTTTGAAGAAAGTTTAAAATCTTTAGGTGATCCGAGATGGCATCATACAAGAAGGACAATCCTAGATTTGATGGAACAAACTACTCATTCTTGAAAGCTAGGATAAAGTGTCATTTGAAGTGTATTGGTGAACCCTTCTAGAAAATTACAAAGAACACATATGTTATTCCTGTGACTGGTCCCTCCATTGCTGACAAGATCAAAGAGGTTGAGAATAATGTCTAGGATATGGAAGATTTGCTGAGTGCTCTAATAGATTTGAAAATGAAAAATGTGTTAGGTCTGAAGATAACTCATGAGATGTGGAAGAAGTTGGAAACTTTGTATGAAAGAGATGTACATGTGAAGATGGCTAAGATACAAAGTTTGAAAGGAAAGTATGAAAATATAAAGATGGGTGAAGATGAGAATATTTCTTCTTTTATGTAGAAAGTAAATGAACTAGTGATGGGTATTAGATGTGCTGGTGGTATTCTAGAAGAGGAAGAAATTGTGTCCAAGGTGCTCAGATCATTGCCTCCCTCCTACAAAGCAAAGACTCATGCTATTGAAGAAACTAGATCATTGACGAATGTAACAAAGGACACACTGATTGGTAAACTTGCTGCCTTTGATCTAAGCGAATTTGGTGATTCTATTCCTAAGACTGAAACTACATTTAAGGCTACTGTATCCAGAAGAAACAAGCAAAGATATGATTCAAGAGAAATTTCTAGGAAGAAATTCAAGTATGAGGAAGAAATGAAACAACTTGAAGATGAAGAAAGAGAAGTAGAAGAGCTGGAAGCACTGATTGTAAAGAAAGAAGGTAGAGGACAAGGTAAGTATAAATGAAAGCTACCTATCAAATTTTTTTCTTGCAGTAAAATAGGTCATTTTGCATCAGGGTGTCCTAAAAGAGTCCCTAGATCTAAGCCTTACAAATCTAAATTTAAAAAGAAATGTTATTTTTCTAAAGGAGTGATTGATGATGAGTCTGATAAAGAGAATGGAAATGAAGATGATTGGGTTTTCATTGCTATTAAGGAAAATAGTCTCGAGGCCACTAAATCTGCTAAAGTTGAGAAAGCTCTTGCAACCTAAATTAAAGAAAAGGATGAGTGGGTCATTGATAGTGGATGCTCACATCATATGACTGGTGAAAAAAGCAAAAATGTAAGTCTAGAGAAGTATGAAAGTGGGGTTGTGAGATTTGGTGATAACAATGCTTGTGTGATTCATGGTAAAGGATCTATTTGTCTTGGTGGTAAGCATAACACTGATGTTGTTCTTTATGTTGAAGGCTTAAAGCACAATCTATTGAGTGTTGGAAAGATGGTGGACAAGGGTTATGATCTTCAGTTCAAAGATGGAAGATGCAGGATATATGGAAGCTTTGGAAATGTAATTGCTTCAGGTCAATAGACAAAAGGTAATATTATTCACCTAAATGCTGTTAGTGAAAGTTGTTTAATTGCTCAAGTAGATGAAAGCTAGTTATGGCATAAAAGGCTATGTTTGTGAATTTTGATAACATTGTCAAAATAAGTTCCACTCAAGCAGTAAGAGATCTACCTAAGCTAGTAAATCCTGCTAGCACAATTTGCAAGGAGTGTTAGATGGGAAAACATACTAGAGTTTCTTTTCAGAGCAAACAACATAATTTAAATGGATTACTGGAGTTGATACATATTGATCTATGTGGTCCCTCCAAAGTCAGAAGTCTCCATGGTGAAAGGTACTTTATGCTGATTATTGATGATTACTATAGGATGATATGGGTTGCTTTCTTAAGAGAAAAATGTGAAGCATTAGAAAAGTTCAAAAGTTTCAAAGCTATGGCAGAGAATGAAAAAGGTCTGAAAATCAAATGCTTAAGGTCAAAAAGAGGTGGTGATTTCACCTCCAGGGAGTTTAATTCTTTCTGTGAAGAGCATGGAATCAAAAGATAGTTATCTGCCCCCCCGAACCCCTCAACAGAATGGAGTTGCAGAGAGGAAGAAAAAAATAGTTTTGGATGCTGCTAGAGCAATGATGATTCAAGGAAATGTGCCTCATATCTATTGGAGTGAAGTTGTAAGCACTGCCGTCAAGATAATTTTCAGGTATTTGAAAGGAACAATTGACTTTAGGCTTTGGTATCCTAAGGATGATGATCTTACTTCGAATGCATATACTAATGCTGATTGGGCAGGAGATGTAGATGACATGAAGAGTACTAGTGGTGGTGCCTTCTTCCTAGGGAAGAAGCTTGTGTCTTGGTTGAGCAAAAAACAAAATTCCATTTCTCTATCTACTGCTGAGGAAAAATATATTGCTGCTACAAACAACTGTACTCAAGTGATGTGGATGAAACAGATGCTGAAAGATATCAGAGTAGTATATGATGAACCTATTGCCATATACTGTGACAACTCAAGTGCAATAAACATATCAAAGAATCTGGTGCTACACTCTAAGACCAAGCATATATCAATCAAGTTCCACTTTCTGAGGGAGAAAGCGAGTGAGAAAGAAGTCAGATTGGAGTATGTTCCTACCAAAGAGCAGATTGCAGATATTTTCACTAAACCATTGCCGAAGGATACTTTTGAGTAGCTTAGAGGGATGCTAGGGGTGATTACCCCTCCTAATATAAAATAGTGATGCATTAATTTGCATCAATCTGTGCATTTCATGATCATATTCTGATTCAGATTGATGTTTTCGTGGATGCTACTCAGGGGGAATAGTCAGATGTGCAGATATGTGGCTTATATCTTGTATGTGGGAAGATAATTCTTATATTTTCCATTGATGTCAAAGGGGGAGAAGAGAAATGTGAAAAATATTTCTAGGGGAGAAGAGCAAAATGAAGAAGAGTCAGAATCTAAGGAAGAGTAAGTGATGATTGAGAGTTGGGTTGATGGTATTTTTCACATCATGTGTTGCCATCAATGCCAAAGGGGGAGATTTTTGGATGTTGTGGATGTGTTGCTGATATGTGGTTGTCATTGATGTCAACACTATTAGCATTTGGTGTATTGAAGGTTGTATATGTCGAGGATATTGAGAAAATTGTTAAAAGAAGTGTTGTAGGTTCCCTATGGAACTATGAAGGTCATGAAGGTGTCTTGTTTTGTACGTCAAAGATCAATTGCTATGGATTAAAGGGTTTTCTACTAAGTGTATCTAGTCCATCCTTCGGAAGTTTTAGAGGTCTGTGTGAAGATCTGTTCGTGTTGTGAATAATTGTGTCCTGACAATATTTCTGTGGGTTCTGTCAGTGTTCCAAAATGAAGTCTATGTGTTTCTATTGCTGTGGATGCTTCTCTACTATTTCTTGGTGCTCACGGATGCTTCTAGATCATGCTCTATCTTTGTGGTATGTCCACATTGATTGGTGTGCTCGTGGTTAGAAATTTTTCTCTGTATGTTTGGTTTTTCATGTTCTTGGCTGACATGATGGTGGTAGCATGTTGTGGATCTTCGAGGTGAAATTAATTAAATTCTTTTTGTGTTGGAGTTGTTAATTTGGGTCTCCACTATGTTGTGACCAAACTTGGTGGATTCACATTGCAAATTTATTTGTAAATTTGGGCCGACATTGAAAATTTGTTTTATATTTCTAGCTGACTAAATTGTTCATGTAATCTCATGTTGCAGATATATAAGAGCGATTGTTTCATTGGTGTAAAAAGTGTGAAGTATGCTTAGAGTGCTTAGTGTGCTCCTATGTGTGTATGTGTGAATATCATTTGATTGCAGAGTAGAGTGTGAAGAAGATTGAGCAAAGTGTGAAGAAGTTTGAGCAAAGAGTGAAGAAGGTTTTTTGTGCTTAACTAGAACTATAATCAGGCTTGTGTAGAAGTTATTTTCTCAGTTCACAATTTGGATGGTCTTCATCCAAACCTTTATTTGGACAGTGAGTCCTCTTTTGTATTTGAGCAGTGAGCTCTAGGCAGTGTGCTTAAATGCATGTGCATTCCCATTATTCTTATACTTTTAACAAGGTATAATATTGTGGACTAACCTCCACCGTGGTTTTTCCCCTAATAGGGTTTCCACGTAAAAATCTTGGTGTTCTCTATGTTTCTTATGTGTTGATTGTTGATGGTTTATTATTCATTCATCAGATTTGAGATTAAGTTAAGCAAGGATTGAAAAGTTTAAAATATTCTATGACAATTGATTCACCCCCCCTCTCAGTTGTCTGTCCTTGTTTTTCCAACACAAATACCTATATGCAAAAGAAAAGGGAAAATGTTTGGGGTTGTTTAGATACTTTCCTTAGTTAAATCCCTACTTTTGTGTTTCCACCTCGACAATAGCCAAAAAAAAAATAGATAGATGATTTGATAAGGGATGTGATAATACCCAAGATGCTCATAGACACAAAATAAAAAGAACAATGTTACTTGATTGGTAGAGCTAGAAATATTGGTGTGAGAGCATTGTAGATAGTTGTGTAAGCTTGAGAGTGCAAGAGATCCAAGAGAGAGAGAAAGAGAGCCAAGAGATTTTCCAAATTAAATATTCAACTCAAAAATGAGAAGGGTAGGGAAGAGGAAAAGTCTGATGAGTCATTTGGAAAAATTTCGAGCTGTTTCCACTAAAACACTCATAAATGGCCTTTGAATGAAAAATTATCATTGTACGTTAGCACTACACATGGACATCTAGATTAGGCACTAGTTTCTTGACAATTTATGCTAAAAATGATAGCAGACAAGAATAACATAAGGAAAACATAATGGAAACATGAAAACGTGATCCTAAAAAAGAAGGATTGAGCACCCCGAGAGGGAAAAAGGCTAATGCAAGAGATGAAATGAGCCTACACAAAAATTAGGGGAATGGACACTAAAGTGGGAATAAAAAATTGTGTGAAATTTCAAGGGTATGTGATTTGCAACACTACAAATAGAAACCATAGATTGAATGCAGGCGAGAGGATTCATAAAAAATGACATAAATATATAAAATGTCTTGCATAGTTCTTTTAGATGGCAACTTATATGGGAAAATTTTATTGTGAGCTATCTATAGATAATATATTTGATTAAAATAATATCTAGGTTAATCCTACCTCCCAACTTCTTGATCATGGTTCAATCTCATTTGGTATATTTTTTATTGAATCACTAGAATTGGAGAAATGGTCATCCTTTTCACAAAATAGATGTCTAGGATAGGTGCAAATGTGCTCAACACCAGAATCAATTGCAAAGGTAAGAGCATATTTCTCTAAAATCCTCACATAGGGAATCTCAATAGGTATTTCAAGGTGTGAGTGCTAATGAAGAAATTGGAGACTAGGCAAACCGACATGTTCATTCACTATTAGATGACCTCAATGAATAATTTATTGGTGAGGATTTATGTTTTAAGAATGAGACACAACTACAAGGATGACTTGAAGAGTGCATCATTCAAGTCCTTTGTCACATAGCAAGAGAAAAAATGAATGCAAGTGATTCATAGAAGGGATCTATACCCTATGCGAGGAAGATAGTAGCACCACAAAAAATGACAAACATAAAGATTTTATCAATGGAGAATAAGTGCATATTAAGGATGGAGTATCTAAGAAATATGTGGAAATTCTCAAATTTCAATGCCCATCAAATGCTCTTGAAATGAAAGAGACTAAAATAAAGGATCAAGACATAAATCAACAATCAAGATTAGATCTATGGGTTAAGTGGAGAGGAAAGTGACAAGTAGGAGTACGATACTCCATGGATGAATGCCCTTAAGAAATAGTGAAATTTATGCCAACTTATGGATGAAAAACATATATTATAGTTTACTTTCCAAATACTAGCAACCATTTCTAGACATATTCACAACTTGCATGTACAATTTCAAAGAAACCAAAACCTCTTGCATTTGGTACCCATGAGATTGGACAATAACTGGTAAAGGACCTTAGTATCCCACAATGGTACATGTTGCAAAAGATTGCAATCGATATGTTGGGGGCCAATGATTGACTTAATTTTGAGGTTGTGGTAGAAAGTTCCCATAATGTAAATTTTTGGAAGGAATTTGCAAACAAGGTTGCTTAATGTGCACAATTCACTCTAATTTGGGTAGATTGTTACTAAAGCTTCACAAAGTGATATTGGAAATATATATTATCCCTTCATGGATGGAAACATATGATTTATAGAAGCAATAATGTGAGAACACAAAAAATATTGAGTGTACGAAGAAAATTACAAAATATTTGGAGGATGCAATCTTGTGGGATGAGGTTTCAAAGCTTTGGAATTCTCTTGAGCAAATTGCTTTATGGGTAAAATGGAAAACATGGAAAATGGAGTCCATGAAATTATTCTCAATATATAATACTTCAATATCATATGCCTTTGAAAGGAATTTTGATAGGGAGAATAGGGAAAATTACACAAAAATTAGTGATACATTTGGTACTAATAGTGTTGGATAGTAGGAAATTCCAAAAAGAAGAAAAATATCATGGAAATTCCTTAGAAGAAAAAGTTGAAGTTGAATTTAATTTATTGCTTTATGGAAGTGTTTTATTCACCATTTGTTTTTCATATTGGTGAGTGTCAACATTTTATCAATAATTAAAAAACCATAGTAGAGGAGGTTGACTTAAAGAATCAATCGCTAACAAAGATAGAGTCATCATGTACTAATCATGGATATCTATGATTTTTTGCTTTTATAGAAAATAAGGGTAGAAAATACAATTGATTAGTAATTTATGGAGGGATAGTTTGTCACCAAAATTTAAATTTTCATTCTTGATATAATTCCCATAGAGTAGCAAGTGTTGAATATTTATCTTTAAAAGTGCAAACATAACTCAGTTTTTGGATACATTAGGGTATGACCAAACATAGAAAAAGGTGTACTCATCAAACTTAGAATGATACTTCCTTTTGTAGGAAACATATGCCTTAGGATGGTCATAACTTAGATGATCAAGATACACCTAGAAGTTCATGTAATTTGGGGAATAGCCAAAAAAGAGATAGAATATTGGTTTGGGGACACCCATTAGAAAAGGTATTGACTTCAACAAATATTTGCATAGAGAGTCAGAACAAGAAAAGACCTCATTTTTCAAACTTGGAAACAACATATGGAAGTGTATCTCAAAAATTAGATAGTGGAAACAACTTTTTGCTTCCAAAGAGGTTTGCTACTAAAGTCTCCAACAGGAGTGGAAATTGGTTTCATTGTCTTAAAATTTTCCCCAATCACAGTGGCCAATGTTCTCATAGGACTAAGAAGGGTTCATCTTATTGAGAAAGACATTTACCAAGTTCATTGAGGTTCCATCATAGATATATTGAATCAATGTTGAATGATATATTAAAAAATACACTAAATGAAGAATCATACCATTCTAACTTCAAGAATCTTTTGGATGATTATATGAAATTGTGAATTTACCAAGGAGGTGACTATGATTTGAATTTAGAGGACATCATAGTGTAGACACATGAAATTTTGCACTATTGTGACAAAGTATAAGCTCTAATTGATCCCTCTATCTTAGTACAAAGCTATACTAAGGAGATTAAAACAATTATTTGCATTGAAATACAAGGTTGTGGAGACATGACACAATCTGTAGACTTATAAAGGATCTTCCTTATTAAAAAAAGTATTGAACGTTATAACAAGACATGCATGAATCAATGATAGAAACCACAAAACTATCTAAATTCAATCCATACTGACCCTAATCTAATAATGAAGCACAAATCACAATAGAAATCATAATAATGAAGCAATAAACCTCAATTCCTATACCAAAGTTGAATCACCTCCATTGCTCTTCTCCATTTTGCTTTATTTTTTCTCAAATTTGTAGTATGCAAGATATATGATAAGCTTGATGTTGACACAAGATAGCAAGATCTCAAGATAGTGATATGATAACAAAACTTCAAAGATTGTGTTTAACCTTGAAATGAGAATGATAGGTTGCTTTTATAGAAATCCCAATTCAAATGAAGGGTGAGGATTGAATGATGAGGTATGGCAATCGATGGATGAGATTATTTAAGAAGTTTAAGATATAAGGATTGGAAGGATGGACCAAAACTCAAGAAGTTAGTTGAGATTTAGAGCTTGGCTAAGAAGTGTGTCACCAAAAATTGTATACTCTTGAAGAAAGAGACAATTTTGTGATTAATTTGGTCCTATTTTAGACACCTTGCATCTATCACCCCTTAAAAACTGCATTTATAGGCCCCTAATGCTCATGATTTTGGAATTTGAAGGCCTATTTCACTCACAAATCACTCAAATCCCAACAAATAACATTCAATACACTCAAATTTTGTGAAACC
The DNA here is from genome assembly GCA_007258455.2 of Sequoia sempervirens. NCBI lineage: Eukaryota > Viridiplantae > Streptophyta > Pinopsida > Cupressales > Cupressaceae > Sequoia > Sequoia sempervirens. The sequence goes on from VDFB02000002.1 coordinate 120,270,297, forward strand.
CACCTCAAAAATCCCTAGTGGGACTAAGTTGCCCAGGGTGGCAACTTAGTCCCTTTTTGGGTATTTTCAACTTTTGAGCGAGAAAATCACCGACCTAATTCAAATTCTTGAGGGATGTCGGCCTATGAAGATAAAATAATGAGTAATTTGGTGTTAATTCCTATAAATACATGTTTTTAGGTCATTTTTCACATCTCCTAGTCATTTTACAAAGAAAAAATCAAAAGTCAAGAGCAAAACATCTTTCACAAGAAGTTTCATTAGTCTTTCTACAACAAAGTTGAAGCTTAAGGGAAGCAAACTAGGGTTTTTGCAGGTCTTCAAGGTCACTTTTTGTTCAAGATCTCACATTGCAAAGGGTTGATTATGGATTCCTATGGTGAATCATGGAGAAATCTAGGTTGAGGAGATGCAACTAGCCATCAAATCACACCTAAAGACTTGTTTTCAAAGTGATTCCATCTTCCATTTTCTCTCTATCTTCAGAATTAAGGTTTGCATAAAATTTGCATTCATTTGAAATGTTGTAGGGTTTCTTGGATTGAAGTCTTTCATCATTCAAGTGTCGTTTTCTTATCTTATTCTAGCACATTAGAATAGGGTTTTGTTTCATTTCAACTTTTCCTAGTCTTAGACACACTTAAGGCTAAGGTTTTATGCAAATTTTATCTCTCACAAAGTTTAAATACCAACTAGGGGTTTGAACGAGGCAAACCCCCCATTAGAAATCAAATTATCTTCTATTTTGTAGGGTTTTACAAAGATTCAGATCCAAATTTCTGTTAGAAAGTAGAGTGCAGGTTGTGGGACTCCATTTCCACTTTCGGATTTGTAGAAAATCCAAAGTGGACTAAGTCACCCATAATGGTGACTTAGTCCCACTGCACTGGTTTTTCAGGGATTTTTATAGTTTTAGGTACCCATTTGCCAGAAATAACTTTCTGGGTAGTTTCCCTAATCTGGGACTAGGTCGCCCAACTTGGCGTAAGCGTCCCAGTTGGCTTTAAAATCAAATTCTCTAGAATTTTAGGGGTCTATACAATCTCTAGTCAGCTCTTCATCAGTTTCTAGGTGCATAGTTTCTATTTTTCATCTTTATTTTGTTCTTTATTGCTTCTATTTCATCTTTCTACATATCATAGTGTGTTTTACAATACTTTGGATTTCTTAGGTTTTGCATCATTAAATAATTTTCTTTTCAGATCAGTGCATTAATACATCATAATTAGACACATTACATCTCATTTACATTAATCTTGAGTGTTGATATTTGCATTTTAGAGCCCATTCTTTCTCCTTTTACGTGAAAAACCCTAGAAGGAGCTTAAAGCATTTGGGTTTAATCCAAAATCATTGTCCACAAGAAGAAATAAATTAAATAATGACAACAATTATTTAATTTAGGAGAGGGAAGATGAATAATTAAATAATTAAAATAATCATTTAATTATAGAAGAGAGGTTGAGCGTGAATATAGTAAATAATTGAAAAAAATTATTTAATAAAAGATGGAGGGAAAATGATAAATAATTAAATAATTAAAATAATTATTTAATTATGGAGGGAAGAAAAGGATGGTTAATTAAATAAATATGATTTGTTTAATTATAGAGGTAAAAAGCTAATGAATAATTAAATAATAAAAAATATTATTTAATTATAGAATAAAATAGGAGTGAATAATTAAATAAATAAGAATTTATTTAATTATAGAGGGAAAAAGGGAAATTAGTGATGTAATTTAAATAAATTAACATTATTTAATTAATAGAAGACAATGAATTTAGGGAATAATTAAATGATTAAAATTATTTAATTATGCAAGAAAGAAGGGGAATAAGTGATAAAATGTTGCTTGTAGGCTCGAGACATTTTTAGTGTCTACATTTTTCCCTTCTTTGATACAATGCAATTTTGAGTGTTGTGTCAAAGAATAATTGGAAAAATTGGCCTAGGACTTGCCCCAGTGTACCTAGTTGATGCCCCCTTGAAAAAATTGACAATTTTTTGAAAAATTCCAAAAATTTTGGCAAATTTATCGACAGGTCAATTGGATAGGCATGGATGCAATGGAGATGAAAAACTAGGCTCAAAAGTTGATTTATGGCTTGATATTAGCATTCAAAGGAAAAAGCTGATGCAACCAATTATAAAGGTAAAGGCCCTATTAAGTCAATATTAGGTTATAAAAAGGCCCTAAGGGGGTGAAAATAGGTCATTTGTGCATTGTGAGTTTAGAATTCTAAGAGCCTTGGTTTGATATCTTATGCAGAGCTACTGTTAAAATGTTGCGTGTACCAGTCACTACACATAAAGGATACTAGGTACAATCCTTTGGGTGTGTAGAGGGCTCAGGTGAGGCGGTATTTATCTAATCCTTGCTTCATAATTTTGTTGTTTTTTTGGTAGATTTTAGGGTTCAAAGAAGGGAAAACAGATGCAGTGTAGTTTCTACGCTGCATTTGTTATCGTGTTTGTCGTAGGTGTAGTTTTGTGCATTACATTTGTAAAGTGTGACACAACTGTTTTGTGGCAACACATAGGTGTGACGCAGGATTAGCCTGCTTGCAACTGTTTTGTGCACCACAATTGTGATGGTGCGACACAACTGCATGTTAGAATGATGCATGTGTAAAGCTACAAAAAAAATGTTGGATGGTGTGATGCATATGAAAAAAGTGTAACACATATGAATGACAGAGCGATGCATGCAAAAATATGCAACACAATTGTGAAGTATGACACATATGATAGATTATGTGACTCATTTGACTTATAGGCTAATTTGAGCAACCTTTGACAAAATTTTGAATATGCAATAGGTCAAATAGGCTAATTTAGATGTTGTGATTAACATGATACAATTTTGTGAATGCAGGTGAGACTTGCACCTATCTATACATGAGAGAGCCGACCGATGTCCTTCTCACTTTGAGATAATCTCAACAAGGAGGAGTAGGATACCTTGACTACATTGGGATTATATCATGTGACCTTCATGTCTATTGTGTAGGATAACAAGGGCTTTCTCATTTCACTTGCAGAGAGATGGAACTTGGAGATGAGTTCCTTCCACCTACCGGTTAGGGAGGTGATGATGATGCTTGAAGATGTGTGGTGGATCTTGCAGCTTAATATTCACAGGGAGTGAGTGGTCTATGACCCAGAGTGCGGGTTGGCTGTGATTCAATGAATATTTGAGACACAAGATTTGGTGGAGCTAGACATTGAGGATTATGAGATCCGATGGGACACCTTGGTAGATAGATTACACAGGTTGATTGTAGTACTATGAAAATCATTGGGGGTGTGGTCATTCTGGATGGACGAGGCCACAAATTTCTAGTAGGGTGGGGGGAGATGCTAGAGGGGATGATGGAGAGTGCCACTGTGTATGCTTGGGGGCTCTTCCTATTGGCCATGTTGTATTTTTAGCTACATGATGCGGAATATGGGGATGGATGGTCTATTAGTTGTAGGATGACATTGCTCATGGTATGGGCATGGGAGCATATTGTTGTGTTCAGGCCACTTGTGGATAGGTACTTGGCGCTAGGTTTTCCTCATGTCTATATTTACGGAGGAGCAGTGACATAAATTTGGGTCAACAATGTGGGGTATTGAGGCATGGGATTGATTTGTTGGATGGGTTTACATGGAGGCCCTATAAGGATTGTGTAGTGTGGGATGATGATGTAGAGAGCTTGCCATATTTCTGTCACACTAGATATCTGATTGGGAAAATAGTGTTGATGCAACACATTATTGAGCAACACTTAACATAGAGGTTTCTCTAGAAATTTTGGGAGCAATAGGATGTTCTTGTTGGGATAGTGGAGTATGTCAAATCTATGCGAGAGGTCCCACAGTGGGGTCCTATGATAAACTTTTAGGTGGTGATGCAGGAGATAGCGGTGTTGCAACTGATTGAGTCGGGTGTAGTGACTGATGTGGCTAATGCAGGCACCACTCAAGAATATGATGCATGGTGAGTTGTACATAGGCCTACACCATTTACAGATCTAGACCAGTTGGCATTAGTGGAGAGGTTATCAGGGGTCCATGGGGTAGACTATGAGGGTGAGGGTGAGGGTGAGGAGGTGGCCGAGATGGTGGAGATGGAGATGGAAGAGATGGTGGAAGAGGATGAGGACATGGTGGCAAAGGAGATAGAGGGAGAGGAAACCACGGGAGGGGAAGAGATGATAGGGGTCAGCGAGGGAGAGCAAGATTACCACCATGAGGACCATAGAGGATACCTCAATGGATGCCACCCATCTAGGAGGAGGGGAGCAGATGGAGGTGGAGATGGAGGAGGTGAGGGTGGAGGAGATTTTTGGTGATGTTAGTGAGGAAGTAGTGGTGGGAGAGTTTGTAGTGGAGGAGATGGAGGATGAGAAGATTTTCATAGAGGAGGTGGCTAGGGAATTTTCCATTGATAAGGAGGGTTTTGAGAATATCCTAATTAGGGAGGTGATCATGGATGTGGTTGGGGAGGAGGCTGAGGATGTGGGGCTGGGACCCTAGGTGTAAATAAAGGCACTACAAGCATAGGTACAGATGCTACAGGCTCAGGTGGCTCAAATACTAGGGTTATAGGGATAGGTGTAGATGCTTATAGCGAAGAGGGACATGTCGATGATTAGGGCACAAAGGGATGACTAGCGATGCATTGAGTTCATTATGATAGTGAGTGGACCCACCACATATTGACCAAAAACCTTATACCAAGCTAGTCGAGAAGCTCAATATTACAGGGATTTATATGAGTAGGTAGTGCTAGCACCTGATAGGGCACCAAGTTTCTAGAGCTAGAGCTAGACTAGGTCACACTCATGCAAGGCACAAATTAGTGTAGGTGTATCACACAAGAGGTCATTTCCATATGACAAGATTTTTGGATTAGGGCATAGAGAGGATAGGGGATCACCATCAGGACCATCCCTATCAGGTGACAGGGGTAGCACAGGCTGGGCCTATTTTCATATGTATTTGGACACTTGCATTTTTTATCAAGCCCACAAGCTCCATTTTTGAGACACATCTTGATATTGTATTGTGACAACATGATTTTGGTAGTGACTACATGATGTGCATGATTCTATGTAGATGTTTCCATGTGATGGATTTATATATGATGTGATGTTATGACATGCATTTTATGGCCATGTGATTTTTTCTATATTATGTGGATTATGGATATATGATGTATGATTTATTCTTATACATGTTTATGGTATATATATGGATGTACATGATTCTATACCATGGATATGCAAGATGATACAATGTGTTATGACATGTGCTACACAATGCTTATATGGATTATGATTCGACATGATGTGATGTGATGGATATGTTTTTGTATTGTCTAATTCCATATGGATGACCTATTATGTATATAATAATTATACTTATGATGTCCTAACATAATTTATGTATGCAGGATGATAATACTACTGCATTTCTTTTTGTGTGTCACTGCACGCCATTAGGATGACTACAGGGGTGGAAAGATGGGATGTTAGTGTAGACACTTAAAAATGTCCTGAATGATATCATGAACTTGAATTTGGTATACTAACATCATTTCATCTTAAAACCCATCATTTTTTTACTTAATTGATTAAATTATCCTAGCTATTTAATTAATTATGTCATTTTCATCTATTAACTTAATTAATCTAATTAGGTTAATTCACCCCCTTTCATGCTAACCTCTTGTCCTGCTTAATTGGATAAATAAAATTATTTAATTTAATCCCTAAGTCCTCTTATTTAATTAAATAAACCTAAGCTATTTAATTAAATATCATATCACATCCCCCTTTTCATTAAATCATTTTATTTAATGAATATTATATAATTCCCCTAATTGACATAATTAAAACTTTGTTTTAATTGTCAAATTACTAATTAAATCTAATTCTCCCACTTGCAAGGGAATATTCCTTCCCCTTTGCACATTAAAATTTGGTTTTAATTAACTAAATGCTAATTTTATTCCAAAAAGGGAATATTCTCGTGGAATATTCTTTCCCTCTTCACTCATTTGAAAAAAGGAATATTCTTCCTTGTAATAAAATTTCAACAAACTTCTTGTGCAAGTTTTGAAAGTGTGTTTTTTTGGATGATTGTGAGCCCTTGATTAAATATCATCTTGCATTCTTAACCCTCGATGGGAATCCATGATCCATGCCTCCATCTTCCTTCCATTATGACTATTGATTGATCCTTTTGATCTCGGCTGTCAGTTTTATTTTTCCTATTCTATAAATAGAGCTTGCATCTATTGAATGGGGATACATCTTTTAATAGTAAACTTATGTTGTTAAAATAACTCTCATCTTGCACTCACATTTCTTTTTTTTAAAGCACTTTAGGCTAATTTACTTGCATTATTAGCTTAGAGCATCCATTAATGGCTTGCATGGTAACTTAGGTGCATCCATTTAGCATATCTTGAAATTAGGGTTTTAATTTTTCAAATATTTCATACATTTAGAATAGATTGCATACACTCACATCGATTATCATAAGCATTATCATGTTAAAATAGATTTCATCATGTTTTACAATACATTTTTCATCAGTTTCGTCGAATCTCTTCAATAGAATCGATTGAAACAAGCTCATTATCCAAGGGATTGGGAAAGGGTCACCATTCCACATCACACTAGTACAAACAATAAATGACTAAAACAACTGCTAAAAACTGCATATATGTGACTAAGCTTGGTCACGTGACCATTAGTATTCTATTTTCAGTCATTAATCAAGCAACCAAATTCATGACTAAACCATTTTTAGTCATTAATTGGTTGTTTTGATTAATCAATTTGGTATTATATTTAGTCGTTAATTTAGTCATTGATTGTTGTTAACTGGTCTTTTATTTAGTCATGGTAGTCATTTATTTAGTCATGGTAGTCATTTATTGTCATGGTAGTCATTTATTGTCATGGTAGTCATTTATTTAGTCATTGTAGTCATTTATTTAGTCATGACAATCATTTTTTTTAGTCATGGTAGTCATTTATTTAGTCATTGTAGTCATTTATTTAATCATGGTAGTAATTTTTTTTAGTCATGGTGGCTATTTATTTAGTCATGGTTTAGCCATTTATTTGGGTGAATCAGTTATTCAAGTTACAAATCAAATTTAACTTAATTAATCCTCACAAATTTATGCATATAAAATTCAAGTATCATAGATATTCAAATGTTGAGAGAAGCACCATGAAATGAAGACTAAAATGCTTGAACAAATATTATTGATCAGACACAAACAAATCACAAATCAAGAGGAGCCACAACACAATATTTATGAGTGGAAAACCTTGTACAGGGAGAAAAACCACTCTAAAAATTTACTTAATTAAGTCTCATTGTCCAATCAAAACCTCAATGGTTACAACCTCATTGGAAAGTCAAAACATATAAATGATGTGCCTCATTGGAAACTTGTCTCACTAACTATTTTACAACATTTATTGAAGAATTGAAGAATTAAAAAAGGCATAAAAATAGAGAACCACTCTGTATCAATGAATTTCTTTTCTTGAAAGTTTCATTTGGATTTGAAACTCAAGAACCTTTACTTCTACACCTGAAACACAATGAATACTATAAAATATGTTTCTCCTTATTCAAAAAAACATCCATCTCAGCTCATGCATTGTTAAACAGTGAATTTGTATCATAGCATTTCATTTTCACTTCATTTCTTGAGTATTTTAATTAGATTTGAAACTCAAGAAAGCTTTAATCTTTTTAACACTTTAACACTGTGCTCATCACTTTTTCATAGTGATCAAGAAGCCCTAGATCGAATTTCATCAAACTTATATTGTGTTCATGGTGGTTGATCACACAACCCATACTTGCAATTATTTTCAAATGTTGTCATAACTGGAAAACCATCAAACATAGTTTCATAACTGCATACAACCAATATACATTAGACCCTTTGAAATAGAAACCCGACAACAATAAACCCTTGAAACAATATGCAATAAACCCCAGGTAACACAAAACTACATTCAAACTCTTCCTTGTTGGTATTCACCTTTCACTTCTCCAATTTGGTGAGTTGTAGCCTAAAAATAAGGTTTACACGATGATGGTTTTAAAGTATGTTTATTAAAATGAAATTACAATCAAGATCCTAATAATGCTCACTTTTAGGTTTTAACATTATGGTGATGGAGAGAAATAGTGAAACAAGTGTGTAATAGTAAAAATAGGGATAAATTAAAATGCATGATCAAGAACGAAAAATAGAGTTTCGAAAGCCCTTTTCAATAAAACCATTTTGTGCATATCCTGCAATTAATGCATTCCATGAGACCAAATTTCTTTGAGGTATTCTATCAAGCAATTCACGTGCCTTATCTATGCCTCTGCTTCTTTCATATGGGATTCGCTCCTCCAAACTCTTCCTCCCTGGTATTGACCTTTCACTTCTCCAATTTGGCGAGCTATAGCCTAAAAATAAGGTTTCGACGAAGGTTTTAGAGTATGTTTATTAAAATGAAATTACGGCCAAGATTCGATAATGAGCACATTTAGGTTTTTACATTATGGCATCCTTGTTTCTTTTTTGCCATTTTTTGTTGCTTTCCCCACTGCTATTGGTTTCAACTCCTCCAAACTCTTCCACGTTGGTATTAACCTTTCACTTCTCTAATTCCACTCCCTATTTGTAGTGTCGCCAACATCTGTTCATTTTGCTTGCTAGACCCACTAAAGGGGATTAGGGTTTAATGTATTTTCTTGATGTTTCCTGCCCGCTATAGAGGATTAGGATATATTTCTCGCTAGAGGATTTCAAAATTGGACTTCAAAGTAAATAAATTAGATAGCGATAAATCTCCCCTTATTGCCCCCAATAAATTATAATATTATAATAATATAATATAATATAATATAATATAATATCATATAATATAATAATATAATAATATAATATAATATAATATAATAATATAATATAATATAATATTATAATATAATATAATATTATAATATTGTATTATATTATAATATTATATTATATTATATTTATATTAGAATATATTATAATATTATATTATATTATATTATTATAATTATAATATAATATAATATAATAATAATAATAATAATAATAATAATATAATATTATATAATAGTATAATATTATATTATATAATATCATAATATATTATAATATATTATATTATATTATAATATATTATATTATAATATAATATATTATATTATAATATAATATAGTATATTGTACTGTAATATAATAATATATTATTATATTATATTATAATTCAACCCACTCCCTCAATTCAAAATATATTTTTAATTATCCACTTTAATATCATATTGTCTAATTTTTATTTGTGTGACTAATTATTTAGTTGTGTTTTTTACTTGACGATCAAATTAGTCACTTATAATGATCAAATTAGTCATTTATAGTTATGTTGCAAAAAATGAGTAGAATTTAGTCATCTTTAGTTGTGACTAATTTTTTTAGTCACATAGTCATTTATTTGCCAAATTCTACTAGTGTCAATGCGACACCACTCCCCCAATACCTAGATAAGTTTCAATGGATTAGAATAGATGTTTATGAAGCTTTCATATTCTAATATGTTAGTTTTAATGGCTTCTTAGCTTAGTTTGCATTGAATGATCTTATTGGATTGATGTTTAGTGGCTTAATTATACTTCAAATCCTCATGGATCAAGTGTAGTTAGCCTATACTACGTTCATCGATCACATTTTGGCGCTAGGAGGGCATGAACTAATCAATCTAAAAAATTTCTTGTGTTTATAGGTTCAACGACGCTATTGAAAATTCACTGACGCACCTTGGATGCATCGCTATACAACGACACATTTGATCTTGAAAAAAATGATGAATGTTTAATTTAGCAACACATAATTAATTTCATCAACACACATTTAAATAGCAACGCTAACCTTATTTTTCATCATGCCATAAATTTTCATTTAGCGATGCAATTGATATAGCGAAGCATTGACGTCACTATTTATTGCAAAGCGACACATCGAGTTTTTCAATACAGTGGCACAACTTCAATATAGCAACGTGCTTGATGGAAATATAACGACACAATTGATTTCAGCTTCACTATTTATTGGTAAACAAAACTGAACTTGAATTTTGACACGTGTTTTAATTTTTTGAGTTCATCTGATTGCTAACATGTCACTAACTTCTCATTTTTTTTTAGGCTAACTGGTTTTGTAGGTTTGGAAAATAAAATTCGAAGTGAAGGAGCATATTGTCATTTGATTTTATAATTGTAACAAGTGTTTTTACACTTATGGGGCAATTATAACTCATTTATGATGCTTTATTTCACGTTTTAGGACCAAACTAAATTTATTTTGGGTTTAAAATGAGCGTTCAAATTGGTTAAAACTAAATCCTCACATCATTATGCTTATTGGTTTAAAATTGAACAAAATAATCTCCACACTTCGTTTGGTGCTTAAAATGAATTCATTATGCTTGTTAAGGTTAAAATGAACATGTTTATGGTTTGCTTGTGTATTCTTGTTGTGCGTATCCTCTCCCCTTGCACCTCATGCAATTTTGGGTGAAGAGAAACACACAAGTATAAATTTTCTTCTTGGAAGCACCTATCCTCTCCCCTTGCACCCATTTGGAAATCTTGGGTGACAAAAAGCATTTTAAGCTTCAAACATGTGTTACCTTTAGAGGGCCAACCTCCCATTGTCAGAGGGAATGAACCAAGCGATGCTTTCATCTTGGTCTGCTACATAAATGTTTGGTTGTGACTAAAGTCATTAACCAACTGGTTATGGTTGTCCTATACCAATGAATGTCTCCCTTAGTATCCTTGTGATGTGTTAAAACCCTTAGATATTTCTAAGGATTGGGAGGCCTCTTAATTGAGTGAATCGCTGTGTGTATAGCACCAGTTTATCCTAAATATGGTCATTAAAATCCTTGTTTGTAGTGGCTAACCAAGTCCAATTCTGAAACATATTTTAAGTTAGTGCATTGGAATAGCACCGTTCCAAAAAGTTACTTACCATGTTTGGTTTTTTATTGAGGCAATAAAACAAATAGGGAAGGGACTCTTTTGCTTGGCGTGTCAAGACGTTATATTTCCTCGACATAGCCTATTTTTCCATTTCATCTTCACGGATTAATCATCTCTTAGGGGATGATGGTAAGCCTACTAAGAAATACATACCCGCTCTACCTAGGATTGTAAATGCTTGTGAGCCAATTTAACACTTGCTTGGTTTCAAAACAATTGCAAACAAACATCAATAAGTCTTTTCAAAATTTAAAACCCTTTAGTCTAAGTATGGATACCCTTTGAAAAAGCCTTGATATTGATGCTTGTCCTAAGGTTTTCTATCTTTAGAGAATTCTAAATATTTTGGTTTACATCTCAATCCATACTTTCCAAAGTTAAAATAGGTAACTATGCCCCTAACTTCATCCTTTTCACAAAATAGACTTTATGAAATGAATGATGTTTTTGACAGACATTTAGTTTGAAACTTAAGCAAGACAAAGTGATTGTGGTAAAAAGAAACTCATTAAGCAAGATAAATTGAGAAATTGAACCCCACATGACCATTTGGCATCCGATCGCTTCGGTTGAACAACTAAACCTTACACCCGCTATCATTCAACCAAACTTTGAACTAATTGAAGGAGAACAAATAGATATAATTAGTAGTTTGAGGAGCTTCACTTTTGAAAAAAAGGAAACACCAATTCAGTGGAGAAACACAACATACATCTTAGACGAACAAGAGGAACAAGCCGATATTATGGTCAGAAGGACCATATTACCACCTCCTGCTTGGCAATAAATATCCTCTTTTTCATAATCTTGTGCTTCTCTAAATGATCTCTCGCAAAATCAAAATCCCTAAGAGAAGGTCTATATTTCGTCACTTCAAACTTAGGCATCATAGTCAAAAGTCTGTTAAGAAAGACCTTGTTAATCTCTACCGCAACAAGGAAATTTTGGTAAGGAATTTTTATAGAAACGTTTTGATGAATGATCTAGACTTGTATGTCCAATATGAGCCCCTAATTTAAATCAAACTTGGTCTTTTGGATTGAGTTACTCCTAGGGTCTAGCATCTTTCTCATTACCTTGGTCTTGTAAAATAAAAGGTTCACTTTAGATCAACATTGGGTCAAACATTTCATACACCCCTTATCATCTTTCATCCTTCACTTCACCAAACTTTGCAAAATTTCAAACACACCAACACTTTTTGAACTTAGACATCTATCAACCCAAACCCTAACTTAGCTACTTTGTATATGAAATGAATCCTTTTCCATGCATTTAGAAAAGTTATTTATCACTTTTGGACTAGTCTATCTTTAAGGTCACAAGTCTACCTTAAAGATTCACAAATCCATTAACATCCTTTATCCAAACATCAAACAAACAAAACCTTAAGTCAAAAGTGTTTTCCCAAAATGTTTGAAAAGATCACTCTCCACGTCATTCATCTTTTTCATCTCCCATTATCAAAATTGCTCCAAAATGACTTAGAGCGTCCCTTTTACCAAAATTTGAGTCAACTAGAGAGTTTAAACATTACAAATATTAACACAACTCTCCCATAGGTGAACCACAATTTACGATAAAGACAAGATCAAGACATAAGAGAATCATGGAAAAAATCAAAGTTATATTCACCTAAAGTGATCCCAATCCTCAATAATTTGATCCAAGAAGTCATGTTACCCCATCGCAACAACCATCATCTCCATCAGGGCCATATGAGATAAAAGACATCATGAACAACCCATTTGGACTTACTAAGGAAGAAATCATGGAGTACAAACAAGAACATCAAACCTTAGAAAATGTGGCTCCAATTTTCCCATCTTTTATTGCGCAATCATTGACTCAAGGCTTGACTTCATCCACCATTCAAACAATTCCAATGATAGGGCTAAATCAAACACCCATTCCTAGTATTGTAGCTAGTCTTTCTAAGGAATTTAGCCACACTCTTCCATTTGAAAGAAACAAAATTGTGGGTACCCTAAACACCAATACTTCTCAAACCACCACTTGGACACCAACATTTGGAACTCCCCCCATTCCTGAGAATCCTTTATATTGACATAAACCACTTACACTTCATGAATCCACAACAACCTCAACATATTGAGGGTACCCCTCTTCATCCATCTCCAAAAGTACCACAAGTGTGCCCAACATCATGCAAGGAAGTTTGGACCAAGTGTCTCAAATTGACCCAAAAGGGAAAGTTAATCCCCTTACACAAAATCAACCTTCAACACAATATGGGAAATATTTATCAAATCCCCCAATGAGTTCATCCATTCCATTAGTTTCCCAAAATACATCTGTCCCATCCATCACCAACCCAACTCAAAACAACCCCTTGGTCATAAACCCCATCAACCAAGGTAGTAACTTGACCACCTCCCAAACACAGGGAAATCCCTAAAACATTGGTCAAGGGAATCCTCTCAATCAATGGACTCAAGGTCCTAATGTGCCATTACCATCATAATACCTAATGGAACCATAATTATTTTTCCCCACGGTCCCCCTCATCATGAAAAATCAAATGGGACCTCAAACTTACATTCCTCCATCCTAATCCACTATCTTAAAAGGAATGTTAAATCAAGGGAACCCCCAACCTCTCATCAAAAACCCACAACCCACTCAAAACATCAACACCCAAAACTCATCGTAGATGTCCCAATAGCCAACTGATCCTACATTACAAGTACACACCTTAGCTTTACAACAAGCACAACATGCTTATCAACAAGCCATCCAACAACAACAACAACAACAAGCAACTCTAGTAGCACAACAATAGTAGAAACAATAGAAAGCAACCCCAGCAACACAACAACAACAACACACAACCTTAGTAGCACAACAACAATAACAACAAGTAGCCCTAGTAGCACAACAAAAACAACAAACACAACAAGTGACCTTAATAGCACAACAACACCAACAACAAGCAACCTTAACAACACAACAAGCACAAAAACAAGCCCTCATGGTGCAACAACAACAACAAGCCCAACAAAAAGCCCTAGTAGCACAAAAACAATAGAAAACAACCTTAGCAACACAACAACAACAAGAAGCCTTACTAGCCCAACAGTATTCCCAAAAACAACAACAACAGGGTTTATAGTATAACCCCCAATAGAATATCATCAACCCAAACACATTAGGAACATATACACCTCCACCACCATCACCTTCACCATATCCTACACCACCATACACACCATAGAATACCTCATAATATTAAAATCCCACATACAATTCATTCGCCTTTCCATAATATGTTCCTCCACCAAATCCACAAGATGATGTCACATCACAACTTAAGGTGTTAACACAAGAAATGTAGGATATCCAGATGGGAAAAATGAAGAAGCCCCATACACATAATCTATGCCCAGATTCATTCAATTCAAACATCACAATGGTACCATTCCCTCCCAATTTTGAAGTCCCAAAATTTGATAAATACAAAGGGAGAGGAAGTCATGTGGACCATGTCAAAGCATTTAATGTAATGTGTATGGAGGTTTCCTACAATGAGTCTTATTTGATGTCCCTCTTTCCATGAATCTTGACAGGCCCAATCATCGATTGGTTTTCTCAGTTTCCTCCAAGTATCAAAACCTTCCAATAAATCATTGATAGATTCATAGATCACTTCTCCTTTAATCTTGGCATGGACGTAAGCCTAGAAGAGTTGTACACTCTCAAACAAAACAAAGGAGAATCTTTTTCCAATTTCTTACAACGATGGAGACAAAGAGCTAGTAAAAGTAAATGGCCAATTCCTGATGAAAAACAAGTGGAGATTATCATAGAAAATCTAGATCCAAATCTATCCTTCCACTTAAAGATGCAGTGCATTACCTCTTATGATGAGATTTTTCCTAGAGCCCTTAATATCAAGAGAGCTCTAATCTCATAGGGAAATACCCAAGCCTACAAAGACAACCACCCATCAACTAGTTCAAACGACAAGCCTCATATCTGGGCTAAGAAAAAGAACGTGACTAATGATGGCGTGGTAGATGCTAAGGTGGTCCTAAGTGCTCCTAGGCCAAACAACCATCAAAAAGCTAACACTCAACCAACCATACAACAAGCTACACCCTCACAAAACAATTAGATCAATAACATTGAAACACAACAAAGATGAACCCCTAATAGGAACAACTATCCAAAATGTAAGTACACACAGTTGTTAGAACCTATTGATACTATCATGAAGAAATTGGTAGAGTCAAACTTAATAACACTTCCAAATTTTGAAAACTACCAGGAACCACAAAATAAACCACCATGGTATAATGAAAAAGACCTTTGTGACTTTCACAAAATCAAAGGAACAATAAACTGTATGAGGCTCAAAAATGTTATCCAAGATCTTATCAAGAATGGAGACATATCTATTGAAGTAATAGTTGGCAATCAGGATCTCAA
The DNA here is from genome assembly GCA_007258455.2 of Sequoia sempervirens. Taxonomy (NCBI): domain Eukaryota; kingdom Viridiplantae; phylum Streptophyta; class Pinopsida; order Cupressales; family Cupressaceae; genus Sequoia; species Sequoia sempervirens. Next base: position 120,285,843 of record VDFB02000002.1, read on the forward strand.
GATATACAAGAACCCTATGCCAGATCATAGCAAAGGAAACAACACTGGAAGAGGTAAGGATTACACAAATGTGCAACATACCTATTCCAATGTGGTCGCTTCCTATGATAGTGTCATCATCATCATCACCATCAAAGGGCCTAGCACGGAGTGTGGAGTCACCACATGACATGGCAAGGTTACCATTCAAGGAGTACCATCTCAATCTAGGGCACAACCTACTTTTCCAACATCAAATCATAACAAATATAGTCTCTTAGATCAGCTTAAAAAGACCCCCACACAAATCTCTATCTTGGAACTATTAAGGCTATCCCCCGCACATAGGGAAATCTTAGAGAAGGATTTATCCTCATCATCTGCCCCTAAGGATATGGATACAAAGTAGTTTCAAGCTATGGTAGGAAATATCACTATCCCTCATCTTCTCACCTTCTCGAAACAAGACCTACCATCGTAACCATCTCATATCCATGCTTTACACCTTGAGGACATTATTCATAAGAACAAGGTTAAAAGAGTCTTAGTAGATGGAGGTGTCGGTCTGAACATTTGTACCCTTCAATTGATCAAGAACCTGGGATATTTAGATGATACTATTAGGAAAGCAAAGAGTACCACCATCAGAGCATATGGCGATCAAGAGCGGGTATCACAAGGCATCATCGCAGTACCCATCCAAGTAGGACCCATCATTGTAGATAATACATGCCAAGTGTTAGAACTTGATCTCCCCTACAACATCTTGCTTGGATGACCCTGGATTCATGCCCTAAAAGCTGTAGCTTCAACCTATCACCAATGTGTAAAGTTTCCTTTTGAGGAAAAAAGTTAGCATCCATGGAGATATTGAGCATTTTTACTACTACAAGAACCTTGAGGCCAAGTTTTAAAAAATACCCCAAATACCTAAAAAATGGTGAAGGGCCTACACCTTCTACCTTATTTGTTGACCCATTTACCCTTGCATCTACCTTAGAAACAAAAACACCCATTGTACAAAACATTCCCAACATCAAAGCAGTGATCCAGGATGATGGTTATGGAAACTATAAAGTAACGAAGGATACTTTTGTGTTGGGAGAGCTACCTCTTTCTCCCAAATCTCATGGGAAACAATAAATATGGCAGCTACTACCTTCACCAAGTGGGGGGATTTGAACAAAGAAAATGCCAATGAGGAGGATGTCTCTAAACTATTATATCAAGATGAAGAACCCGTCCCCGCTCTTCCCATATATGATGACAAAAAAGGCTTGTAGGTAATGAAAGGATGGGGGTACAACAAGAACAAGAAACTAGGGCAAAATGAGAATGGTTTGCTAGAACCCATTGTTCCTAAGAGACATCCAAAGAATCTTGGCCTAGGATGTATTACAAGCAAGGTTACTATTCTTGGAAAATGTACTTTTGCTAAACGGGCCGAGGCTTCCTCTTGGTTACCAACATCATGTGATACTACCCTAGACGATTCCCCCCTTGATGTTGCTAGCATATTTGAGAATAAATCTCTCTTCATGATATCCACAACATCCTTCGCCCCGAGCGATCAACCGACTGAAATAAGCATAGTATACCCACAACTCATTGATTGGGACCAACAAGGACCCCTAATTCTAAATTTATTTGAAAACAATGAAGCAATCTCAGAATTCATGGGACTTTAAGACAACTTAACATGGGAAGATCATAAGGTTGGTTTTTATATAGAGCTAGACATAGGGGCGTATTATGGGGAGATGATTGAATCCTTCAGTCGCAAAATTGATGACATGCAACTAACATGCAAATCTTTAAGTGAAAACCACACCGTGGAACTTTTTGATCCTAAAATTGTAAAAATAAAGGACATATCCAAGGGTGAAAACCTCTTTGAGGCACCCAAGGATGATGGATTCAATCTCCCCCTTAGTGTAATGCATCCATAAAAGTCAGCAATATTAGTAGAAAAGGCAACCCCGGTGAATGTGGGAACAAAAGAGGCACCAAAGATCACTTTCTATGTCAAATCTTTGTTGGATGAAGAAAAAAAGAACCTAGTAGCATTCTTGGAAGAGCGAAGGCCAACTTTGCATGGTCATACACAAATATACCAGGGATCGATCTAGAAGCAGTTGTGCATCATTTAGCAGTCTACCCTAAAGCTAAACCAGTAAAGCAAAAAATGAGAAAGATGCACCCTTAGATAGCACTCTTGGTGAAACTTGAGTTACAAAAGCTTCTTGATGTTGGATTTATTCAACCAATTGATAATCCTAAGTGGGTTTCTAACTTGGTACCAATTTCCAAACCCACTAGGGGCATCAAAATATGCACGAATTTTAAAGATTTAAACAAAGCATGCCCGAAGGATGATTTCCCTCTTCCTAACATTGATATCATCATTGATTTAACAACTGGGCATGAAATTCTATCACCAATGGATGGTTTTTTAGGCTATAATCAAATCATGATCGCCAAGGAGGATCAACACAAAACTGCATTCACTTTTCCATGGGGAACATATTGTTGGAACATGATGCCATTTGGGCTGAAGAACGCAGGAGCAACCTATCAAAGAGCAATGACCCTCATCTTTCATGACATGATCCACAAAATATTTGAAGACTATGTGGAAAATATCTTGACCAAATTAAAGAAAAGGAGTGATCACATAGAAGTCTTGGGACCCATCTTCGATAGACTCGAAAAGTATAAGGTACGATTGAACCCAAAAAAGTGTGTCTTTGGGGTTACATCAGGGAAGCTTCTTGGATACATTGTATCACAAAGAGGGATAGAAATTGATCCAAAAAAAGTGAAAGCTATCCAAGACATGGAACTACCAAAAACATTGAAGCAAATGAGAGGGTTAAAAGGAAGGTTACAGTCCATTCGAAGGTTCATAGCACAACTATTAAACAAAATCCACCCTTTCTCACACCTTCTCCATAAAGGAATAACTTGTAAGTGGGATGAGAAGTATGATAAAGCCTTCCAATATATCAAGTACTTATTGACATCTCTAGTTCTCATTTTTCCAATACCGAAAAAATCATTAATCATGTATATCTCAGCAACATTAGCAACACTAGGTGCTCTTCTAGCACAACATGATGAAAATGAAAAGGAAAGGGATATCTCTTACATTAGCAGGACCTTGGTAGGCTATGAAATGAATTATTCATCCATTGATAAAGTATGCTTAGGAGTGGTTTTTTCTTCACAAAAGTTTAGACAATACATGTTATCTCATCAAATCAAGCTTATTGCAAAGATTGATCCATTAAAATACCTATTATCCAAAGCAACTCTCACTGGGTGAATGGCCAAATGGGTAATGATCTTGAGTGAGTTTGACATAGAATATGTGGAGCATATGGAAATGAAAGGATAGGTGATCACATACCAACTGGTGAAAGAACCTATCTATGCAGAGAACCCTTTGATATCTTAATTTCTTGATGAATCAGTATTCCTTGTCAATATAACCGATCAATGGAAAATATACTTTGATAGATTGTTCACCCAACATGGATCAGGGGCAGGTATTCTCTTTATTACCCCTCAAAGTGATTGCATCCCAAAGTCATTTAGGCTATCATTTATGTGTACTAACAAAATTGTTGAGTATGAAGCCCTAATCATAGGTCTAAGGATAGCAGTTCAATGGAAAATACAAGAGTTGAAAGTTTATGGGGACTCATAGATGGTTATCAAGCAAGTTAATGACGACACCAAACTAATGATGACAAGCTTACTCCTTACAAGAATATGGTAGGGAATCTCAAGGACCTTTTCATTGATATAACTTTTGAGTAGATTCCTCACATGAACAACCGAGCAACAGATGCTATGACAATAATTGGATCATTGTTAGATATGCCACACAACGTCCTTCAATGTGAATTCTTGGTAGAACAACTTCTCATACCAAATTTTGAAATCCTAGAATCTAAATTTGTGTGTGTCATCGTTGGTCTTGGATCCCCATGGTATCATGATATATTCACCTACCTTAGTAGAGGAACCCTCCCATTTGATATCACCTCCAACCTTAAAAAGACCTTTGTTAAAAAGGCATCCATATTCATGATCCTAGGTGATACCTTATACCACCGAAGCATCAAGGGGACATTACTACAATGTCTTAACCAATAGGAAGCCTTGGCCACTTTAATAGAGGTACACGATGGCACATGCGGTTCCCATTCTAGTGGTATGAATTTAGCTAAGAAAATATTGAGGATGGGGTACTACTAGCCAACCATGGAAAGAGAAGCCCATTAGTATGTGCAGAAGTGTGTCCAGTGTCAACAACATGAAGATATTTTTCATGCTCTAGGTTAGGAGTTACAATCCATGGTCATACCTTGGCCTTTCTCATAGTGGGGGCTTGACCTCATAGGAAATATTACTCCAACCTCATCTAATGGATATAAGTTCATCATAACGACCACAAAATACTTTACTAAGTGGGTCGAAGCCATTCCTATGACCTACATAACAAGGAAGATAATTGCTAAGTTTATCTTGAATTACCCCATCTGTCATTATGGTGTTCTACAAGCCCTTATCTTAGACAACAAAACACCCTTCAAGAATCAGGTTGTGAAAGAGCTATGCCAAAGATTCAACATCCAGTTTCGATTCTCTACCTTGTATTACCCATAGGGAAATTGTCAAGCTAAGACTACAAACAAGACCATTCTAAAAATCCTAAAGAAAATGGTTAGTGAAGCTAGCCATGACTAGCATTTGTAGTTAAATCCCACCCTCTAGGCCTATCAAACCAATATCCACACACCTACAGGTGCAACCCTATTCTCTCTTACACTTCTATCACCAATGGATGGTTTTTTAGGCTATAATCAAATCATGATCACCAAGGAGGATCAACACAAAACTACATTCACTTGTCCATGGGGAACATATTGTTGGAACGTGATGCCATTTGGGTTGAAGAATGTAGGAGAAACCTATCAAAGAGCAATGACCCTCATCTTTCATGACATTATCCACAAAATATTCGAAGACTATGTGGATGATATCTTGTTCAAGTCAAAGAAAAGGAGTGAGCACATAGAAGTCTTGGAACCCATCTTTGATAGACTCAAAGAGTATAAGGTACGACTGAACCCAAAAAAGTGTGTCTTTGGGGTTACATCAGGGAAGCTTCTTAGATACATTGTATCATAAAGAGGGATAGAAATTGATCCAACAAAAGTGAAAGCTATCCAAGACATGGAACTACCGCAAATGTTGAAGAAAATGAGAGGGTTAAAAGGAAGGTTGCAGTCCATTCGAAGGTTCATAGCGCAACTATTAGACAAAATCCACCCTTTCTCACACCTTCTCCATAAAGGAATAACTTGTAAGTGGGATGAGAAGTATGATAAAGCCTTCCAATATATCAAGTACTTATTGACATCTCTAGTTCTCATTTTTCCAATACCGAAAAAATCATTAATCATGTATATCTCAGCAACATTAGCAACACTAGGTGCTCTTCTAGCACAACATGATGAAAATGAAAAGGAAAGGGATATCTCTTACATTAGCAGGACCTTGGTAGGCTATGAAATGAATTATTCATCCATTGATAAAGTATGCTTAGGAGTGGTTTTTTCTTCACAAAAGTTTAGACAATACATGTTATCTCATCAAATCAAGCTTATTGCACAAAGATCAATCCATTAAAATACATGTTATCCAAAGCAACTCTCACTGGGTGAATGGCCAAATGGGTAATGATCTTGAGTGAGTTTGACATAGAATATGTGGAGCATAAGGCAATCAAAGGATAGGTGATCATAGACCAATTGGTGGAAGCACCTATCTATGCAGAGAACCCTTTGATATCTTAATTTCTTGATGAATCAGTATTCCTTGTCAATATAACCGATCAATGGAAAATATACTTTGATAGATTGTTCACCCAACATGGATCAGGGGCAGGTATTCTCTTTATCACCCCTCAAAGTGATTGCATCCCAAAGTCATTTAGGCTATCATTTATGTGTACTAACAAAATTGTTGAGTACGAAGCCCTAATCATAGGTCTAAGGATAGCAGTTCAATGGAAAATACAAGAGTTGAAAGTCTATGGGGACTCATAGATGGTTATCAACCAAGTTAATGATGACACCAAACTAAGGATGACAAGCTTACTCCTTACAAGAAGATGGTAGGGAATCTCAAGGACCTTTTCATTGATATAACTTTTGAGCAAATTCCTCGCATGAACAACTAAGCAACAAATGCTATGGAAATAATTAGATCATTGTTAGATATGCCACACAACGTCCTTCAATGCAAATTCTTGGTAGAACAACTTCTCGTACCAAATTTTGAAATCCTAGAATTTGAATTTGTGTGTGTCATCGTTGGTCTTGGATCCCCATGTTATCATGATATATTCACCTACCTTAGTAGAGGAACCCTCCCATCCGATATCACCTCCAACCTTAAAAATACCTTTGTTAAAAAGGAATCCCTATTCGTGATCCTAGGTGATACCTTATACTGCCAAAGCATCGAGGGGACATTACTACGATGTCTTAACCAATAGGAAGCCTTGGCCACTTTAATAGAGGTCCATGATGGCACATGTGGTTCCCATTCTAGTGGTATGAATTTAGCTAAGAAATTGTTGAGGATGGGGTACTACTAGCCAACCATGGAAAGAGAAGCCCATTAGTACGTGCAGAAGTGTGTCTAGTGTCAACAACATGAAGATATTTTTCATGCTCTAGCTTAGGAGTTACAACCCATGGTCATACCTTGTCCTTTCTCGTAGTGGGGGCTTGACCTCATAGGAAATATTACTCCAACCTCATCTAATGGATATAAGTTCATCATAATGACCACTAAATACTTTACTAAGTGGGTCGAAGCCATTCCTATGACCTACATAATGAGGAAGCAAATTGCTAAGTTTATCTTGAATCACCCCATCTGTCATTATGGTGTTCTGTAAGCCCTTAACTCAGCCAACAAAACACCCTTCAAGAATCAGGATGTGAAAGAGCTATGTCAAAGATTCAACATCCAGTGTTGATTCTCTACCTTGTATTACCCATAGGGCAATAGTCAAGCTAAGACTACAAACAAGACCATTCTAAAAATCCTAAAGAAAATGGTCAATGAAGCTAGCCATGACTAGCATCTGTAGTTAAATCCTGCCTTCTAGGCCTATCAAACCAATATCCACACACCTACAGGTGCAAGCCCATTCTCCTTGGTCTACTAATCAAAAGCCTTCTTGCTGAACCACAAATTTTTGTAGGGGCTTCTCTCTTACACTTCTACGATTTTCACCTAAAAGGAGAAAGGTATCCCACAAAAACTTAGAGGTTCACTAAAGACTAATGCTAGTATGATTGAAATATGTCTAAATGCAATGTCCTAAATGCAAATAAATGATAAAATATAATGAATATTTATACAAAACCTAAGATATGCAAGTTGTTTGAAAACACCGTGATGTATGCAAAAAGATAGATTAAATGCAATATAGAACAAGATAGAAAGGATAAACAGAAAGAGTGCACCTGGAAACTGACAAAGGCTGGAAGGAAGACTCAGATGTCTCTAAAATTCTAGAAAACCTAATTTTCTGGCCAACTTGGACACTTACGCCATGCTCGGCGACTTAGTCCCAGATTTGGAAAATTGCTTGGAAACCCGTTTCAGCCAAATGGGTATCCATATCTACAAAAATTTTTGACAGAAAAGTGTAGTGGGACTAAGTAACCACTATTGGTGACTTAGTCCACTTTGTATTTTCTGCAAATCCGAAAGTGGAAACGAAAGTCCTCAATCTGCACTCTGTTATCTGATAGAAACTTGGATCCAAATCTATGAAAACACCTAAAAAACAAAATATAATTTGTTTTCTAATGGTGGGTTTTCCTTGGTCAAAACCCTAGTTGGTATTTAAACTTTGAAAGAGATAAAATCTGCATAAAATCCTATCCCTAAGTGTTTCTAAGACTAGGAAATTTGAGGTAAGATGCAACCCTATTCTAACATGCGAGAATAAGATGCATAAATGGAATTAGAAAGATTCAAAACTCATTCTAAAAGACACTAAATCACATTAGAAATGAATCTTAATGACATGCAAACCTTCCTTATGCTGAAAATAGAGAGAAAATGGAAGATGGAATAACTTTGAAAATAAGTCCTTAGGCTTGATTTGATGGCTAGTTACATCTCCTCAACCTAGATTTCTCCATGATTCTCCATAGGCAACCATGATCAACTCTTTGCAATGTGAGATCTTGGAAAACAAGTGAGTTTGAAGACATACAAAAAATGTAACTTGATGCCCTAAAGCTTCAACTTTACTATAGATAAACTAATAAATCTTCTTGTGAAAGATATTTGACTCTTGACTCTTGAATTTGTTTGTTGCAAATTACTTAATGTTGTGAAAAATGACCTAAAAGCATATATTTATAGGCATCAATACCTAATTATTCATTATTTTAACTTCATAGGCCGACATCCATAAGAAATTTGAATTAACTTGGTTGTTTTCCCGCTCAAAACTAAAAAATCCCCCGAAAGGGACTAAGTTGCCACCTTGGGCATCTTAGTCCCACCAAGGGTTTTTAAGGTGGGTTTTCTAGAATTTGAATGATTTGAATGTTGCTTGTCGAGATTTGTATGATTTGTGAGTGGGATAGGCCTTAAAGTCCAAAATAATGAGTCTTAGGGGCTTATAAATGTAGTTTTTAAGGGGTGATTAATGCAAGGGTGTCTAAAATAGGACCAAATTAATCACAAAATTGTCTCTTTCTTTAAGAGAATATATTTTTTGGTGACACACTTGCCTATTGAGGTTGAGCTCCCATCACTTCAAGTGTCACTACAGAATCTGATCACTGAAAAAGAATATAAAGTATCTCAACTAAATGAGCTAGAATTCTTGGATGAGCGTTGTCTTGATGCCCTTAATCACTTACAAGTATACCAAAACCAACTGAAGTAGATCTATAACAAGAAGATCAAGTCAGTTTTTCCAAGTAGGGGATCTCGTCCTAAAGTAGAATCGAAAAATTCTTCCAGATCAGGATAGTAAAGGAAAGTTTGAGCCTAACTGGTTAGGTCCCTTTGTCATCGCAACAAGCTATGGATCAGGAGCGTATCAATTGTCAATGCCTGAAGGTGAACCCTTGCAGGAACCAATTAATATTCTACATATTAACAGATTTTATGCCTAGGCTTGAAGGGTGTAAATTTGAAAATACAAAAAAATTAAAAAATGATCAAAAATCCAAAAAAAAGAAAGAAAAAGGATTGAAAACATTAAAGAAAAACAATCATCCTCTAGTGAAAACCACTTTGGTGGTGCTTTGGGCAAGTACCTTGGTGAAAACCTGGAAAACAAGTGCCTTGCATAAATAAAGCACTTCCATCTATTCTTTGGCTCTTTATCCTATCATTCTTTGCCTCACATCCATCCATCACATCATTCATCCTATTTATTCCATCACCCATCTGTGTCCGTCTCATGGCTTGATATTGTGAAGTATCATATTCCCCTTTAGTACTACTTGGCATATTCCAAAGGTCAATTTGTGTTGCTTATATCAAGGTAGTTTATCACATCATGCTGGGGGCAGTTCGTTATGGATCAAATCGGGTTCTTGTATATCTTGAGGTTATAGGAAATCTCATTGAAAATCCCAAAAACATTAGTAAAAAGTTAATAAAAAAATCCAAAAACATTCAATATTATGTATAACTAAAATCCAAAAACATTCAAAAAATTGTAAATTCAAAACCCAAAACATCCAAAACACATGAAAATCCATAAAAAGGTCAAAACATTGAAAATCCAAAAACAGTAGCATGTCGAACTATGAGTCTCTAAGCTTGAACATAGACAAGGCCATCATTGATGCTCCCTCGAGATGCCCTAGGTTAGTCCTTTAAGAGTCCATTGTAATAAACTGACAATCCATCAATTTTTAATATCTCATCATCAATAAGTCAAGTTAGTCGAACTACATGGTCTTTGCATGTATAACGTAGGAAATATCATCTTTGATAGGCCCTCGAGGCCCCTAGGATAGTCTTTTATGTTAGGTTCTTGGTTGAAATATCAGAAAACCCCTAAATATTTTGAAAACTTAGAAAACAAAAAAAACATTTGAAATCTTTGAAAATCCCAAAACATTTAAAAAATAGAAAACACAAAAACATTCAGAAAACCTTAGAAAACCCTAAACAACCTCAAATAACCTAAAAACATAAACATTCACATAAACCTTCGAAAAGACCAAAAAAACCTCAAAACATTTTCAAAACACCAAAAACATTGAAATATTCTAGGAAATACCAAAACCATCCATCCCATTTCGCTTTCACCCACAATAAATTTTTACCCATAATAAATCAATCATCATCTTCAAAATTTTGTAAAACAAATAGAAAGCAAGTATCGTAAGTCGTAAAGTGAGAACCTAGGTGTCAAAATCTAAAGTCTAGATCATAGGTAAACAAGACAGTGAAGTTTGTATCAATGGCTTATCACAAACCTCATCCTAATCAAACCATCTGATAACATGTCCTAGGATGCATCCTTCCTATGATGGACATCAACATCAGAAATCACCTTAGCTAAAATAAACTGGAAAGAGATATAGATAACACTTACTATTTGTCTTTGATCTTTTCTTATGATTTATCTTAATGACGCATTTTGAGGACCTCTCGATGATGTCTATTAAAATGATTTAGAGAGAAAGGAATGAGGTATCGATCATTAGATTTCATTTGTTGTGCTTGTGGGTATTCTTGTAAAATAATTTTGGTGCATACTTGCTTAGTTGTGTGTAGGGAGGTTGTTCGGAGTAGATTTTTGACTATTGCGTATGCTTTGGTCCGATATATTCTCAATTGCTAAACTAAATTCCAATGAGATTTCTATATGTCAAGGTGTGAACAAGAACTATCATATCTGTTTGTAGAGTCAAAGTCCATATCACTGGATACATCATCCTGGTTTTTAATATTAGGATGCATCATGTCTATGTGTTATATCAAACATAAGGAATGATAGAAAATCCCAATCGCAAGATATGAGCAAATCATCACTCTCATCACTATATCTAATAAAGTCTCAGTGGATCATGGACTTGTTGGAATTTTTTGAATCAATCTTCACGATCAATGGTCAAATCATTCATTTTATTCTTCTATCTTCTTTCCACACTAAACTTGGTATCATGATGGTCAACAAAAACATCATCATGCATCCATCCTGCATCCACAAATTGTTAGCATACATACATCACACATCATCACAACATATCATAATAAAAGAAAACATAATCCATTGCATTATCATTATCATTTAAGTTGTTTCAGATAGCATGGATTTGATATTGTAAGCATCTTAATCCATATCACATATCATACACATGTCCTAGGCATAAGCATACATTGAATTATCATATCATAAGCATGAACATCTGCATTATCCATATATACATCCTTATGCATACATCATCATATCATAAATTGCATGAACAAGTACACAAAAAGAAATGCATCCATATCATCTACATCTTCATATCATAAACATATCATAGCATCCATCCCATAACATATCATCAAAAGATATTGAAAAAGAAGGTCACATGTCCATTGCATTGCATTGCATATCATCACATCACATCATATGCATCAATACATTCATAAAGCATGAAATAAAAGCACATCATATCGATTTGAGATCATCTTGTATATATATATCAAAAAATGATTGTCATGGTATAATATCTAAATCAGTGTCTGCATATCAATCAAAAATACAATATCCATGATGCTATAAAAAATGAACCCATGAATTTATCTCTATATAAATAATTAGGAAAAAAAATTAAAAAGTGTCTACAAAATAGCTAGCCCTGATGGCTGCTCGATTCCCCTCCAAATAATGGTTGATCCTTAGCCCGAGGAGGTGCTCTGCTCCTCTATGAAAAATCAGGCTGTCTCATTTCCCGAGGGACATCTTTGTGATAATGCATGTGGTAGTAGGAAGCCTCAGTAACTACCTCTCTATACAATCAAGCAGAAATTGTCTATCATTATGATGCGGCTATCACTGCCTCAAGCTGTTGCTTCTGCCTAATCTCCTGGGCCAACTGTAAGTCTAGTTGTTGTCGCAACTGAACCTCATGGTCTATTTGTGTTGTCATATCCTATAGCTGATGTTGCAATTGATCTCTCTCTGCTTGCAACTGGTCTCTCTCGGTAGTGAGAGCCTGTATATGTGCCTACACCTGTGCATCTAGTTGTATGGGTGGAGGAGGGGGTGTTGCACCTGGAACCTATCCATCTTCCAAATCGAGCTGCTGTCTTGGGTCTTGGTGACCCTAATTTGGTTGCTGCTGGTGGTTCCCATCTCCTAGTACTTGTGCCCTATCTTGCACTAGCTAATCCTACCCTCTGCCTCGACCCCCATCTCTGCCTCCATCCCAAACTCCATCTTGACCTCTACCTCTATTTCTCTCTGCCTTTGGGGTATCCCCCATTGGATCTGTCAGGTGAGTAGGTGGCCTAAACCATGCATCATAACCTGGGGTGGTCCCCGCATTTGGTAGGCCTTGATTATAGGCATATGACTTTGGAACAAGTTATCTAAAGTCATTGACAGCCACTGCGGGGTCAATCTGTGCTCCCCACTATACCTCCCTCTAGGATCTGGAAAAAACTATAGTATAATCATCAGCGGGCACATCGTGTAACTCACCAAACTGCTGAGCAATGCGGTCTAGTAGGTAACACTCTATCATCGTATTCTCCCTTCCTTGCATATAGCAGGTCTGTCGAGCAAAATACAACTACTGCTAATCATTGTACTGAGGTGGAGCCTGCAGCCATGGTCTCCATCAAAAAATTGTCATGTCATCAATGACATGATGCCAATATGGTAAACTTGTAGCACCCATTTGCTGGAGAGTCATCAACACCCTGTATCTAAAGATGATGGGTTCATCCTTGTGGATATTTTCCAAAACCACCAAGGGCCTCAAAACTATAATATGCTTGTAAGACCATATATGGAGTAGTGTAACACCTGCCCCTGTACTCCTACCCTCGCAGTACACCACCCAATGCATGTCGTGGTACAAGGAAGCAAGTAGAATTGGACCCCATGCAAACATAATGGTCCTCCTAATCATAGCCTCCCATGCCACCCCCCAACTAGGACTGAAGCCTCTACCCCATCGATATGGGGAAATAATATTGAAAATCAGTGTAAAAATGAATAATCTTAATATCGGTATGCGAGATCTATACAAATCTAGATCAATCTGAGAGCTCAGCAAGATGATGTTGTCCATATGCAGCAATGAACAACAAGCATCTCTCCAAGTATCTGTGTCATAGATGACATGCTCTCTATGTATCGGTAATCGCAAGATATGCCACACGTCCTCCAATGCAATGGTGGCCTCACGAGTGGGAAAGTGAAGTGAAAAGGTCTCGTTATGCCACCTCTCAATCAATGCGGTCATCATAGCCAAATGCGTTTGAATCTCTAGAAAGAACACGATGAAGCCTAACCCTAGCATCCCAAGCCTCTCCACCTCATGATCACCAAAGTATCTCAATGTAGCCAAAATTTCTAAACGGCGCTCTCACAACATCAATGGTTGAGGATCCTCCTGCACACATTGCACACACAACGTCAATTTGCTAAAAAGTCAAAAAGTGATCAAAATTTGAGACATTGCATCCAAAACATCAATTGCATCACTGAAATCAATAGCATCACTCTTTTAAGGGTGCGTTGCTCTACACATTTTGGGGGTGCATCACCAATTTAGCGATGTGTGTCACTAATGTCAATAGCGAATCAACATTCTTATGCATTGCTATAGCTAAAAATAGGGTGCATTGCTATTTTATATATGTGTCACCAACCACTTTCCAGCGTCACTAAATGCAAAAAGACTATGTGTCGCTATATTAAAATCTCAACCCCTAAATCAAATGTGTCACCCAAGAAAAAAATGGGGGTGCATTACTAAATAGTAAATGCATCGCTAAAATATCAATAGAGATGCTTCTGATGCTTTAAATGCGTCGATATATCACGATGCTCCTAGAAACCTAATTTTGACCCCCTATTAAATGCACCTAAATAAAAAAACTTGAGATAGGTTTTGGGTCACATACCTGAGGTCTTATGTCTGCTCAGTGCTAGTACTCTCGAACCTATTCTGAAAGATGAAGAGGAAGCACATGGTGAGCCATTTCGCTAAAGTGTCAGAGCTCCAAATGCACAAATCTCTAAGGGCTAAATGCACAAATGAATTGGAAGTGTTACCCTTCTCAACTATTTAAGCCTAAAAATTAGGGTTTTTTGCCCTATTTTGAGCCAAAAGCTAGGGTTTTGGCTTGTTTTACCTATTTTCACCATACATAGCCTATTTTAAGCCATTTTTTGGCATCTTGAGGCTTGTTTTAGCACTTGAACCCATATTTAGCCTTTGTCGAGAAATCAACCCAAAAATTTGCTTGATTTCTCAAGGGGGTGGGGAACTAGCTTATTCCTTCAGCTAGAGCAACAGTGGAGCATCCAATTTTTTTATTTTTTTTATTTTTGATATGAGTAGCATTTTTAATCTGAAAAAGCGTCAGCCTTTGAACCAACGTAACATGTACCTTGCTTCAAAGAGGGGAAAAATGTAGACACTTAAAAATGTCTTGAATGATATCATGCACTCGAATCTGGTATACTAACATCATTTCGTCTTAAAACTCATCCTCTTTTCACTTAATTAAATTAGCCTAACTATTTAATTAATTATGTCATTTTCATCTATTAACCTAATTAATCTAATTGGGTTTGATGTGAAGACCTCATAGGATTTTTTGGAGGGTTGGTATAACAAGGTGCTAGAAATAGGGGGAAAGGAATTTACTATCACTGAGGACCTCATTGCCAAAATTATAGGATTATAAATTGATGGGAATAAATTTTACAGAGATAAGAATGAGTTTGGTTTGGAAATGGATGCTTTTTTCAAACACAATGAGCAGAGGAAGTTGGAAAAGGAAAAATATGGTGGCTATCTTCATTCTTCTCTCAAGGTTGTCTGGAGAGATGTCGTAGAGTAGATAATGAGGTATTTTACATTGGATGGTTGCTTTTCTATTGTTTCTAGGCATCATTTTGTCTTGCTGAAACATTTTAGACATAAAAAGAGAGTTTTGTTTCCTTACTATCTCTTGGTCTTTCTTGAAACTGGTATAAGGGATCATAGATGCAATCCCAAAAACCCTATCCTCCATGAAGGTATTATTGTGTTGATTATTGAATATGTCAAGGCTTTTATTCTCCTTGCCCAACTAATATTTCCAATGTTGGAAGAAAAAAGAAAAATACGGAATATGTTAGGGTATGAGGAGGATTCTGAGGATGAAGACTACTCCCCTAGGTTTGAAGATTCCTTGGAAGGTGATTCAGAGTCTCTTGCTATCTTAGATGGTAGGAAGAGAAAAAAAAAATGATCCCCTGCTCTCTCCAAGGATGATTAGTATATCATTGGTGATGAGGAAGAGATTGTGAAGTCCTGGCGAAAGTCAAAAGCTGTGAAGGGCTTAGGTGGCAAGAAAAGGAAGGTTGATGGCAAGAAAAAAAACAATACTCAAACCCTGATTTCCTCAATGACAGATGAGTATGATATGAGAGATGAGGTTGAGGCTGACCAACCTAGCTTGAAATCTAACCCTGTGAAGAGGTTAGGTGGCAAAAAGATGAAGGGAACCGTGGTGGAGTGTAAGGAGGGTTTGGTTAAAAAGGGTCAGCTGGGGGTCTCCCCTATTCCTAATGTGCAACATAAAGAGGGGTAGTAGAGGAAAAGCTCTCCTGTGAACTTAGAGAGGGATGAGCAACATGATCTTGTCGGCAACCAACCAGATGTTGAGAACTAGGTGGTAAAGTAGAATTTGGATAAAGGTGTGGTGATTACTACTCAAAAAGGGAAGGTGACTTTGAAGAATGCTTCACTAGAAATGACTCTCAGGAAGACTATGTTGTTGACAAAGATGGTTTTAATTTTAGGATGGAGATTATGCCTGATTATCTCGGTATGGTTAAGGAGAGTTCCCTTTCCTTGTTTAAGCTTTTTAAGTGGGTTTTTCATGAGATGAATTCCTCTAATGTCTAGGTCAGAGTTGTATGTACTAATGCTAATGAGGCCTCTTCTTCTAAGGGGCCAAATATGCAGGCTCAAATGATAAGATGCAGGTTGAGATCAATCAATTTTTTTATACTCTCAAGATGGTTGCTGATGAAATGCTCAACATGAAGAATGCCTACGAGCAAAAGTTTGCTACTATTGAAGGAAATTTGGAGAAGGTTGTGGAGGTCAAAAAACATTCCATGTGCAATGAGGCTATGGGATCGTGTCTTCTAAATTAGAAGGCCAGGAAGTGGCTGGGGGACAACTCTAGAACGAAAGACATGGTGGTTGATGGTGGTGTGTAGCATAAGACCACTAGTAATACTAGGATTTCTACTCGTACTCGCAACAAGACCAAAATTAATGCCAAGACCGGTATTCCTACTGGTGAAGTGGTGGAAGTAATTAATGTCCATCAGAAAATTATTGATAGTGATCTTGAAGCAGCGAATATTCTGAAGAATCTTTAGTTTTGCTTCTATTTTTTGTGCCTTTTTCTGGCTGTTTGTGTGTTGGTTTTTGGTTGCTTTTTGACTACTTGTTTTATTTTTTATTATATTATGAAGCAACAACTTATCTTGTAAAGAATTTCAAGGCTCCTTCAAAACTCGTTTTCCCTATAATTAAAAACCTAATTAATCTAATTAGGTTAATTCTCCCCCTTTCATGCTAACCTCTCATCTTGTTAAATTGGATAAATCAAATTATTTAATTTAATTCTTGAGTCCTCTTATTTAATTAAATAACCCTAAGCTATTTAATTAAATATCATATCACATCCCCCTTTTCATTAAATCATTTTATTTAATGAATATCATATAATTCCCCTAATTTTCATAATTAAAACTTTGTTTTAATTGTCAAATTACTAATTAAATCTAATTCTCCCACTTGCAAGGGAATATTCCTTCCCCTTTGCACATTAAAATTTGGTTTTAATTAACTAATTGCTAATTTTTCTCCAAAAAGGGAATATTCTTTCCCTCTTCACTCATTTGAAAGAAGGAATATTCTTCCTTGTAACAAACTTTCAACAAACTTCTTGTGCAAGTTTTGAAAGTGTGTTTGTTTGGATGATTGTGAGCCCTTGATTAAATATCATCTTGCATTCTTAACCCTTGATGGGAATCCATGATCCATGCCTCCATCTTCCTTCCATTCTGACCATTGATTGATCCTTTTGATCTTGGCCATCAGTTTCATTTTGCCTATTCTATAAATAGAGCTTGCATCTATTGAATAGGGATCCATCTTTTAATAATAAACTCATGTTTTTAAAATAACTCTCATCTTGCACTCACATTTCATGTTTTTAAAAGCACTTTAGGTTAATTTACTTGCATTATTAGCCTAGAGCATCCATTAATGGCTTCCATGGTAGCTTAGGTGCATCCACCTAGTATATCTTGAAATTAGAGTTTTACAATACATCATAAGCATTTATTATGTTAAAATAGCTTTCATCATGTTTTACAATACATCTTTCATCAGTTTTGTCCATTCTCTTCAATATAATCGATTGAAACAAGCTCATTATCCAAGGGATTGGGAAAGGGTCTCCATTCCACATCAATGCGAAACCACTCCCCCAACAACATAAGTTTTAATGGATTAGAATAGATGTTTATAAAGCTTTTGTATTCTAATATGTTAGTTTTAATGGCTTCTTAGCTTAGTTTGCATTGAATGATCTTATTGGACTGATGTTTAGTGGATTAATTATACTTAGAATCCTCATGGATCAAGTGTAGTTAGCCTATACTACGTTCATCAGTCATAGTTAGCACAAAAAGAAGATCAGTGAAAAATAAGGAAAAAGCGGATGGGATGAAATAGGATTGCCATCTTGAGATCTTGTTGATAAATGATAAAGCTTTTATTTTATTGCATAATTATCATTACAAAACATTTATTATGGAAATGGATAAAGAACACCAATATAAGATATAGAACACAGTGTAATACGTTATCCCTTGCAAAAATAGGCACATGAAAGACAAGGAATGCCCTGCCTCAGACTAGTAACCATAGAACCTTGTTAGAATATGTGAGGAAGAAACCACAAAGCATGTTAGTCTTGATGCAAGAAAGCGTTAGATGACCTTTCACTCACAAAGGATATTTTGATTATGACAAATGGAACCCCAATCACACATAAGGAACTTAGTTGCCCCAGTCATATTTCCAAGACAAACCGCAAACAAAAATCAAAGAGAAAAAAGGTCATAATCCATCATCACTCCTCTCATCACTTGTGGACTTCCTTGAGGTGCATAGTAACATGAACAAAGATAAATCAATAAAAAGATAAGAAAAACTAGACCAACAGAGTCAACAACCATCTAGATCTTTTTACCAAATTGTATGATCATATTTTTGCATAAAGATAGTGTCTGATTTTAGGAAATGAAGCAATTCTTACAAGACTGGGGATCCCAACGACACAACATCCTATATAAGACAATTGATAGGATTGCATATAGTTTTAGGGATGACACACCTTATATAAGACCTGGTATTTGGTTTCGACAATGCACCATTCTGCATAAGATTGTTTAATAGTTAATAAGGGTCATTGATGTTGATACTTGTACCTATGATTAGGAAACTGATTCATTTGGATTGAAGACTAGTTGGATAGGTTGTCTATTGTTTCAAGATTTTCTAAGCTCAGTTCTCTATATCAAATTTCATGTTTATGTCCAATCAAAGTGTCAACCTTAGCAAGGGAAAATTTATTGCAAGATATAGATAATGGTGGATGGAGACCTTGTTATGAGAAATCCTAAAGGACTGACCTAATGCCTCAGGGGCTCATCAAAGATGGCCTTACCTATGTAAAGTGCAGAGACAATGTAGTTCAACTAACCTTGACCATGGATAGTTTTATGAAACGTGGATGGCAATGGATTGACTATTTGTCATGACAAAACCCTAAGGGACTGAATTAAGTCTCAGGGGCTCATTGATGATGGCCTTGCCTACATGGAGTTGCGGAGGCAACGTAGTTTGACAACTTGGATTGATAGACACTGTTTTTTGGGTTTTGATATTTTTTGATATTTTTAGTTTTCTAATTTTTCTAATTTTTTGTATTTTCTAATATATTGATTTTTTTTATTTTCTAATGTTTTGATTTTTTCAAATTTT
This sequence comes from Sequoia sempervirens, assembly GCA_007258455.2. Classification (NCBI taxonomy): domain Eukaryota; kingdom Viridiplantae; phylum Streptophyta; class Pinopsida; order Cupressales; family Cupressaceae; genus Sequoia; species Sequoia sempervirens. The sequence continues at coordinate 120,305,186 of VDFB02000002.1, forward strand.
TTGAATGTCTTGTTTTTTTGGGTTTTCTAATGTTTTGATTTTTGTGGATTTTTTGAATGTTTTGATTTTTTTAGATTTTTTCTGATGTTTTGAATGTTAATACCATGACTAGGATAACATATGAAACCTAACTCAAGGATTTTCCCCTAGTCAGGTATAGGACCAACTTATTATGGATGGGATTAGATGGGTGAATGCTATTATGGATGGATATGGAAGATGGAGGACATTGAACATCAACATTTCTCAAGCCACGAGAAGGGAGACAAAGATTTATTATGGATCGAGGTTTATTATAGAGTGAGTATGTGCAAAGGATCATGGATGGGAGTGGAAAATCCGATAGAATGATAGTAGATGATGGAGCAAAGAACAACTACACATGGTGCTTATTTACTAGGTTTTCACCATGGTACTTATCCAAAGCATCACCAAAGTGGTTTCACCATTGGACGAATTATTTCTCTTTACTATTTTTAAAATTTCTTTTGGTGTCACCAAGATGCATGTTTTCCAAGTTCTCATCAGGGTGATGATTTTTTTCTTTTTTGATTTTTTTTAAAAATTTTGTAGGGTTCTTTGAAAACTAGGTATAGTACTTGCGAAGGTGCATGCTGTTGATAGGCTCTAGTAGTGGTTCACATTCAAGAGTAGTGAGTTGATAAGCACTGGACCTATATGTTGTAGTTATGATGTAAGGAACCAACTAATTAGGCTCAAACTTTCTAGGCTTCTCTCGATCCATTTTGATTCTTTGGTTTTTCTTTTAAGACCAAGTCATGATGTCAAAGTGTCTTACTCAAACTCTCTTATTATAGATGTGATGGAGATGATTTTGATAGGATTGTAGGTGGACCAATGTATTTTATCATGTCTCATCCAGTAACTCTAGCTCATGTAGACAAGATGCACAATATTCTTCCTCATCAATGAACTGTTGCATAGATACTCTCAAGGATGGTAACTCAACTTCAATGAGAAGAATGGCTTCAAATATAAAGATGATGGAATATGGAGTGGCTCCAATGGGAGTACAAATGATGGTTTGATAGGCCCACAAGGTAGGATTAAGTTGGATGTTCCAATCATGACCAATGCCATTGATAGTCTTCTTTAGGATTTTAAGGATAGTTTTGTTAGATGCCTCGACTTGACCATTAGCTTGGGGGTAATATGAGGTGGTGAAAGGGTGGTGGATATGGAATTTCTTGCACAGTTCACAAACATCCTAATTTTTTAAAGGATGACCATTATCTGTAACGATGGATTGTGGCACACCATACTGACATATAATATAATTGAGGATGAACTTGGATATTTGCTTTTTGGTAATGTAGATCATGGGGATAGCTTTGATCCATTTCATAAAATATTCAACTATTGTAAGGATGAATTTATGACCATTGGCGGATGTCGGGTAAATATTTCCCACAAGGTTGAGTTCCCATTGAGAGAATGGCCATGATGACATGATTGGATGAAGTTCTTGGGTAGGTGCATGCCCAATATCTCCATGTATTTGGAATTATTGATATTTCTTAACAAATTGATAGGAGTCACGTTCCATAGTAGGCCAATAGTATCATGTTCACATGAGCTTCTTGGCTAGGGTAGGACCATTAGAGTGAGCTCCACATATATCATTGTGTACCTCATGTAAATTCATTTGAATTGAGACATCTAAGGAGGGTGCTATCAAGGCTACGATGATAAAGGGTATCACCGATGACATATTTAGAGGATTTTCGGATAAAGGTCTTGTGTTGGTTAGAAGACAAGTTAGGGGGATAATTTGGTCATGTAGGTATTTATAAAAGTATTCATACCAAGGAGAATCAGGACCAACAATTTCACACACAAGCTCATATTTGGGGATATTGAATGTGGGGATCACCAGTTGTTCCACCAAGAACTCATATTATGGCACATTGTTAGGTATATCCAAGAGAGATCCTATAGTGGCCATTGCATTGGATACTTTTTTCTAAATTCTTGGAATCTTCTCAAAGATAATGACATTGAAATACTACTTGAAACTACCAACCATTCTCTTGTAGGGTGTGTGCTTTTCATCCTTTGTATGATAATCATCATTGACCTGACAGATAACGAATTGTGAGTCACCATAACCTGATGGTTCTTAATTTTACATTTGATATCCATTCAAATTCCCATGAGCAATGCTTCATATTCATCCATATTATTGGTACAAGGGAATTCTATTTTGTATGACTTAGGTATTTAGTCCCCCTACTTTTTGATAAAGAGGATACCTGATCCAGAACCATGATTTGTCAAAGACCCATCAAAGTATAGTTTCCATGTAGTAGAGTTCTCTATCATGAAGATCGATTCATCAAGGAAATAAGACACTAAAGGATGATCTACTTTTGTTGGAGCATGTGCAAGTTGATCAGCTATCACTTACCCTTTCATTGCTTTTCAATCAACATACTCTATATCAAATTCACTCAAAATCACTACCCATTTTTCTTGGAGACCTGTTAGAGTTGCTTTACTGAGTATATATTTCAAGTGATCTATCTTTGATACCAATTTCATGTGGTGATTTAACATGTAGTGTCAAAGCTTTTGAGTGACAAAGACAATTTCAAGGCACACTTGATGAGTGTTCTAAATGATACTTTAAATGCTCATTTTATGTTCATAAAGACTTTATTATATTGTTAATTAACAATGTTGGCAGTAGAATATATGCTTTTATATTTGATCATTTTACATTATATTTAAATAATTAAGGAATATATTAGAAATAATATCTTGCATTGAATGTGTCACTTTTAATGATGTTAATGAAGGAATAACTATGCAATTTGAAATCTTTGTTGTCACATTAGCATCCTATTTTTGAGGATTTTGTTCAAGTGATTAAAGGCTTACTTCATGATGTGGATTTATTGAACTGTCTATTTAACAAACGTGGAATCAATCACACTCCTGATCGCTCTAGCTGGATACCGATTCATCATAATTTCAAATTGACTTCTCTAGTTGGTTGGGAAACTTCTTGTTTCAATTGTTAGGTGGTGAAATTCTCTCTGATATGTTTAGTTCTATTTCATTTTTAGATTTAGGTTTTATATCTTGGTGGATAGCACCATGATTTGTAATTCAAATAAGGGATATGTCTATAAATATCCATCTTTAGGGATAGTCAGCAGTTAGATTATTTTTCGCTTGATATTGTAATGACTGTACTACACACTTTTGTTCCATTTCCCTATTTGGGTTAATTTGAATGCAAATAAGAAGTTAATTTGAATCTCAATGTTAAAGGTACCACCAGAGGAAGAGTAGGGTCCACTCAACCGAAGGAGGTGATCTATTGTTGTATTCTTTTGATTCAGTTAATTTTTGTTCAGTTTGTATCAAGTGAAAAGTTAATAATCTTGATTTCTATTTAATCACTATTAGTAACTATATTTAGTCATACTTTTTAGATTAGTTCATTGTGTTTTTAAGATAGTTTATTATGATCCACTGTAGATTAAAATTTATTCGTTTACTTTAGATTTGAATGTTGTTCATAGGAATTAGACTTAGGAACTATTTTCAAATGCATGATGGTTTTGGTAGAGGTAATAACTATGACTGATGGAAAGATAAAATCGAAGCTTATTTGGAATTCATTCATGGAATTTAACATTGTTGTTTTCTAGATTAATATTTATTTTATTGTAAACGTAAAATAGACTTTATTTTCAAGTAAAATAAGAGTAGAATTTGAATTCTAAATTTTAGATTAAGTGTGAAATAAGTTACATTTTAATTCTTCCATGAATCAATTACAATTAAGCTAGGTGGAGTTTGAACTAAGTTACCAGAGTTTTAATGAGTGTTAGTTAGGGAATAAGATAAAATTCATCCTTAGGAATTAGTTGTTGAGTTCCACTCCTGAGAGCTCCTGAAAGCTCCTGAAGGAGTTAGACTAAAATCAAAAGTCACTGTTTATAGTGCAAAACCCCCCCAAATCCGTGGAGACATCCTTATCACATATAGCTCTAAGACACACCTGGTTTGATAATTGAAAGATTAAATGATGCAAGAAGTGACACCAATGACCTTGTCCATCAACACTCATTCAATAGGACTATAGTTAAGCTCATACCCTATAAATTTATGACTAATATAATAATTGGCCTATTCTTTTCCTTCTTCATCATTCTATGCTAACAAGACTCCCAATGATGAAGAAGTTGCTGATATATATAGTATTAGATGTCTTCCATCCACAAGTGGCATAAGGTTTGGAGGAGTTAGTAGATAATTCTTTATTTTTTAAAAAGCTTCCTGGCAACGATCGATCCATACAAATGGGACTCCCTTATGAAGCACGTGTTAGAATGGCTAACATTTGTTGGCTAGCTAGGCTATGAACCATCAAATAGACCGTAATTTTCCTCGTAGAGTATGTAGCTGACTTATATTTGTTGGTGATAGAGGTATATCCATGATTGCTTTGAATTTTGGAGAGTCAACCTCGATACCTATTCAAGAGATAAGGCATCCTAATAGCTTGTCAGATTTTACCCCAAAGACACAATTTTTTGGATTTAATCTGACCTTTTACTCTTCCAACCTTTTGAAAATATTATTTAACATTACTAAATGATTGTCTCTTGACAGTGATTTGGCTAACAAGTCATCAACATAGTCTTCCATGAGTGTGTGCATGTAGTCATGAAAAATTGTACTAATAACCCTTTGATATGGTTCTCTAGTGTTCTTAAGACCAGAAGGAATGACATTCCAACAATATGTACCCCAAAAAAAAGTAAAATCTATTTTATGTTGATCCTTGAGGGTAATTTTGATTTGATTATATCCTAAGAAACTATCAATGAGTGAAAGCATTTCATACCTTGTTGTAAAGTCTACTATGATGTCAATGTTTGGCAATGGGAAGTCATCTTTAGGACAAGCTTTATTCAAGTCTCTAAAATCTATGAAAAATTTGATTGCACCAGTTGGTTTTGTTATAGGTACAAGATTTGAAATCCACTCTTCATATTCTATAGATGAAATGAAACCAACGTCAAGCAACTTCTTCAACTCTACTTTCACTAAGAGTGCAATCTGGGGATGCATCTTTCTTAATTTTTTCTTGATAGGTGTTGTATTAGGAAATAATTGAAAATGATGCAAGACCAACTTAGGATCCAACCAAAGCATATCAATGTATGACCAAGAAAAAAATATTTATCTTTTTGAAAAGAAATTGATGAATTCCAACTTTTCTATGATTGTCAAAGATGTTGTAAAGTGTATAATTCTAGAATTGTCTTTAGTACCAAGATTGATTTCTTCTAATTTTTCCACAAGCAATGTTGATCTCTCTTGGTTTATGGGGAAAATATCCAACCCTCCATCCTTAGGAACTTTAGAAAGGTTTTCACCCTCGGATACGTTCTTTATTTTTACTTTTCCATGGTCTAAAGGCACCTTTCAATTTTCACCTAGAGACCTATTCTTTTTATTTTTCTCATTTTTGTGACTAGAGGGTGGAGTAGACTCCCCAAAGTAAGTTGCACTATCAATTTCTATGATAAATCCAACTTTATGATCCCCACTTGGTATTCCATCTTGAGGTTCTATAAAATCAATTATTGTTTCATGATTCTTGAATATGTCTAAGGTTGGAGGTCCTTGTTGATCCCAATCTATCAATTGAAGGTAAACTATAGGTAAGTCACCATCAATATCATTATAGCTCAAGGATAACGTGGGTAGGGTAAATACAAATGTATCTTTAGGATCCCAAAAGGTTTCGATCCAAGTTGAATGGTAGATATATATGGTTTGAGAGGGGGATTGTTCAGGCTCACGAAAGGTTTCACCTAGGTCATAGTCACTAGAGGATTTGTCAGAACCCCATTCCCATTCATTGGATTCTATTTTGGTATGGTAATCCTTAGATGTCTAAACGTCATTAGAAGTGTTAAATTTTTTATTTGAAGGTAACTTAGTATGAGGAGGACTCACTTTTAGTGGTGTATACCCTAACCCTTTGTTATTTGGTAACTATTGATGCACAAAATTGGCAAGGTAACAACCTTTATGGGAAACACAGTTAATGGAGGGACCAATTGCGCTAAACTGAGTGACCTTCGTGTTTTAAAAGAAGTCAGTCTCTTATGTAATTGGGGTTTTGGAATGGGAAAAGGAAGCAAATATAAAAAATAAAGATCTAAGGCGATGCACCAAGGAATAGATATAGGAATGGTAAATCTATCTTTTGGGATTCAATTTAAGGGCCCGATCAACAATTTGCTATGTTCTAGAATGACAAAAATCAAAGATGAAAGCCTAAATATTTTATACAATAACATAAAATAACTCTCATACACATTTACTAAAAAGAAGAGTCAAAGACATGATCTAAACCAGCAAACTTGTATTAAAATCATAGAAGTTCTGCAAATAAGCAATTCGGGACAATAATAGCATAGTATAATGTTTTATCAAATAGCTTAAGAAAAACAAAAAGGTTGAACAATGGCACAATCTGAGAGTCTCATACAATAATCTAAAAGCAATAAAAAAGGCCTAGTGTCTTTCCCTAATTTTTCTATGTCTTTCAAACTCAATTTCAGAAGGAAGAAGTAGTATACATAGCTAAAAATCCCATCGCCTAGAGGGCCAATAACATAAAAGATCCCGTATCTCAAGCAATGATGCTTGCATCAATGATTTCCTCCAGCTGTTGTAACAGAAAAGATTTGGGATATAAAACATGGTCATTCCCCAGCCAGATGCATCTTGTACGAAAGATGTCAGTGGTCCCAAGAAAACCCCATGCAAACAAGTGTCGCTTCCCAGTGAAAGTAGTTAGAATATGTGGGAGTATGTCACAACTTATTATTTTCTCCATCCTTCCCTTTGGTAGAACCCTTGCCGAGGAGACGTGCGGTGGCAAGTCACAGCCTGTGGTTCCTTTCTCCCTTTCTACGATGAAAGCTTGTGCTGGGAAGACATGTGGTGACATTCTTTACTATTGACACCAACTGTGGGATTCACTAAAAAGTGTATGCGGATGAAAGCTACGTGGCATGTGGAAGAGGCCTAACAAAAAAGTGAAGGGAAGTAGCCTTGAAGTACCAGTGGTAACGACACGTGGAAGCATGGTGAGAGCTGGTAGAAGAGCGAAGGAAGTAATTGTTGCGAGGAGCACCTGGCGGACATGTGGCGACAACCGACCAAGTTTATCAAAAGAGGCTCAATTGAGAAGCAAAGGGAAACATTTCGAACATATGAGGAGTAGGACAGTATTTAACAAAAACAAAACCACCCAAAGGGAGATTGAGGAATTTTATATTCACACCTTTTGGTGACTACCAAGGGAATTTTTCCTATGGAACGAGGAACCCAAAATTTTCTCTGGCTTGTAGACTAGAGTCCCATCCATTGGGAAATGGAGTAAGAGCTTAGAAAGAGCAGCTTGTAGAGATAGTTGGTCAGCCTCAGATAGTGTCGATATGTCACACAAATGTTCTTGCGCTCCACTCAGGTTGATCATTTCTTTGTAAGGAAACATCATAGATAAACCAACCCTAGACTCAAGTTGGAAGAGTAGCTGCACAATTTGATGAGTGACACCTTCAATATGGGTTGGTTGAAGCTCTAGAAAGTGGATGTGTCTTGTTGCTTCTCTACAATCTTCATTGCAATTTGTTCTATTGTGGACATCAACTCATCTATAAGAAACAAGGAGGGCAGGCCCATCTCAGTTAGCCGAGAGAATTTCTCCCACATGCTATCCATAGTCTGGCTCAAAGTGGTTGCACATGCATTAGCATGGAGGATGGCTTTGTGGTATTGGATGAATTTGTTTGCTATTTTGGCAACGACTTTTCTATCTCCAATCCCTGCTTTTGCTAAGTCTTCATTCGAGACCATGTATAACTTACTTAGCAAAATAATTTCCTCAGGAACCCTCTCTACGATAATCTATGGGAACTGCTCAATTGCTCCATGAACCTCCCTTCCCAAGCTTGTTACCTTTGCCATAAATTTGAGCATCGGCTAAAGTGTCAGGAAGAAGGCCTTGACCTTATCCTAGTATGAAACATATAACTGCCAGGCCACTAGAATGAGGTCTGACTGGGTAGCAAGGGGTTGGGGAGCATTCTTCAGAAGGGAAATCTCTGTGTCTTTTGATTCGATATCCTGTGTCAGTTCCACAACCATTTTTTCTGTAGCTGCAAGCTATCCCTGGATGTTTCTCAATTCTTTGGACCAATTTTCCTCAGCTCAACTCTTGTTTGTTGAATCCATCTCAAGGGAAAGCTTCATCTCCTGGAGCTCCCTCTCCAATTGGGCCTTTCAATTCCCAAAGTCTACATCCCTCTGTTGCATTTGTTGCTCAAATTGAGTGCATTGTCATTCAAACTCCTCACTAATTTGTTGCATTACCTACTCTGCCAAAGCTAGCTTGTTATGATATTCTTGATTTCTTCGCTACAACGCGTCAACCAAGGTGAGGTCAATGGATTGGAACTTTGCAAGTTCCTCTTGGAGTTTGTTCTGCTCTACTTATGCTACCTGCATTTTCTCTGAGAAGCGCACAATTTCTACTTCTTTTTCTTTTTCCTTCACCACCAAGACATCGACCCTATTCTTCACAAGTTTTAGCTCCTCTTCCTTATTCTTTAGCTGGAAACCGGACTTGAGGAAGTCGGTGGTCACCAACTGTTGTGTTTCTTCCATGAGATCAACTTTGTCCTATGGCTAGGCTATGCTCAGATCGAGTCCCATGGCGAACATGTTGTAATTGTTGGGTTGCATCTCCCCTTGCGGTTTGATGACGTTCAAATACATGGTTGTGAAATGGATCAATTTTTGAGCTTCATTAAAAGCCATATATACTTGTAGCTTCGCCGACTTCTTAGCATCATTGGTCTTTCACTTCTGGACTCTGAGAGCTTGTGCTTCCTTTGTACTTTTTCCCTGCGCCATAAATTGGGTTGGCGACTGAACTAGCCCACCTGCAAAAGGTGCACTGGGAGGTAGGGTGAAAGGGAATGTGAGGGTAGTTGTCCTAGGTGTTTTCTTCTTTGGAAGGGTGACTGTCTATGGGGAGAAAGGAGGGATATACCAAAGCATGATTTGTGATCCAATGGGAGGACTCATCGGGTGTTGTGGTGGTAGCAGGGTCACAACAAACTCCATCTGCTAAGTGCACTGAGTTGGGCTCGATATAGTAGTAGTAGGAGGGGTGTCAATAGCAATCATGGATGCAAAGGGCAAAGAGATAGCAGATGTGGAATGGGTAGAGGCTAAAGGTGTAAGGGTTTGTGAATGATTCAAAACCATTGGCCTCATCTGGGAGAATTGGGAGAAACCTCCTATGACCATTATGGCAGAAGTGGAAAAAGAAGGGTTGACACTTGCAGTGATAGGAAACACAAAGACAACAGGGGACACTAAAGATTATGAAGTAAGAGAAGAGGGAGAAAAAAATACCTATTGTTTGGATGATTGCAGTTCCTAGCTCACCATGGTCTCCTGGATTATTGTGGGACCTAGGCTTGTTACAAGCTCTTGCGAACCCTCTCCCTCAGCTGCATCTGTGCATTGCCTCTTGTTGGGTGGGGAGTCCTCCAACTCTACGGTTTACAACTGTTGCTGAGTCATTCTTATCCTTGCTGCAGTCCAGGTGAGTGTCCACAAGGCTCTCAATATGTTGATCCGCACATTTAAAGCAACCTAGCTAGGTTGCTCCACCGCCTTCCTCTTTTGCTGAGCAGAGGCCATTGACACTTCTATTTCCTTCTCCTTTCCCTTCCCCATATCTGGCCGATCCTCACTAGAGTCATCATCCTCATTAGCACTTGCATCAAAATTCATGTGTGCATCATTCTATAATTTATCAAATTGTTCATCCAACTCCATGCTTCCATAGGGGGCCTCAAGTTGTTTGATCTCTTAGCAGTACACCCATAAATCTTTGATTCTTTCCTCACTTCATCCTTCTTTTCTTGACAACCTGCTTCGAAGGTTGGCTCCCATTTTGTGCTTCTCATCATACTTCGCCATAGAAAAGTAGAACTTAATCCATGGTGGCCTAATGTCATCTATAGGAATGTGAATCAAGTCAACCAATAGATCATCTAGATCTTTCAACGGGTTCCACCTCTTTTCCCAGTAAGGTCAGGGGTTGTGCACTACCTTTACATATTTATTCGGTAGGTCATTGTTGGGGTTAGAATTCCATTTGTCACAAATCCATACTAACCCCAACTAAGCTAGATTTGCCTCCAATAGCTTATGCATCTTTTTCTTGTTCATGACCACAGTTTTAAAACTTAGAGGGTAGATGAAAAACCCCTTCTTCTTTGCTTTCCCTCTGCAAAAGGTGTAGTTGATAATTGATACCTGCTGAAACATCTTGAGGGCCAACACCCGATTTGCGACACATGCTAGAAGTCAGAAAGGCTCCTCAGTGAAGCCACACATTTGAATGAACATGAAATCCATTATGAGAAACTAGTCACATTTAGGAGTGAAGTTCTACATAGACCCTGTCTGCTCCTTGGTGAGCCGGTCAATACCGTCCTCCCCTCTCAAATCTTGTAGAATCGAAACCAGGAAATAATCTAAGAATGCATAATAGTCATAAGTTGAAGAGAGGAGAGGAGTCCATACAAAAATTGGCCTTCTTTTCCCCACTTCATCAAATATAGCCAAATTCATATATTTCCTGAAGAAATTAGGGTTTTGATGCAAAAACATATGGGCAAGAAAAGAAAGGAACTTGAACTGATGCTGCGTCTAGTATTCCCATATCCGGCTCAACATCTCCTCGACAATGAATTCTGCAAAGTCATACCAAAATAAAGAATGTTGCTTGCACAACTGAAACCCCACACCTAGTTGAAATTCTTGAACATGCATGTCAGTGTCCAAGCTGCAAGCAAATGCCATCATTGAGAAAGCATCCTGCATGTCTGTGGGGAAAGCATTGTGCGCTGCCGGAATCGATGGTGGATTTTGCTGATCTGACTAAACCCTCTTAGTTTCTTTGTTATAAAAATTGAGAGAATAGTCTCTGCTTCTCAATATTCTTTCCCCTTTCCCAGGATTGAATGATTCCATCTTGTCTACTTTGAAGCTTTTTGCATGGATACATAACATGTTCCATATAGCTTCCTTGTAGATATTAACTCTTAGTTCCTGACCCTCGATAGTGTTGGTGGTCTGGTTGAAATGATCAGTGCCTCGTCAACCAACTTCGGGCAATAGTGCACAAAAGGGACCATGTACTGTGGAAGTCCACTGAACTAACACTTCTATGCCAAGGAATCCAGGTCACTATTTTGCTTCAGTATTTCCTAGGCCACCTCCCTAAGATTTTTAGGGTTCTTCATGAGGATGGGATCATGAATATTATCCCATTCCTCCTTGATGAGGCTCTAGTTTCTATAGGTCTTGTGCTTTTCTTCTCTTCACGTATTTACCCACTCCAGCTTCTTTGGTATACCAGGCGAAGCATAAGAGACGTCTTCAAAGACATAGACAACTAATGTTGTATGCACGCTGCTAAAAAAAAATTGTGTGGCTCCTCACATTTCTGTCTGAGAACTTTCAGCCATCTTCCTTTTTTGTTTTAAATTTATGCTATGCTCAATTTTTTTGCAATTCACCTTATGCTCAATTTTTTGCAATTCACCTTCGGAAATTTTGAGCTAAGTATTGTTTTAGATTTAGATTTCATTAACAAGAATACCCAATGCTTCTTGCTCCATGTTTTATAATTTGTATACGTTGTGCTGCTTGCATTGAATTATTTTGAAAGGGCCTTCCTAGAGGCTATCAAACTTTTTGTGTTGGCCTGGCTTTGCATGCCTTTCATTGAATTTTAGCACTAGGTCCCCGCACTTCAGACCTTGGTCCGAAGATTTCTTGTTGAACCATCTCTTAACCACCTACTAGTGGTTGGACATAGCTATTAGGTCCCTTCCCTTTTTTTTGCATTTCGAGCAACTTGGCCATCTGAACCTCCATGGCACCATTTTGTTCCACCTCGAGAGATTTGAGCAATTGTAGCGCTAGAATCTCCATAGAGATAGGAAATAACACCTCTTTTCCATATACTAGCTTGTACAATGAAGTCTTGAGGACTTGCTTGGGAGTTATGCGGTCCACCCAGAGCACTGCTCGAAGGTTTTTGTGCTATTCTATTTTGTGTTCCAACCCGATCCTTTTGATGAGTTTGACTAGATTTTTGTTAGTAGATTCGGCCAGGCCATTACCCTGCGGGTAGTAGTTTGATGACGTTTTTAAGAGTATGCCATGCATGAGTGTGAATTGAAATACATTAGATCCTAGGAAAGCCTTGGCGTTGTCAGAGATGATGGTTTTAGGGAGGCTGAATCTCGTCACTAGTTCCTCAAGGACGTCCACTATCTCTACCTCTGTCACATTCTTCAGGGGCATCACTTCGATCCACTTCGTAAAGTAGTTCATGGCCATTAGGATCAATTTGTTTCCAGCGTTGGAGGCAGGATTATCATACCAATGAAATCAAGGCCCCATTATGCGAAAGGCTCATCAACCACTATCAGATTGAGAGGCATCATGAAATTTTTCCTTCTTGCTATGAAGAATTGGAATTCTTTGCAAGCTTTTACCAAGGAGTATGAGTCGTTGAATAACATAGGCCCCAACGCACATGATTTTTATGGTAGTGGTCTTTGCAAATAAGTGTTCACCTGCAGGATAGCTGTGGAAAGTGTCGAGAATCCTCTTTGCTTGCTTTGTGGTGACACACTGGAATAGAACGTCTTTGAAGTTCCTTTTGAAAAGGACTCCTTCAATGAGTGCATATCCACTATTCTATAGTCAATAGAATCTTCTCTTTTGAGAAGGGAGGCCCGACAGGTATTTCCCGATATGCATAAACCTTACTTTGTTTGCTAGCCAGCAGCCTCTGGATTCAAACTCATTTGTTAGAACCAACTCTAGTTGCTCTTCTTCGACTGTCATTTCTTCATTGTGCGATAGATACTCACATAGTCCTCTTCCTCAGATGGTCTTTGTAGGCTTGACCTCAATGTGGTATTCAAGGATCTTAGTGATCCAATTAGCACTTTTTTTGGTGATTTCTCCTTCCATGATGTATCCACACACACTGGAATGCATGACATAAACAATCACCTTATTGCAAGATATTAGGTGTTGGAACTTCTTGAGTCCCTTAACAATTGCGAATGTTTTCCTCTCGATGAAGTTTTAGTTCATTTCATATTCCTTTAGGGTCTAGGAGTGAAATGCTATCGGATGTTCTCCCTTTCCTTCATTGTCTTTTTGAGTTAAGATAATAACAATTCTTGACTTCCTACTGAATAGATACATTATGAAGTCCTTTGATAGGTCTAGATTGACCAGCACAAGAGTGGAAGAAATAACATCCTTAACCTTCTCGAAGGCTTCTCTAGCTTCTTTAGTCCATTTGAATAATTGACCCTTTTTCAGCATAAGGGTGATTGGTCTGATTATTCCTGCAAAATCTGAAATGAATTTTCTCACAAAATTTACTTTTCCCAGGAAAGATTGGACTCCTTTCTTGTTGAACAGTAGGGAATTTTTTTTGATTTCTTTCACCCACTCAGGATCTGGACATTGCAATTCCTTCTTTGGACACTACGTGTCCCAATAGCTTGCCTTGCAACACTCCAAAGACACATTTTTTTCGGGTTCAAGGATACCTCGAACTCCTAACATTTTTTTAAAACCATCTCAAGGTGATCGAAATGATCATCCTTATGTTTGGAGAAAATAATCAAATCATCCAAATAGATTAGGATGATCTTGTTGATCATTTTGCTACAAGTGATATCCATTGCCCACTAGAAAGTGGCTCCTGCATTTGAGAGGCTGAAAGGAATTATAGCATATGCATACATTCCCCACTTGGTAGTGAACATTGTTTTGTGTTGGACCTCCTCTTTGACATGAATCTGATTGTAACTAAAGAAGTTGTCTAGCAGAGAAAACATTTATGATCCTACAACTGTTTGCAAGATTGACTCCATAGAAGGCAACGGGTAGTGATCCTTTAGGGATGCTCTGTTCAAGTCCTAAAAGTCAACACATAGGTGAATGCATCCTCTCTTATTTCAGACTAGGACCAAGTTGGATACCCACGTACTATACTTGATTGAGAAGACAATCTGAGACTAAATTAGTTTTGTTAGTTCTTGCACCATCAAGGCTTCAATCTTCGGGTTCACTGGCCTCTGCTTCTGGAAGACTACTTTTGCGCCTTCCGTCAGCTCTAGTGTATGTTGGATGATGTCAAGATCGTATCCCTTGAGGTCATTGTATGGCCAAGCCATCACTCCTTCATACTTCTCACAGAAATTGATGAGCCTCTCTTTATCATGATGCAGGACGTCCTTCCCGACTTTGAGCTTTCTTCCATCTCCAACCTGAAGGTCCGCATAGTCACTTATGTCCACTATAAACTTTCATTTGTCATTTCTTGCATCATCACAATTGAACAGGTTTTTGAGAGTGACCAATCCCTTCAGAAGCTTATTAGACCTTAGTTGAATGATTTGTCCGTTGTAGGCCTCGACAATCTTCGGTTGGAGTTGGTCAGCAAACTCTCCCGACTGTTGGATGAATGAGGTGATGTGTTCATCACTGTCAAATACTTGCCAACTTTGATCATTATCTGGAATCGCCGATCAGACTATCACTTCTACAAAATGTTTGTTATGAATTAGGTCAGAGGCAGGGTCAAACTGAGATCTAATTGCAGCCATGTGATTTGCATCAATATTCTATTCTCGGGGAATGTCTAGATATTGTAGGCTTTGAAACATTCAATCAGGTCCCAGAATCTATGTCTATAGGATCACATGCAAACATTATTTGTTGTAGAGGCCCCTTAGACTTGGTTTACTACTAGTTTAGAATCTCCAAACACCATTAATTGTTTGATGACCATCTGCCCTGCCAGGCTTAGACCTTGCACTAGTCCTTCATATTCAGCTTTATTGTTCGAACAAGCGAACTAGAAGTGGAAAGACCTCAATGTCTTTTCATTGTGTGGGGATATCAAACATATCATGGCTCTTGTGCGCACTTTGCATCTTGCTCCGTCAAAGTGCAACATCCATAACTCTAAGGTTTGGTCACTCTTAGGTTCCTTTACGGCCTTCAGAAGCACTTGATCTTCATCATAGATGACATAAGTGCCTAACCCGGTAGCATGATAGTTTATGAAAGGATCAACATCAATATATTTTCTCAAGAGAACTTCTCGATCGGTTTGTTCTCTGGTCACCTTTTCATCTTCTATCAACTTGGTGCAATACATTTCTTCCTTAGTGAAATAGGTATGAGCAGCCTCAAATTTGATCATGGCTTCATTAGCCACATGTTCCGAATATAGAGCTTCAGACACTATTTTCATTTTAGCTCCATGTTTGGTCCTTAGGATTAAGTGTGACTAGTCCATAGAAAGATATCCACCTATCTTTGAAGTGAATTCTCGAGATAGGTAGAGATCGAACATGGGGGGAACATATATGAGGGTGAAGCCACAATAGTGGTTTACAATTGAAGTGAGGAAGGAAAACTCACAGAAAATGAATGCATGGCAAAAATATTGATTTCAGGGGTTCGTACGAACCTATTGGTTCGACCAAACCCATTAGTGGTTCGCTAGAACCTAGGTTCGGGAGAACCCTCCTAATAATTTCGTGCCAAAAAAACCATCAAAACCCCTTATAGAAGGGGGTTTTGCTCGAACCCCTAGGGGTTCATTCGAACCCCCTTTATTGCTCACCCCCTCCCTCAGACACAAAAAAACACAAATTTTGGCACTTCAGAGCTTGGGTTGAGGATGAAAATGGATGAATCTTCACAAACCCAAGTTGAATCAGGTAGTCCTCAGAACGAGCTATCCAACAAATATAATTTTAATATGTTTTGGTTTTATTATGTATTTTTTTTTTAGTTTTATTAAACATAGGTTTTTCATCGAAAATGAAGGTCTCTGTTTTGCACATGTGGAAAAATAATAGATTATCAAAAAAAATTGAAAAATATGAGTGCACTAGATATTGAAGTCCTTGATTCAACAAAAAATAAAATTGAATTTCGATATATACAAAAGAAGTTATGCGTTATATGATCGTGCTATGTCTGAATTGTAATTGGTTTGACTTCAAAACTTGATTAAAGAAAAAATATTCAATAAAAAGTTGTCTAACCTGGAAGTGGAAGCACTAGATATCGAGTTACAAATATAAATTTGAAAGAATTAGAATTTTATCCTTCATGGAAAAAAAGTTATCGTTATATGCAAGGCCACTTTTTAAAAATGCTATTTTGAAAAAGCAGTTTTGTGGGAGATGGAAAAAGTGCAATCTGATTCCAAAAATTTTGAAAAAAATATTTTTAGAATCTACAGACAAAATGTGATGAGACTCTAGTTTTCATCATCTTCAAATTCTTCATGGTTTAGCCGCTATAGGTGCCCGAATGTGAAGATTTAGTTTTAAAAAATAATTTCAGTGTCTAGTTTGGCCAAAAATTGTAAACCACTATTGTGGGATTACCCATGATCATGGTATCTTGCAGAATTGTGATGCTAGGGTAGGAGAACAAAGTCAAGGGGAGGTCTTTGATGACACCCATGGTTTTGACTTTGTTCCCATGAAGTTGCATAACTCCCCTCTTTAAAGGCTCATAGCTAAGTCCTAGGCTTTAGCTATCTAGTTGGGCATGACTATAGTGCTAGCATTGGAGTCAATCATTCCATTGTGCAATAATTTATCTCCTACAATAAGAGTTAGGAAGAAGGGTTTCAGTCTTAGCTTATCTCTTACCTCAACAGAGACTTCCTCTATGCTATTCATGAGAACTTTGGCAGGAGGTGATGGATCAATGGCCTTTCCTGTGAGCAATTAGTCTGTTGGCTCAATGATTGGATCCTCCTGGAGAGCCTTCTGTAGCAATGTCTTCTACTCCAGAATAGCTAAAATATCCCAAAGAGACACATTAGCAGATGATTTTTTCAATTGTTCCACCACATTGAATGGTGGTGGATTTGAAGGCTTTTGCTCCTTAGCTCTAGTCAATTTCCCTTCATGGATGACAATATTGTGCTACTGTGGAGGTACTGGGTGTCTGGTCGAGAGCACTTTTGGGCTATGGACTAGCTAGTTGCAGGATGAGTGGTTCACCCATGAATTTCCTCTTTGAGCGAGTGTTATAATCGAACTGCACTTGTGGGGTTTTTGATGTGGATACATTGTTGGAAAACACCACCTCTTCTTCTTCTTCCATCCATGAGAAGAGCACGTGATCATTCAAGCAATATCCATTTCTTACTCCAAGGACATCCCTTGCATTTGCGCAGTAAGTACCGCATTTTCTATTTGCGGAGAGGCATATACATAACCTCCATGGTCCGACGTCATGCCTTGATTGTGCTGCTTTGCCACCTTTTGTTGTAGATTTTCGCGTAGGAAATTTCAGGGCATATGTGCGTCACCACAAGGGAAGCACTTGGGGTTGAAGTCATCTACTAGATTGTTTTTCCCTGCTGTTAGCTTTTTTCTTGAGCTTGGGTTGGCCCTCTACAACAAAGAAGGCACACGTATTATTTGATTAGTTGTTTGCACCTACGAATTTGTGTGCGAGCCTCCTTGGAACTGGTTTTGCTGGTAAGAAGATCTTCCACCCTGATAATTATGATAGGTTGGCTTCGAAGGGGCAGCCTGGTTTCACTTGATGACGATTATTTCATTGACAATGGTCCACAACATTTCCTTGAACTCGCTCATCTCTTCCTTCAAAGAGCCAGATGTAGAAGCAATGTTCTATGGCACATTCAGATACGTGTACAAGGATTGGGGAGGTGTAGACATGCTGGTAGATGGCATATCCTGAGCAAGAACTAATATTTCTAGAAATATAGGAATGATGGGCCCATATGAAGCCATGATCGATTTCAATGCCCGATTCCACATAACTTGGCATAGAATCAAGGTTGCTATTTGCTTGTCGACCAAGCTAGCATTCATGTTCTACTTGAAATCTATCAACACTAACATCTCAATGATGATCCAGTAGATGATATTGTAAAGACCTATCTCCATCATTAGATAATCTTTCATAAAAAAGGTCTTTGAGCTGGTCCCAGGTACCGATAGTATTAGCTTGTAGAGTACAGTACCAATCTAGCGCTTTTCCCCTGAAGAAGCTACAAGCAACCTTAGCGCTACATTTTGGGTAGTGATTCCATGTACCAAACATACATGTTTGAAGGGTGTCCTTGAGCCATCTTTGATAAATTTAGGTATAGATTTGAAAGTAGAGACTGGAATAGGGGCCCAAATGGTGGGTGCTACTGGCGCTATGAGGGGACTTTCGACATACCATGCCACATAATTTTTGTTAGCGGCTAGAAACATGGCTAGCAAAAGGGGTGGAGGGAGCGGAACGTTCACTATTTGGGTCGTGGCTTGTACTATCCCTAGTGGCGGCACTAACAAGCCAACGTTATTCACTATTTGGGACCTAGTAACAAGTCGATGGATCATACACCCTCTTAAGATCTAGATTCATTTAAGCAGTCCAATCGGGCATGCCAAAAAAAAGAAACTGTTGATGCACAAAATTGGCAAGGTAACAACCTTTATGGGAAACTCAGTTAATGGGGGGACCAATTGCGCTAAACTGAGTGACCTCTGGGTTTTTTAAGAAGTTGACTTCTTTTGTAATTGGGGTTTTGGAATGGGAAAAGAAAGCAGATATAAAAAATAAAGGTCTAACTAAGGCGATGTGCCAAGGAATAGATATAGGCACAATAAATCTATCTTTTGGGATTCAATTTAAGGGCCCGATCAACAATTTTCTATGTTCCAAAATGACAGAAATCAAAGATGAAAGCCTGAATATTTTATACAATAACATAAAATAACTCTCATACACATTTGCTAAAAAAGAAGAGTCAAACACATGATATAAACCAACAAACTTGTATTAAAATCATGGAAGTTCTACAAATAAGCAATTCAAGACAATAATGGCATAGTATAATGTTTTATCCAATAGCTTAAGAAAAACAAAAAGGCCAAACAATGGCACAATCTGAGTCTCATACAATAATCTAAAAGAAATACAAAAGGCCTGGTGTCTTTCCCTAATTTTTTTGTGTCTTCTAAGCTCAATTTCTGAAGGAAGAAGCAATATATATAGCTGAAAATCCCACCACATGGAGTGCTAGTAACAAAAAAAATCTTGTATCTCAAGCAATGATGCTTGCAATAATGATTTCCTTCAGCCATTGCAACATAAAAGATTTGGGCCATAGAACATGGTCGTTCCCCAGCTAGATGCATCCCTTGTGAATGATGGAAGTGGTCCCAGAAAAACCCTGGGCAAACAAGTGTTGCTTCCTAGTGAAGGAAGTTAGAATACGTGGGAGTATGTCGTAGCTTGTTATTTTCTCCATCCTTCCCTTCAGTAGAACCCTCGCCAAGAAGACGCATGGCGACAGGTCGTAGTCGGTGGTTCCTTTCTCCCTTTTTGTGATGAAAGCTTGCATTGGGAAGACATGTGGCATAATTCTTTACTATCGGCACTAATTGTGGGGTCCTCCAAAAAGTGTATGTGGATGAAATCTATGTGGCACGTAGATAGGGCCTGACAAAAAAGTGAAGGGAAGTAGCCTTGAAGTGCCCGCAGTGACGACATGTGGAAGCATGGCAGGAGCCGGTGGAAGAGCGAAGGAAGAAATCACTGCGAGGAGTGCCTTGCAAATACGTGGCGAAAACCAACAAAGTTTATCAAAAGAAGCATTTCAAAAATATGAGGTGCGGGCTGGTATTTAGCAAAAAAAAAACAACCCAAAGGGAGCTTGAGGAATTTTATATTCACAGTAACTTAAGAGGTAGTAGTGGCTCTGTCATTCCATTCTTGTGTAAGCCAAGGCCACTATGCCCATCATAACCTTTTCATTTTAGGATCTCAAAACCTTTGCCATATTGCTTAATTGGTATGTGTATGGGGTTAGTGTCTTCTTCATCCTTATAGATCCATGTAAAGATATCCTCACCTATAGTCTCTTAACTTAGCTCACCCCACTTATTGAAAGTAGTGGGAGGATTATGGATGCTAGCCTTAGGTTCCTTCTGGATAGGATGAGGTTTCCCGTGAGATTTCAATGATGTAGGTAACTAGCCAATGCAAAATGAACTCTGAATGTTATACTCTCCATGTCCTTGGTCCAGGATTTGGACTCCACCTTTGGGAATGGAAGTGGATAAAGTAGTAGATGTGAATAATGAAGATATATCAATGTAATGCTATAGTGGAGGGAGAGGCTTCCCGATTGATAGGCACTTGATGTTCAAAGGTTCCCTTTAGATTACTATAATATTGGAAGGGATCAGGATCACCTATTATGGTAATTTTGGTGCCATTGTATGGAAAATTGAGGCATTGATGGTAGGTGGAAGGTACGACCTTCATGGCATGAATCCATGGGCAGCCGACGAGAAGATTATATAGTACTAGTTCTAGATCCAAGACTTGAAAAACTATATTTTGAATAGCTGGTCCAACTCTCACGGGAAGTGTAATTATGCCTTTAAAGCAACACTCAACATCATCATAAGCCCTTATGATGATTTTTTTAGATATGTTTATATAATCTTCATAGAATCCCAATGTTGTAACCAATTTTAAAGTGCATATGTTCAGACCTACTCTATCGTCTACCAAGACTCATCATATTTTGTGTTTGTTTATGTATACCTCAAGGTGCAATGGGTCATTATGATTTGGTCTTTGCGTAGGGAAATCTTGTTCAGAAAATGTAATGTGATGGGTGGTAGAAAAGTACCCTAGCATGGCCTAAAATTGACTATCATTTAGGTTTCTGAGGATGGAAGTCTTGCAAAGCTTTGTCCAAAATGGTTTTGTGCTCAAGATATATACGAAGTAACTCAAGGATGGATATCTATGCAAGAGTCTTTTCTAGATGATCTAGGAGGTTATATTGAGTCTTTGGTTGTGGATTAGAGGCAACCCCTTGCAAGAATACTTTAGATCTTTGGGTTGTGACGACACATTTTGGATTTTTCTTAATGGTAATGGTAGAGACATTATTATCAGAAGCTTGGATGTTATTAACGGTGTACTCATATGAGACACCAATATAATTAGCTTGGTTACCTATATTAGTATTTGAACTGGAGGTTTTTCCTGACCCATAGTCTTGTAGGGGATTTTTGAAAATGAAATGGTCAACATTCATCTTCCCTTGTGAATTATCTATGGATATGCCACCTTGGTCAATGAGATCTTGGATAGTGTCCTTAAGTTGCCAACATAACGATGTCTTATGTCCTTTTGTGTGATGGTACTCACAAAAATCATTATCATTCCACCAATTTGGTTTGAAAAGTCCTATTTCATAGTGTCTGATATTTGGGAGTTGAATGACATTTGATTGCAATAGCTTCTTCAAAATTGATTCAATGGATTCTCCTAGGGGTGTATATGTTCATTTTGGTATGTTTGTTCATGGGGGACCTCATCATTGCTGATTTTTTTGGACTACATTTGTGGATTGGTTTTGACTTGTTGGTTGATTGTTTAATGTAGAAGTACCCTTAAGATGAATGGTGGGGTGAAATTTATTAACAAATTTAGCATCAACTACCCCATCATTAGTGACATTCTTGTTTCAGGACCAATTTTATTTTTTTTGTCATTGGGATTGTTTTAGTTTTTCTTTGAATATTTTGATTAATCCTTGTGAAAAAAGTTCCATCTCAATGGAGACACCTTTCTCAACAACCTCTTCAAAAGTATTGCAACAATGGATTTGAAGTTGATACATTAGTTCCTTGTTTATATTCTCCACAAACATGTGTACCGATTGTTTCTCAGGGATATCACATGGACATTTGGTAGCCATACTTCTCCATCTCTAGAGGAAAGATATGAATGTTTCTCCCTCTCTTTTTTTGGTTGTACCTAATTTTGCAAGAGTGATGTCACTTTCAATATTGTAGGAGAAGTGTGTGATAAACTTATCAACTAGTTCATTCCATGTTCTTATCCTAGGAGGTAGATGTGCAAACCACTCTAGAGCTTGCCCCAAAAGGCTACATGGGAATAATATCATTAAGTAAGTATGCTCAAAAGAGATGTCCATGGACGCAATATGAAATTCTCTCACATGTTCTACTAGATCTCCCTTTCCCTTATATTTTTTGAAGTTTGGAGCATTGAAATGTTGAGGGAAAGGTGGCATGTATATTCCTCGATCAAAGGGATAAGAACATAGTTCTTCCATGGATTATGTTTTCTTTGTCCCACTCACTTGCATATTAAATATTTGTCATTGCAATTCTTGCATTTGTTGTGTCAATATATCCTTGAATGATAGTGACGTGTCTATTCTATTTGCAACTGCATTGGTGTATTGATATCCTGTGTTTTTTGTAAGTGGAGGTTCACTTTGATAAACAACATTTGAAGTGTACGGATTGGTGTTTGGATTGAATTTTTTAGATGACAAAAATGGGTTTTGGTTTTGGAAATTGGGTGTAGGTGTAGCATGATGTTGAAGTGTGTTTTGGTTGGTTTGTTGGAAGTGTGATGTAAACGTTGGATTTGGATTGATGTTTTGTTGTGAAGGATTTTTATTGCTTTGTTGGAAGTGGGAGGTGAACATGGTATTGGTATTGGTGTGATGTTGAGGTGGCTTTTGACTCATTTTTTGGTATTGTGAAATGAAGTTGGGGTTTGGGTTGATGTTATGTTGAGGTGGAGGTGGATTGGTGCTCAAAGTTGATCCAAAAGAAATGCTTGTTTTGGTGTAGTGTTAGTTGTTTGGGGTTGTGTCCTTGGTGTGGCAATATGAATCCTTCATGTCTTATTTGGTTGGTTTGGATTTTTGATGTTTTGACCCATAGAGGTGGTGTTGGTTGATGGTGTGGCACCTTGGGAGCCAAAAGGATTTCCAAAATTTATTCCCATGGTGTTAGATGTTGTAGCAAATGGATTTAAAAATGTGGGATTTGGTCCTTGGGATGTTGGATGTGTTCTTTTGGTCCCAAATGTTGGAGTAGGGGTATGTTTGTAGTTATCGTGTTATGTGTAGTTCCCCCAAGTGGCATACTAGTGTGCATTTGTTGTAAAGTGGAATTACTTGGTGGAAATGTGCTATGACCTTGTGTTTAAGTTTTTTTTGTCCCTTCTACAATTGTGGAAGTGTCAAAACCAAAGGGAAGTTTGGTCCCATTTTGAGTGAGTGATAAAAAGTATTTATTAGGATCTGCCTTGACAAGCTCTTCTATGATACACAATATCTTAGGATCTTGGGAAGCACTTTTGACTTATTCTGGGGTCAAATGTTGTTCAACATCTTGTATCATAAGATTAGAAAATGGGTTTGGAATTTGAGGTTGTGACGTTAGGGGTTGGTTTGAATATGACCCAAATTTCATAGTGCTAGTTGGATTAAAGTTGGGTCACTTATGGAATCCATGTATTTTCGTTTCCTTCGTGACCTAGTGAAGACCATATAAGACTTGTGACTTGTGGATTTTGGGACCTTTAGAATGAATGCAACTAAGGATGGGGATGCAAGATGACAATGACACTATACTATGTTTTTGTATTTTTTGGATATAAGGATGCAAGATGGTAATGCAACTGTGACTAAGCTTGGAGTGCAAGGTGATAATGAAGGTATGACTATGTTTGGAATGTAAAAGTGGTAATGAGAGTATGACTGTGCTTAAGGGTGTTGGATATGCAACTTTGAACCTTAAAAAGGGGATACTATGCAAACTATGATAAACCAAGGTAACAAATCTAAATGTCAAGATCTCAAGAGGATAAGAATCAGGATGATGATGATGATTGGATAAAAGGTGAACCTAGACTAGACACATGAGTTCTAAGCCCAACCTAAGTATAAGATAGATGAAATATGACTATGTGAAGACACTCAAATATGTGACTATGGTCTGATAAATGATTTGATAAGCCTCCTAATCTCAAGACTCAAATATGGTAATGTATGGACAAGTTAAGATGGCAAATGCAACCTAGGATATGCAAGATAAAGCTAAGGAAAATGGGAAAATGTAATGGATGGACTAACTGGACTAAACAAGTCTCAGGTCTGATGGTACAGTCACTGTCTGATAGGAAACTATAAGTTGGATACATATTTATTTCCCAAAAAAAATTAAAACTGACAAATTGGTGCACCACTCCATAGATGCAAAGCAATTCCAGACAAATGCAATACATAATCAGTAAATTGTGGTGCACAAAAAAATGCAGGTTTTTGGCTTCCTAGGGTTTCTGATAGATGCAACGTTATTTTTTACAATTGTGGTGTTTTGTTCAATGATTGTGACATTCAGTGTAATACTTGTGGTGTTATGGTTTTTGGTCTCAAATTGATGCTTTCTAAATGGTTTTCCATTTTGGGAAATTTCTAGATTTGATCATAAAACACAACAAACACTCAGAAGATAGATTTGGTTGCTTTGACTCTTTGGCTTCTTGGTAAGCAAGTATTTTGCAAGTTTTCTTTCACAAAACTCGCTAGGCCTTGGTTCACAAACAATATAAGAAAGCACAACCTATCTAGTAGTAATAGGGCTATCTACTAAAGTGAGCTTACCTCATCCTTTTGAGTGATGTTAAATTCAAGAAAAAGGAGTGGTTGAAGCTAGAGTATGCCAAGGTCATGTACCACCTTAACACCTCTCACCTTGAAAGGGTGAAATCCAAACAAGGAATTGTGCCACCTCAACCAAGAATCAGATGTGGTAACTTTAGGGTACAATCCACATCCCTTGCACCACAATAGCAGACAGTAAAAAAAGGTCTTAGGTTTCAAAAATAATGGTTCTTACTCTTGTGTGAACTCTAAGGAACACCATGGCCTATTAGTGATGGAAGAATGAAGTATCTAACCCCTGTCTAAAATCATCGAGATCATAGGGCCCACCCCTAGGGCTTAAATGGATTATGCTCGCCTTTCATATTTTACACTTTTATATAGCATATTGGAGGTATACACGCTAGGGGTCGTTCCCAAGGGTGAAACTCCATTGGAAGACCCACCCTACTCAAAAAGAAAGATGGAAGGCTTGTGCAATTCTCTTTCTCATCACCCAGGAATTACAGGTAGCACAAGGGGAGAGGATGCTTTAGCGAAACACACCTTCAGTAATATCACATGCGTGTAAGTGCAAAAAACACATAAGACATTTGTTCTTTTTAAGCACCAATTCCAAATGTTCCTAATTTAGAAATCACAAACACATAATGGAACCCTATGTAATAACCCCGACCCAGTGGATCAAGATTATAATCAACTTAGCCAGCAATACACTGAATATTAAGACTCAGAAATTGCATTATTTACCTTGTATCCAACTTCTAGTCCAGAACAGATATCAACTCTCAAGGTACACTAAGAATTATTGTGATGACCCTTGCCAGATATTGCTATTCCAATGTGTTTTCACATAGGTGTCATTGGTTTGGTTTGTATTTGAATGAAATAATTGGTTTGGCAATGTATTGATAACTTCACATAATAATTGACTATAAACCAGATAAGTATGAATCCAAACCATTAAAAAGAAAGACATTTCAAGTCCAAATTACACAGCTGTGCCTTTATCGGCTATACAGAACATTCAGGAGAAGATTCCAATGATTCACTTGTTCTTGCAAACACATAGAAAAGAAATTGTTATTTACTTGTAGACGAACAGTAATGAACATACAGGCTCACATACCCGTTCAAGCTCGATCAGTGGAAATGTAATATAGGCTCCAGACTTAAGATCGATACCAATATATATCCCGTTCTCCTAGAGAAATGACTATTTCCAATAATAGGATATGAATACTCAGTCACTCTACCTCTGACGGTAGCCACTATCCAGTGTGGATAAGAATTCCGTTATAATCCCGTCAATGCTCCTCAACTAGCATAGAAATTGACACACTTATTGCAAATAACAGTAATGAACATCATCGCTTCTTCAGGTCAAATAGCGACATCATCATTTTACCCGCACACAATACGGCAGCAGAATAATGTATATTCTCCACAATATGAAGAGGACGCAATGAGAAGATATATTCAGTGATTTTAGCAGTGGCGTCAATGATTGGCCCTCCTGATCAGCACAGATCAATACCCGCTGATTGAGAATTATTAATAATCCCGGTGTTGCCTTCTACTAGATATCTTCAGTACTCACGCTGGCAATAGCAACATAGGTATTATTCATTGGCAATAGGAGATTGCTCGCCCAGTGTTAAGAGTCAGCTCGATATCGAAACTTATGATAACGCCAGAGCACTTCAGAATGACAGATCTGCGGAGATTCTTGACACCATGAAGTTCCACATAGATACGGCAATGGCATCCAAGCCGCTACAACAGTTATAAGCCTCTGTTCCAGCCGTTATCAGTCTTTCCATTCATCATGTGATGACCACCGAAATTGGAGAGGATTGCAAGATCCAATCAACGATGGCAAGTTTAGATGGAAATCTTCAAAATATATGGAATCCCAAACCTCCTCAGACTTGCCCGACCATTGTTCACTTTGCAAATGCCGTTATAGATTTATATACCGAGAACTATACACAGGAAAGCACACATGAATCCACCACTCCAAACCGTCTCCAATACTCTGCTTGCGTGCCTAGATTAAGAAGCTCAATCTCTGAGATTCAGCCTATTATTTGCATAAATCAACAAGGCAATGATTTCTTTTAACCAATGGTTAAACATTTATACAGATGCCATGATCAGGGGTTTCGTCCTTCCATGGCTACGAAATCTTGAGAGTTTTCGTTCTCAAAGATCTCCCTATCAAAACCAAAACACATTCAATTCTCCGTGATGCCAAATGCTTCCCCAATACTCCTTTTAATCCGTCACCTTTCAATTTTATTAACTGAATTATTTTAATTAATGACTTTATTAAAATATAATGTTTATGAATGATTTAATAAAGTCACATTTATAATTAATTAATTAAATAATAAAAAGTCTTTAATGAAGACAATTTAATATTCAAATAATTAATCAAATCTCCTTTTTGGCCTTATTAAAAATCGGGGACATCACACCCTACAAGAAATTGGATTAGTAGTTTAGATAAAGAGGTCTTCTCCCAACAATTGCCACAAGTTGGAAATTAGATATTAGTAACAAAAAATCCCTGCCTTAATGAATGCAAAAAGCAAAAAATGAAAATTTTAGATTTATACCCTCTTTTTTCTATGATAGTCAGATGTGGTGCACAGAGGCTTAAATGCGATGTTCTGATGCATCACAAAATGAAATATATGCAACTTACAAAATCGTGACTATGATGTAAGGAAAGGTGACTACAACGTAGAAATCAACGATTGCAACATTCTAGGGCATGACTATGGCACATAAACTTGTGGCTATAAAAACATAAAGATCTGATAAAAAACAACAAATCGCATGATATAAATTCAATGAAAGTAGACTGTTAGATTGTCAGAGAAATAACCAGAAGCTAATAAAATGATATGAAGCAAAAATGATTGAATAGTTTTGATATTTGCAAGATAATAGATAGATGTGTCATTCTGGGTGACATACCTCGCATGTGTCACATCGTACAAAAATTGCGACGTTTGAAGGCCCAATTGCGTCACTACACATAACAATTATGCTGTAGACCTAAAACTTGGAAATTTCTCAAAAAATTTGCAAAATTTGGTTAGTTCACATCAGGTTCACCAAATGTAGATAAGGTAAAATTTTGGGGAAGATGCATGAATCAATGATAGAAACCACAAAACTATCTAAATTCAAGCCATAATGACCCTAATCTAAAAATGAAACACAAATGACAATAAAAATCATAATAATGAAGCAATAAACCTCAATTCCTATTCCAATGTTGAATCACCTCCATTGCTCTTCTCCATTTTGCTTTATTTGTTCTCAAATTTGTAGTATGCAAGATATATGATATGTAGTGCCCCTCCATTCTCACCGTGGATGTGCAGGTGGTTTGGCCTTGAAACTTGGAGATGAAGGTAAAATAACAAGGATATTAAAGATGGGACATGAGCTTCTGGTAGTACTGTTATGATTTTGGTGTATATTGTTATATTATTATTATTATGTAGAAATTTATTTGGATAGTTAGGTGATGCAGTAGTATGTTGTTAGGATAGGTGGAAAGGGTGGCATCGTACCATTAGACATATGGGGGACATACGAGAATGAGTTATGATTGCTTGATTTATTTTCCTAGTGCTTTGGCTATGATGAATATGTGCTCTAACTCGTATGCTTGAGTGAATAGGTACTAGGCTATGTCTCCACCTAAAATACCAAGTCTGAGCATGCCTTGAACCTAATGGATCAGTTGGTCATGAGATAACACTGGGTCCCTACCCTGGCCACCATCCTCGAAGGGGATGAGTATCTGGTTTGGCACCCTATCAGTATGTCAGTTTGGTTAGTTAGATTGCTTGAGGTTGTATTTTGACCCTAGATAGTAGTTAGGTCTCTAATGGAATTTTGGGTTAATTAATTGGGTTTTCGGATTAGATGTGTTTGGTTATAGTACACATTAAAAATAAAGTGTTAAATACCTTTGTTAAATAAACAAAAATATATATATATATATAATTATAGATAATATAAAATAAATTTATAACGTAATGATAAATTAATAAATAACAAGAGGTATATAAATAAGATATTATTATGTCGGGTTATTTAATTAATTATATGATATCTGCAAATTTTGGGAAATGATTTTTACCGTTGTGTGAGATTGGAAATTAATTATTTTCACCCAAATTATAAATTATAAATAAAATGTTTTTAATCAATTCAAAATTTATCTGTTGTGTGTCGGCAGGGTAATCCAATAAATCAAGGAAAAGGTTAGTTTTAATTGGATATAAAGTTGATAAATCAAAAAGCTTACGTTAATTGGTAGGGGAGTTGGTTGGAAATTTCCATACAACTGAAATCTAGATATTTCTGGCCTTTGGAGGAAAAAAAGAAAGAAAGGTATTTGAAGTCCTTTTAGGGGAGAAAGGAAGGGGGTCGTTTAAAAAAATAGATTTTTCACACAATTCCTGGAATGGCATGAACCGCTACTTATTAAAAAGAACCCACCATCGACTTGTGGAAGAAAGCGGAAGGTTGCATGATCAGGGAGGAAAATATCAAGGAAGATCCTTGGCCAGGAAGGAGAATTGAGGAATAGAAAGTGAAGGAAGGAGGGAGAAAGTCTCAGAGGACAGATCGCCAGTTAAAATATTTCAAGAACAACCCTTAGAAGAATGCTTTAAAGGAAACAAAGTTATTCTGGAGACAAAATCTCAAGTGTCCTTCGTCTTCAGTAGGATCGTATAAGTCGATTTAAGAAGGTAAGTTACATTGATCTGATCTTCTTACAATATAATTGTAAAACCAATCTAAGAAGTTTTAAAGTCAATTCAATTTATTGATCAAGACAGGGAAAAGAAACGTATGATAATACTGTGATAGTAAGGGTATAATTATTTAATTCTGAAAAATCATAGTTACTCAATAATTGTAAGATTGATAAATTATAGCATTCCACTCTCCAAATGAAGTGGTAGATTCATTTTAAAATTTTCAATTTCAACTCATTGATCAAAAGATTAGGAGTATAGATGATTGCTTTTTCTCGAAAGTTTCTTAAGCCTTTTCAATAAACCCGTGCACATGCTGCTATCATTTTGCTCCATGAGACAAGAACTCTGTCAAAATGTTCGCACACCATTCCTATCCTTCCCCAACCAATTGCAATAGTTGTTGCCCCTTCTTAGCATGGGGCAGGGAGGATGCAGGTGAGGTTGAGTAATCTGGCTTTGTGCAAGACAATTGCATTTGCTTGAAAGTTTCTAAAGCCTTTTTCAACGAATCCCATGCGCGCACATCCTGCTATCATTTCTTTTCACAGGATTGTCTTCTGCCCAGCCACGTGCCTCCTCCTTGCTTCAGACATTACTACTCCCCAACGTGGCATATTATGTAATGCACATTTTGAATTAAATTTGTTAGATTATGGGTTGGTAAACCTGATATTATTGCATTGTCTTCTTTTATAAGCTACATTTGATTTAGCTTATGCGATTGGTGTTTTATAATTATAAACTGTATTTGATATTTTCAAACGGGCTGTGTACCCTAGGTTGCATTTGATATTATAAATTGCATTTGATATTTTCTTCGATAATAAGATACATATTACGTTTTCATCATGACATGTTAGCTATCGAATAGATTTAAGTAATATCATGATTGCATTTTATAAATATATATATGTATAATATTATATATTGATTATATTTTGTTGATAATCTGATTTATGTAGATATATATATTATAGTATATTATTTTATTGTCAATAGTAAAAGAACAATTTTATGATATGTGATAGATTATGTTCTAAATGAAGAAAGTCTTAATAAAAGAATGTCTTTTTGCACTTCAATGAAATATAAGCATTGCTTAATAAAAGATTGTGTTGGATGATTTTTAGTAAATGAGTATTCTAACTGAAGTGAATTGAATTGAATTATTTTAGGTATATCTAAGAGTTAGGGTTGAATACTAAAAGAATGTTGGACAATAAAAGATGTCAATAGGATAGTTACGGTTAAAATGAGCTTTAAAATAGTTACAAATAAAGGAACCGGGTAAATGTTAGTAAACTGAGTATTTATTAATTGAATTGGGTAACTATACTAGTGAGTTTATTTACTTCATGTATATGTATGCAATTTGAGGGTTAGGGTTCGTAAATGAATTTACATTTATATAGTTTTATTTATTGGAAGGTTAAATGATAAAGCTAATTTTAAGAGAGGGTAAAATACTAGGAATAGGTTAATTAATTTAAATGATACTGACTAAATGTTAAATGATTTTGTCTACCCTTTTTTAACTAATGAGTCTGTGAATGTTAATTATTTTTATATTTATTTATCAGAACTACTATGTGAAATAATTCTTTATTATCGTCATTTTAGTATTATAATAAAGTTGTAATCAATAGAACTGTCATCTTAGTATTATATTAAAGTTATAATTAGGGTTCATAGTAAATAATCGACAAAGATGGTTATCTTATAAATGATATAGTTATTTTAAATATAATTATTCAAGTAGTAATTATTCTCTTAACTAAACTAAGTGGATACGTTAAAATAAGGGAAAAGAACGTTGGAATAATGCTTACATTAAAGGAATGTCTTCCTAGGAAAAATGTGATGCTTACAATGTGTTTCGACTAATGGATTAAGCATTTATGGAATTGTTAAAATGGGAGTCACTTGTGTATAATGCATTCGATCTTTTGTGTCATTGGGACGGGTGTTTAGTAGCTTGGCTTCTAGGGGCCTAGGAGGGTGTATATTTATATGAATAGTCCTTAGGGTTGTTTAACCTTGGAAGTGGTTGGATTTGTAGTTGGTTGTGTATAGTGTGGTCACAATCCCTAAGGGTGTTTCCTCCTTTTATGTAGGGATTCTTAAAATGTGGTAATGATATTATATTGAAGGGTATTCTTGCTGCAACTAGGGGGAGTGGCTCTTGATGGGGGTCGAGGTCTAGTGAGAGACTACTAGCATAACACAACTTGGACCATGCGATGACACTCCTCCCTTTTCCAATCTAGCACTCCCTAGATGTGTTTCCTCTTTCTATTGTGTGTGGGCCTCTGGAAGGGATGATGGCGTTGTTGGAAATGTTGTGTAGGGGTCATGTATAATCCCTTCCTTATGTTAGCATGCTGCTCTTTTGAGCGCCTGTTGGATGTGGGACCTTGTGTTATCTCCTAGCATGGAGGGTAGACCTTAGGGTTCCACATGGTTGGGAGGTTGGTGCTTTTCCTCCATTGGGTCTTCTTGTTGCATGTTGTAAGCGTGGTGATTGATCATTACTTGGTGGATTCTAGTTCCTATTCCTGTTTGAGAAGATCTTTTATCATGCATTTGTTTATTGGATTTTATAACCGTCTGTATAACTTAATGTAATCTAATGTAATATTTCCTCATGTACTAGGGGAAACAATGTTGTAAATATTTTAATGATGTAACGATTATTAATGATCCCATCTTACAAAAAAGTATTGTTAAGTAATGCATCTTTCTTATGATAGTTAGCTAGAAAATGATTCCAATGTTTGGTTATCATTCATTACATTATGGAAGTAAGTAATGTAGGAACATTTAATATGATGCCTTAAAATGAACCTTGCATGTTAGATCGTTCTTGTATCTTTTATTGTTGATGAGATGTTAGTTTGTGAGTAGCGTAGTCAGGGAACTTTAGAGGACCTAGGTTTAGATTATTATGTTATGTTCTATTATGCTATGGATTCTAATGTGAATGTTTTTTTTAAATGTTCCGTTAATTTGGTTGAGATTGTGTTGTCCTCTGGGGTTCCTTGGCGGGGGCGTTACATGATAAGCTTGATGTTGACACAAGATAGTAAGATCTCAAGATAGCGATATGATAGAAAAGCTTCAAAGATTGTGGTTAATCTTGAAATGGGAATGATAGGTTGCTTTTATAGAAATCCCAATTCAAATGAAGGGTGAGGATTGATGATGAGGTATGGCAATCGATGGATGAGATTATTTGAGAAGAAAAGAGATAAGGATGGGAAGTATCGACCAAAGCTCATGAAGTTAGTTGAGATTGAGGGCTTGGCTAAGAAGAAACAAATTAAATAATGATAACTATTATTTAATTTAGGCTCGAGGGAAAAATAATAATTAAATAATTAAAAAATAATTATTTAATAAAATATGGAGGGAAAATGATAAATAATTAAATAATTAACAATTATTTAATTATGGAGGGAAGAAAGGGATAGATAATTAAATAAATAGGATTTATTTAATTACAGAGGGAAAAAGCTAATGAATAATTAAATAATAAAAAATATTATTTAATTATAGAAGAAAATAGGAGTGAATAATTAAATAAGAATTTATTTAATTATGAAGGGAAAAGTGGAAATTAGTGACATAATTTGAATAAATTAACATTTATTTAAATTAATCATAAGAAGAATAAAGATAGAGTGAATTAATTAAATAATTAAAAATTATTTAATTAATAGAAGACAATGACTTTAAGAAATAATTAAATAATTAAAACTATTTAATTATGCAAGAAAGAAGGCGAATTAGTGATAAAATGTTGCTTGCAGGCTTGGGACATTTTCAATGTCTACAGGGACTATCAAACCTTGTAAAGGTTGTCAAGTTTTGTTTAATAAAAATCATTGAGACCTTGTAGGATCATCAAAAGGGTAAAAGTGTGCTAATGAAGAGGTATGAGGCTTTATTAAGGTTTGTA
Organism: Sequoia sempervirens; assembly: GCA_007258455.2. NCBI lineage: Eukaryota > Viridiplantae > Streptophyta > Pinopsida > Cupressales > Cupressaceae > Sequoia > Sequoia sempervirens. The sequence continues at coordinate 120,338,634 of VDFB02000002.1, forward strand.
AGCACTAAAAATCTCTAATCACCTTGAGTGAATACAATTGCCCTATGCCTAAAGGTGTTATCAAGTTCTCAATATGGGAAGGGCATGATAGAAGGAGTTAAGGCAGTTTCAAGTTCATTAAGGAGACTTTAAGTGACATTTACACTCCATGATATAAAAGAAAATTTTACTATGCCTAGCTAAGGTAGTTATAAGGAGTTTAACACATATTCCTATAAACATGCAAGGAATAGTTATAAAGGAATAATGATTAGCAGGGGAACCTATCACAATTTTGACCATCATCAATACTTTTCCCGTGCACCTAAATGAGGTTTGAAAGGAATTAAATTAGGAGACAAGTCTTCTAGTGCCTAAGGAAGGTTTGACCAAAAAAATTGAAGGTAATTATCATTTATTCCCACGAAGCCACAACTTTTAGATTATTTTATGTCATTTTTACTTATGATATGATTTTGTAAGGGATGTGGGATTATTATCTCTATTCTTTAAGAGAAATTTCAAACAACAAGAGACCTATAACAATTTTGGACTTGGATTTACAATTAAACTGAGTGTTAACCTTTCTTTATTTTTGATATATTGTGTATTATATTTGTTTGTTAATCTTTGTCTGTGGATAATATCTTTGTTTCTTATATTGTTGTCCAACTTTTATACCTTTATGTAGAAAAAAAATCACTCATTTACAAGTTGCATTTTTTTCATTCATCTTAATCTTTGCTTGTGGACAATATCTTTGTCCCTTATATTGTTTTCCAACTTTTGTACCTTTATACAAAAACAAAATCACTCATTTGTAAGTTGCATGTTGTGCATTAATTAGTTTGTCTATCAATAGTTGTGGCTTTCGTGACTATATTAGTGTTGGGGTTAAAATGATTTGATTTTATGCAAAATACTTATGTGAATACTTGTGAAACTAGAGATTGTGTGCAAGGAACCATTATTATTTATAATAATCTTGTGTTCTTTGGAGCAACTTTAAGTTTTTTCTATTTTTGGTGCATCACACACTCTCATCTTTAGTTATTTTCTCTACCCTTTTCATTAGTGAGATTCAATTAGTATTAGGATTAGTTTTAGTTCTCTAAATTTATATCAAATAGAGAATCAACTCTTCATTCAGAGGTTTGGATTCAAATAGTAAGATGTCACACCTTGAATCTATTTCAATGCTATCTTTGGACTATTAAACATGGTTCAACAAGTGTGCAAATTATAGTGCTAATAGTTTTTGGCATAGCTTGTGGGACTATTTTGATGATCCTAACATCATAAATTGAATGATTTTGGTGTGTTCTTCAGTGCATCTTTCCTTTTAGGGTGTTTTTCTTTAATACCATGGTGACTCCAAGTTCAAATCTACTAGTTCAAGCAGTCCAAGTGTTGTTATGTTTTTTTTTACACGGAGTAAATATTATTGCTCTCATTTTAAATCATTTTTGAATGAATTTATAGCATTTTTAATGTTTTAGCATGTCAATATTACATGGATATATGTATTGTTCCCCTCCATTTCATGAAAATATACTATTTATGCCTCATCATCCATATCAAACTAGGAATACTCTTGGTTTTATCTCAAATACCCTTGCTATAGTAAGTTACCAACATTCTCCTAGTTCTTACCTCCCACATACTCCCTATTAACCTTCTAAGCAGTTTGCACATGCTTTTAATCAGCCTCAAAAAATCCCTTTTGTCCCTAGCCAACATGTTTACCTTCTAGTTAGCCCCAAAAAATTGACACTACAAAGATTGGTAGCTTGAAAGATATGTTGATGGATTTTCAAAAATAGATAAATTCTATTAGAAGAGAGAAGGAATATAACTTGCAACAGGAAGAGATTTATTATCAAGCATACCTTTTCCAACAAGATATGAAAACACAAAGAATATATGAAGAAGAATATCTTGGTAGGTAGATTGCAACTAAGGAAGAATAGGTAAAGCAAGAAACTAAATCTACCTCCTCACACCTTCATTTTAAAATTTCAAGTTTTAGAGATCTTCATCCATTATAAGAGCCTATATTTTTCCAAACTTAGTATATTATCCCACAAGAGAAATCCCCTGAAAAACCTCTATTGTTGATGTAAATAGGTGTTTAGTTCACTAGTGGGTCCTATTTACATGTTAAGTTTACTTAGGTCATATGGAATTTTTTTACAAGGCTTAAGTGTCATGTGATCTTATCTTATCTTATCATGGAATTTAATACTTGTTTCTTAATTAATTTAATAATTGTTGAGGTAGTTGTCTCATTGTACAAAATTAGGACACGTTTCATGATCTTGTCTAATCCTATCTCACAACCTTGCCTTTATAATCAAGGAATAATGTGTACATTTACATATTCAATCAATCAATCTTGCATCCTTAATCACAACAAGATATTCTTTCCATTTCTCTCTTGTGGAAGATATTTTTGTTTGGTAATTGATCCTTGGGTATTGGGAGTTCACATTCAAGTCCTACATGGTATCAAAGATCTAATGTTCTAGACTCCTTCCTAGACCTGAGGGACATATCTTGGCTTGAAGAATGACCTTTCCATTGAATCTAGGGTGTTTCAATGACCTCACGGTTGAATCTAAGGCATTAGAAAAAGTCAGAATTGACTTTCGTTTCGTCAAAATATGACATATTGGGCTAGATCTACAAGGATTTCAAGTTGGGTGAAGGTTACTAGATCCAAAAGGTAACTAAATTGTCAAAGCACTTTGGGCCAAAATTGAACCTACCATTGCATTTGGAAGGCTTGAAAACCTAAAGAACATAGGTGCCAAATCATCAAAATTAGACACTTTTTCCTAGGGCATCAAAACAAAATTTCATCTAGTCAACATATTTCGTATATGAATCCCTTCCTATTCGTACCGTATGACATCGTCTATGGACATCATATTGGATAGTTGGCTTGTTGGGTGAATATTTTGAATATATTCGGGTGAATATCCCCTACGTACTTTTGCTTGCATCACTCTACATACTTGGTCTTCATCTGTATGTCATCTGTCATTTCCATCACAATAAAAGGGTACATTTTATTAAAATTTTCAATTTAAAATGTTGGTCATGGTTGGTTTGGTGTTTCACCTTGGTTTCAGGCTTTAATACTCACGGTCACCAATGCTTGTAACAAGGGCTTATGCCTCAGGTGGCACAACCTTTGGCTTGCCACCCCGTCACTAGCATTGTTCGAGAGTTGTCACTCCATCATCGCCTAGGCAACACTAATTTAAAGAAAAATTTTATATCGACAGTCGTATGGGCACCCAGGGTCCAAGGTTGGGCCCCTTGCCCAAATTGGGATTTTTTTTCAAGTGGCCATAACTTTTCACCATGGTATCAAATTTTCAAAAATGAGATATTGTTGGAAATTTGGCTTTGTGTAATTTGTATTGGTGAAGGTTATTTTTTAATATTATTTTTTTTGGTGCCATTATTTTTTGTTTGAAGTTAGATTTATATTTTTGGCTCCTAAGCTCATAATTTTTTTCCACAATCTCTAATTTTTTTTGTTCTTGCGGCGTTGGAAAGGTATTGAGGATCTCTCTCAAGCCATCTATGCAATTTTTCTAGGTTTAACCCAAGTATATTTTATTCAAATTTGTGTGTATTAACATTATGGTTGGTGTTGCTTTGATCTTTGGACTTCATTTTAGTTCTATATATTGTATCTATCTCTTGTTGCTTCAATTAGATTCTAGGATTGCTCCATATCAAGAGTTTTCTAGTGTTCCTTAGCATTCAAACAATCAATATTTATGTCTATTTCTTTATCATGATTCCAAATTTTCTCCAAGAATCAAGAGTTTCTAGTTTCCAGTATCAAACTCATCTTGTCCTTTGTTGCTTGGATTAAGGTTCCATAGTTTACTCCACCATTATGCTTCTAGTGTTTCTTTACAATAGGTTATCTCATTGTGGGGGGCTCTATAGTCTCTCTTCTTTTCTTATTATGAAAGGGAAATTGATTATATCTTTTATCTCTTTTGGAGAGTTTTATCCCACTAGGTTTTGTCCTTTTCTCTATTTGTGAGAGATTGTATTTGTACAAGGGAACATGGCCTTGTAGCCAAGACCCATCCTTGCATTTTTACACCATTTTCATTATAATATTCTCTCTAAGTTACACTTAAGGGGGGATGTTGGTGTAAATAGGTGTTTTACCTAACTAGTTAACTAGTGGGTCCTATTTATATGTTAAGTTTACTTAGGCCCTAGAGAATCTTTCTAAAAGTCTTAGATGTCAAGTGATTTTACCTTATCTTATCATTTCATTTAATATTTGTTTCCTAAGTCATTTAATAATTGTTGAGGTAGTTCTCTCATTGTATAGGATTAGGAAAAATGTCATGATCTTGTCTAATCCTATGGCATCATATGTACATTTACATATTCAATCAATCAATATTGTATTTTAATCATAGCAAGATATTATTTCCATTTCTCTCTTGTGGAAGATATTTTGGTTTGGTAGTTTATCCTAGGATGTTGAGAATTTTCCTTCAACTCCTACATATACTTCTTTAAGAGACTCAATAAACCCTTTAGATTCCCCTACCAAATCATTTCTCTTGTCCTAACACCATTTCATTTTTTGAAGGTGGACTTATTGTTCAAAAATATAGTTGGTCTAATGAGAAAAAGAGGGAGGATGTGTTTGAGGAAAAAGAGAAGAAAATTGATGCTTTTAAACCTTATATGATATTAAGATTGAAAAATAAAACCTACTACGAGAGGAAAATGAACAAAATTAGTTGGAATAGTATAGAATTGAACAAATGGGTGGTGATTATAGTAAGGAGGAGTTGGTGGCTTTTGTTTGATGAACTTTCTTACTCCATTTACAATGATGAAGAGAACATATCAATGCCAACATTAGTAAAATATTTGGAGCAACATGTGGATACTAATGACCTTGATAAGTTGACAGTCCATGAAGACAAGTATGAGAGTGAAGAATAAAATAATGAGAGTCTTCTTTTTGAATATGGAGAGATTAATATACATGATATTTTTGGTCGGGTTGAGAAAGACAAAAAAAGAACCAATGCTTGAAGGTAAACAAACCTTCAAGAATATTTCCATGAAGCTGAAATGAGATGTCATGAATAAAAGAAATGAAGAGCTTGAGGAAGAACTTTTTTGGGATGAGATAGAATAATTTTTCTCAAGTTTGGATATCAATACAACATCTAATAAATCATAAAATCATGAGTTCCATGAACAAGAATAGAGAACTTGGTCATGTTTCTAGATGAGTCACACGAACTAGAACATTCCAACCAATGAGATGGTAGAAAAGAAAAGATTGAAAATGAAAGCAATGTACTAGTGGTTTGAAGATTTCCCTTTCATGAGGATGTCCTATTCAACATCTAGCCTAGTTGGAGGCCAACAAGACACCACATGTCATGCTTCCTCCTAATGATGAAGTTGAGCATCAAGAAGGATGAAATCAATTTGCCTACCCATTTCAAGACGACTGCATGCCAAGTCAACTTGAATGGGTAAGTGAGTTTGTTCTCATTATCAAAGAAGTATTTAAATAGATTACTAAACACCCATCCTTTCTTCACCCTTGGTTGGCTATCCATAAACATGAAAAAAAAATTAAGTTGATTAGAAAGGGAATCTATTTTGACAAACCAATCAATGATTTTTTTTGAGCAATTCACATGTTGGTTAGGTTAGGTTAGGTTAGGAATATTTTATCATATTTTCCTCCAAGTTTTGTTGCACATTTTTTCCTTTTTTAGAGGAAGTTTTGATTATTTTTCTTAGGAATTTTTGTGTGTTGTCCTTCATTGTTTTATATTTAAGGCAATTGTTAGAAATTATATTTACTTAGGTGAAGATTATTTATTATTTGTATTATTTTAAAATTTGTAGGAATAGTACAAAGGAATCCCTACAAGTCTTTTGTCTCATTTGAGTATCCATCCTCACATGTGAGGATAACTCATTTTATAACTCCTCTTTGGAGGAATATTAAGGCTTAGGTGTAACATCCTCCTTATGAGGATCTTGACACCTTACAAACACATAGGATGGAAGGTGGCATTCATAGAAATAGGAGTTACTTATGCAACTCATTTCTCACCTCTATTTATTGAGTCTCTTCTCTCATTATTTATATAATTCTATGCTTAAGCTCTCTAACTCTCTCTCATTGTAATATTCTTTAGGCTTTATGCCATTTTCATAATACAAGGGGTTTTTTCTTTGCTTTCCCCCTTACAAAATTTTGTGTCTCTTGAATATTTGGTGTGATTTCTCTTGGTTTTAATCTTGGATGGTAATATTTTCTTCAAACAATAAATCTTGGATTAGTACTTTCCTTTTATTTCATTTAATTATTTTCATGGTATCAGAGTAAGATGTTACTAATCCTTTTTCAAGCTACATTGTTGAAGGTTTACCATTTTTTGGAGCACTCACCTTGGAGGCACATTCTTGAGAGAAGAAGACTTAGAGATTTAATTTACTTAAAATTCAATTATTTTTTAAATAATTTAATAGTATTTTTGTTCTAACTGTTAGTGTTTGGTAGCTTCAAGAGATATTTTCTCCTTAATTAAAGACAGGTCGGCCTACATATTGCAATTAATATTTTATATTTTTCATCTCTAAGGGATCTGACCTAGTTGAGAAGTCACCTAGTTTTGTATATATACAAGGTGGTGATCATTCATTTACACATCAAGCCATTCTCATATTCAATTCACATTCTTTCAAGGAGTTTGCACTTAGCAGCATATCAGTTTGTAGTAGCAGACCATTCTTAAGGACAATCACATTCATTTTTATCTTTGCATCAAGGAGTGATGCTATTGTTCATTATAATAATTAAGCCTTGAGTAAGGCCAAAATTGTAAGTAGATTTCTGCTCTTATTCATTCAATATATTGGAGATATATTTTGATGGGTTTTTTTCTCCCTCGAGTAGGAGGGTTTTCCCAGGGTAAACTACTTTGTTTATTGTTCATTTTTTGCATTTTTTTGCTTTCTGTTAAATCTAATCCTAAAACTAACATGGTATCAGAGTGGGTTTAAGCAAAGATCTAATCAGATTTAAGTAGTCAAGACAACTCTTTATCTAAGACAGTCTATCATGAAGGACCTTGGTGAATTCAAGAAAAATCGACTTTGATAAGAAGACATTGAGGAATTATCTTGGGAGTCATTGGAGAAGTCGATCTATGGAGAAATATTTCAGTTTGAGAAGCATATCAAATTTCTTCTTGGGTAGCGATTTTGTTGGTAGAAGTTTGTGGTTTTCCTTGGCATCATAGATACGATTTGTTGTGCACACATTACAGCTATCTTAGAGGGCGATTACATTTATGTTTGAGGGTGATTTCATCTTGCATAGACACAACTTTAGTTATTGTAAATTTTGGAAGGAATTTTTATGATCATTCTTGTTGGTCAAGATGACTTCACCCAGGCATCTTTCCAGTCATATTATTTACATCAGAAAATTGAATGGAAGGTGAACCATTATTCATGGGAATAAAACTAAAATTCATCACAATTTTTGAGAGGAAGTTTAAATTAGTCTCTTAATTATATTGTGGTGAATAGAAGGGATAAGGGATAGTCAATACAATCTCTACCATTAATGTTGGATATCTAATTCTAAGCTGCCGCACCAATAAGGTCAGAGTCGTGCCATCTGTGAAGTGGATAAAATTCACCTGTATAATAGTGAAGAACAAATTTGGGCTTCACAGTCAAGGAAAGACCAAGTCATGGGTCTCTTTGAGCAAGCACAGATCAACAAGGTTGCATGAAACCTATATTATGTTGTCCTAGGTGGCGTATTATATGATGATGTTGATGTGGGTACATAAATTCTCCAAAGGGATAATAAGTCACCTTATGATAGCCAATCACATTCACTTATGTTGAAGTCATTTTAAGGTGATAAAGCATTGCTCAATTGCATATCCTAGCATCAGGAACTCATGGGATGCATAAAGGGGAAAATGGAGGCCGAGGCTATTGAGTTTTGTTTCTACAATAGATGAAGATGAAGTGAAAAGAGCATCCCAATAAAGAGATAAATATTTTATGTGTGTACCTTTGAATAATGATGTAGTTAATTCATGCACTAACATTGGGAATAGTGAATCATGCATGCTTCTAGGATTGATATAGATATTTCTCTTTGGGGTAGTTTGATTCTATGAACTATTAGTAATCTCTCTAAAATGCTTCCACAATGGATCGAGGAGCAAAAGGATGCTGCGAGACTACTTAAGGAATTCAAGGGAAGAAGAGCTTGAGGCATCCTGTGAGGAAGTCACGCAGGCTAAAGAAATGATATCAATGGAGACACAGCTTGGAGCCATGGGATTGAGTTGGTGGCACATAAATTCACTGGAGACATCTCTCGAAGAGGAAGAACCTATACAAATTGATATTAGTTTCTTCGAAGAGGAGGAAATAACACTCAGAGGGAGTCTGACAAACCAACAAAGGAAACCTTGAATGAGGAGGTCGGGAGGTTGATGCAAGTACTTGGAGCTTCAGAGGGAGTCACATCATCATGAAGATTTGTGTAGTGTATATTTATTTGAGATGGAGAAACTTGAGGTGAAAGCCCTTATAGTGTATATTTCTTTGAGACGGAGAAATATGAGGTGAAATCCCTTGTAATGTATATTTCTCTGAGACAGAGAAATATGAGGTGAAAGCCCTTGTAGTGTATATTTCTCTGAGATAGAGAAATATGAGGTGTTATCACTTGTAGTGTATATTTCTCTGAGACAGAGAAATATGAGGTGAAATCCCTTGTAGTGTATATTTCTCTGGGACAAAGAAATATGAGGTGTGATCCCTTGTTCATCTTTGAGACTGAGATGAAACATCATGTTGAGAGACTCCATGATGAAATCACATTGAGAGAATCCATGATGTACCCTTGTACTTGTGTTTCTTTCCACACATAGGAGTAGCCATTGTGGACGTCATGTTGGGAGACTCCATGACAACATCACATTGAGAGACTCCATGATGAACACTTGTACATTTGTTTCTTTCCACACATGGGAGTAGCCATGGTGGATGTCATGTTGAGAGACTCCATGATGATATCATGTTGAGAGACTCCGTGATGAACCTTTGAGCTTTCCAAAAATGGGTGTAGCCATTGTGGGCATCATATTGAGAGAATCCATGACGTAGATATCTAGAAAATATCTCCCTAGCTAAGAGGGAGTGTTAGTGTTTGGTAGCTTCAGGAGATATTTTCTCCTTAATTAAAGGTAGGTCGGCCTACATATTGCAATTAATATTTTACATTTTTCATCTCTAAGGGATCCGACCTAGTTGAGAAGTCACCTAGTTTTGTATATATGCAAGGTGGTGATCATTCATTTACACATCAAGTCATTCTCATATTCAATTTGCATTCTTTCAAGAAGGAGTTCGTACTTAGCAACATATCAGTTTGTAGCAGTGGACCATTCTCAAGGACAATCACATTCATTTTTATCTTTGCATCAAGGAGTGATGCTATTGTTCATTATATTAATTAAGCCTTGAGTAAGGCCAAACTTGTAAGTAGATTTCTGCTCTTATTCATTCAATATATTAGAGATATATTTTGCTAGGTTTTTTTCTCCCTCGAGTAGGAGGGTTTTCCCAGGGTAAATTGTTGTGTTTATTGTTCATGTGTTGCATTTTCTGCTTTCTGTTAAATCTGATCCTAAAACTAACACTAACCCTGCTGGATTTTTTTATGCAGGAAACAAAGTTTTTAAAGTTTTTTTTACAATTTTAGTTTATAGATTTTAAATAATCTTTTTTACTAATCTTTGCAATTTCAAGTTGTTTATTATAAAATATATTTAGTTAATCTATACAATAATATAACAAATCTGCATGCATCTCAAAAAAATACATTTGTGCAAATAATTTTGTACTTTTTGAAACCCCAAGCAAGGGGTTGTTTTTCAAATAACAATTCAATTTTTTTTTCAAATAAAGAGTTTTTTTTACATAAATCTGCAATAAAAATTGTACCCTCCATCTTCTCTACTCAAACTTAAAAAATATGCATCCTCAAACATATTTTTACTTTTTTTCTCCATCATGCCTTCCAAATCCACAAAATAGGGGTGCCTCAATGCACGGGGACCCAAACATGACCTAGGGTAAGAACACGTTGTTTCATTGGAAACCCCTTCTTATTGCCCCCTTTAATAGTTTTGGGAGGATTCGACCCTTTGCATCTCTAAACCCTTCTCTTGAGACCAACATTAGCCTCGAACCAACATCTTTGTCTATAAAAGGAAGGAAAAATTGTTTGGGGTGTCAGTAGGGTCCTTCCTCCCTCATGCCATCTTCTAGGTTGACTCTAGTCGCTCATATTCTTCTTTTTTACCATGGACATGCCTGCAGATTTTGGGTAAGCACCACCACACCATTCCATCATCACGTCCTCCTCCATATCCTCATCCCCAATTCTTTAATAGGAAATCATAAAGTTGTAACCCTTCTACAAATCACCATTCCCTTACCCTCCGCGGCCAACCATATCCATTGAATGTTGTCTTTCCATAGCTTCAAGCATGGACTTCCATTCCATGTCCCTTTCTTTGAAGCCTCCTCATAAGCCTTTTGTAGCTCAACAAGCTGAGTTGATCCATTCTCAATAATCCCTAAAAGTTTTTTTTTTTTTAAAATCATTAACCCTAATTTTCTCTTGCTAATAACACTAACCCTAATTTTTAAATGGTATTTTCCTTTCAGAGGCAAGTTCATTTTTTATATATTTTTTTAATTTTTAAGGAATGCTTTAAAAACATATTAGTTTTTTTAAGGGGCCGTTAAATAAATGTAAAATTTGAATTTTTTAGAGCTTAGGAAATTTAGAAAACAACCATAAAGGGGTCAATTTTTTTTCCAAGCTTAAGTTACAAGGGCTATTCTTTTTAATTATTTTAGGTTAACAATATTAATTTCCTTATAATAATTTTTTTTAAAAAGAAACCTTTACTTAAAAGAGCATTATTCCTTTTAATAAAGGCATATTTTTATTTTATAGTTATACAAGTAAATATTTTATCATTTTTTAATCATGTCCACTCTCATTCTAGAAATTAAATTAAATTCCTATAATTATCACTCATGAAAACACATATTTCATTTATATTTTGATTCAAACATCTCTCAGATGTTGTGACGAATTCAAAATCAGATTCAGATCCATCCACATGCAAGGATGCTAAAAAAAAGTGGAAGACTCAAAATGAGGAAGCTCTTGGCCTCATAGGCATTTCCATGTCTCTTGAACTATACGTTCAATTAAGAACTATGTGAAAGCATATGAAGCATGGGAGATCCTCAAAAATATCTATGATAGTTCAAATGAGTTAAGGAAGATACAACTTCAAGATCAAATTGAAGACTTGAGGTATACAAATTTCAAAAGTATGGATGATTTTTTGTCACAAATTGATGCACTTAATAGTCAATTGCATGGTTTAGGAGTAAATTTTTTTTTTTAAAATAAAAAGGGGTAAAAATTTATTGATCAAGAAAACTATTGCAAAGCCAAAGAAACTCAAACCCATCAGGGGCAAGTAACCAATCGCAAGAAATCAAGTCACTCCCAAGAAACATCTCATATCCTCCATAACCCAATCTTCAAGAACATGGGAAAGATCTCCTAGACGGCTTCCCTAGTCATCCATATTCCACATCCCCATCTACTCTAACACCCATCTAGCTAAACCATCTACCACCTTATTCCATTCCTAAGGAATGTGACAAAAGGTGATAGAGTCGAAGACCTCACTCATAGCAATAATTTTCTTAACCACAACATTCAACTATCAATTCACATCCTCAAAATTCCTTTTATTTAGCATATCAATAACAACTTGAGAATTTGATTCACACACAACCCACTTCCAACCAAAGGCACAAGCACGTTCTAGAGCCAAAAGAATAGCTAAGGCCTCCATGAAATTATTAGTTTGTTGACCTTTGTATATAGAAAAGAAGAAAACCACCACTCTCGAACTATCCCTGCCAATACCCCCAATCCCAACATGCCCAAGATTACCTCTGGACAACCCATCAGTGCTAATTTTTAGCACACCCAGAGAAGGAGGACATCAATGACCTCTATGTTGAATCCTCTCCCTGCCACACCGCCACTAGCCAAGCAATAGGTCCCTCCTTCAACCAACAAAAAGCCCCAAATAACTAACCATACCCTAATCACTCGAGTCAACAAGAACATTCAAATTACACTTAGCTGCCAGAGTCTCTTATAGGACCCCCAAGATTCTCAACTAGAGTTTTCCAACTAGCAACTTCTTATCCAAGAAAATTTTGTGGTTGCGTTCCAACCAGATATGCCAAATGATCAAGCTAGGGCCAATAACCCAATCTATTTGAAGAAACAAAGTTTTAGCAAGTAGATTCCCTTAGCCTCTCCAAAAATCCTTCAAAGAATAGGCATGTCTACACTGTTGACTCCAAGTATTCCACCAACAATTCCAAATTTCTATAGCAAAGGGGCACTAAAAAAAAGGTGGGATAGTGGGATAAACACTCAACATTGCAAGAACACATAGCACACATAGAAGGACCCTAAAATCCACACTTCCAAAGATTCTCCCAGGTGAGACATCTTCCTTGCACCACTAGCCAAGAGAAAAAGTTACACTTAGTCTAGGAAAACTTATTCCATACCTGTTTACCCATAACCCAATGACCAGAGGCAATAAATTTTTTACCTTGGTTTAGGAGTAAAACTTGAATCTCTTAGAATAATTCATATTATACTTAAAAAATGTCTTCCTAGACAATTTCAACAATTTATTACAAATAGTCATGCTCAATTAGCTATTCCTTCATTAGCTAATCAACTTATGATATTTTTTGAAATTTATTAAGGAAAGAAGAAGCAAAATTGAATCAATTTGGTAATCTTAAAAATAGTGAGCATGATTTTATGTCTAAAAATCATAAGCAAAATTTTAAGCCTCATAATAAATAATATTATAATCCTAAATCTCATCATAATAATACTAATGATACTAAAAAGAATAACTCTTATAAGAGGCCTCATTGTAATTATTGTGATAGAGATGGTCATTGGTCTAACAGTTGTTTTAAGAAAAAATGATAAAAATCCCATAAGGAAAAATAATCAATAAAATGAACCTAATAATAATAAGTTTAACAACGGTGCAAATCAATCTAGACAATCTTTTACTTGTAGTTATAATACTTCAAAACCTCTTGAATGGGTTATTGATTCAGGTGTCTCTCAACATGTTACTTCTCATAAAGAGGTATTTGAATCCATGCAACTTGAAATGTCTAATGTTCCGCTTCAACTTGCTAATAATCATAGTTATAAAGTAGAGGCAATTGTAGATGTGAATATACCTAATGGTAAGTTACATGATGTTTTGTATGTTCCTGAATTAAAGAATTTTTTATTTATTTTAGTAGCTAAGCTTTTTCAATATTACAAAATATAATTTTATAAAGATATGTGCTATGCAATTGATCAAAAAAAAATCATAAAGTCATTGCTAATGCTAAATTAGACAATGATAATTTATTTAAATTTTATTATTTTTCTCATTCTAAATATTCTTTACTATCTACCTTTGATTTCAATGTTTGGCATGAAATACTTGGGCATATCCATGCTAACAATATTTCCTTGATACAAAAGTCTAATATGGTAGAAGGATTTCCTAGCATTGTTCCATCTAAAATTGTATACATAGGTTGCATGAGTGGTATGATGCACAGGGAGCCCTTTATAGTCAAGCATGGAGGGCACATCATAAGTGACACCTAGTCCATAGCGAACTTTTGGGACCCATGGAGAATAACTCCATCTAAGGATCAAGGTATGCACTTAATTTTGTTGATGATTATTCTAGAAGAACTTGGATCTATTTTCTTCAAAGTAAGAATCAAGTTCTTGATACTTTTGCTGAATTTCATAAATTTATTGAAAGGCAATCTAATTTTCAATTCAAAATTCTTAGGACCGATAATGGTAAAGAACATGTGAATAATGATTTCTGATGAGCCCTAGGAATGTCTAGTTCTTGGCTTTAGTTTCATGTTTTTATCTCATTTATGCTAAACTTCAAAAGACATTTTCAAACCTTCTTCATATAATTTAAGAAATTTCAAAGTATTTAAGGATGATATATTATATTAATGAATAGGTGTGTGAACTTTGAATTTCTATGAGATTTAGTAGAATTTTATGATTAATCATAGTTGCTAATAATGAAAAATTCCTTAAGGAATAAAACTAACTCCTACAGTGAGGAACCTATCAAACTGCAACAAAAAGATTCTCAATTGATAACAGAAGGATGACAGTTCAACACAATCAGGGGAATCAACTAGCTACAACATGTGCATATTTCCAAATAAGATGCAATCAAATGGTTTTAGGATGTGAATATGGATATCTATGTGTCACTCTACCATTTCAATAAACTATGGAGGAAGGATTTTATTCTAACAAGGGATAGTAGTTATAATGAAAACTGCCCTGTTAAGCATGCTTATGTTATAACCGTCTTCTTGATTGTTGTAGAATCCTTATTGGATCCTAATACTATTGGATTAAATAAGTCATTATCTGATAATTAATTAATCATCAATTAATTATTAGGGGATTTTTTACTTTAGTTCACTTAAGCTAAACTTAGGAGTTGTTTTAATCTTTAGTTTGATTATTTTATTAGTTTGGACTAAAGTTAGGACAAGTCTCATTGCATGAGATTAGAACACTTGTCTCTATCTGGTCAAATCTACATGTAGGGTTTTCTTGTGCAATGCTTTTATAAAGCTTGCATATTCATTTGTAATATTCATTTAGGTTATTTGCATCAACAGAATTCTCAAGTTATTGAGCACAATCTTGCTTGTTGATCTTCTCTATTTTGATAGGTAATTTCTTGTAGGTGTTTCATGGGAGTTGTGGGTTGAATCTTCAATTCTATCATGGTATCAGTGATCATATTATAGGGATTATATATTCTAGTGTTGATCTTGACACTATGTATGTTGTATCGAACATTGAATGTCACCACATACTTTGGACATGACTTTGGGAGATCTATGCAGACCCTCAAATCTCTCCATACCCAAAGGATCTTGCTATAGATTATCTCATCCCTCTTGCAAATGTAGATTCCATACCCTTTGATGATGATACTTTAGAGGAGCTTGATTATATCACATGTCTCACATGTTCTAATGGTTCAAAGACTTGCATTCATGTTCCCACTCTTCAAATTGAGACTGCATCATCTTCTTTTGTTCTTGACCAGCTTGGCATCACCACATCTTTGGCCCCTATTGATTGAGTACAACAGGACATCATACATCTTCTAGACATAGCTACTAGGGATTTGTATCTTATAGACATAACATCATTGTTTGTAGAGTCTCATATTGTAGATCTACATGATTAATTTGAGGACATTCATCTCCTCTTTATTTACAACCACATCATTGTTGTTGGTCCACCATCTTCATTGCTTTTGTATCTTGTTCTAAATCAATCTTCATGAGATTCTGGATCGACATCATTGCTTTTTGACATGTGGACACATGAGCACTTTTCAGAGGCACACATCATTTGGACTTGAATTCCTGATTCACCCATTCTTTTGGATTGGCTTCTCCAATCACCAGTGGATTTGTTTCTTCCTAAGGGAAGAAATGTTGTTTACAAGCAATGGATCATATTTTGTCTTCAGATGTTCATCATTGGCACATGAGCTATTTCTTTGTGGGGGGGTTCACATCCTCCATTTCTCTCTCCTATCAGGGGGACATCTATTGTACTTGCATGACAAAAGTAGTCCTTGGGGGGTCACATTGAGTCCTCCTTCTATCCTTCTTTCACTAGTGCAATCATTTATTTTTCTCTCTTTTGGAGAGGAGGTTTTCCCATGAGGTTTTCTCCTTTTCTTTAGTTATGAGAGATTTAATTTGCATATGTACATGGGTACCTCATCAGACCTTATAGGCTCTGAGACCCATCCTGCATTCATTTAGCTTCCTTTATCAGTTGTTTAGATTCTCCCTAAGTTGATCTTAAGGGGGGTATTGGAGTAAATAAGTCATTATCTGATAATTAATTAATCATCAATTAATTATTAGAGGCTTTTTTACTTTAGTTCACTTAAGCTAAACTTATGAGTTTTTTTAATCTTTAGTTTGATTCTTTTATTAGTTTGGACTAAAGTTAGGGAAATTTATCTCATTGCATGAGATTAGAACACTTGTCTCTATCTATCAAATCCACATGTAGGGTTTGCTTGTGCAATTATTTTATAAAGTTTTCACTTTCATTTGTAATATTCATCCAAGTTATTTACATCAATAGAATTCTTAGGTTATTGAGCACAATCTTTCTTGTTGATCTTCTCTTTTGTGATAAGTAATTTCTTGTAGGTGTTTCATAGGAGTTGTGAATTGAATCTTCAATTCTATTAAACACTTCTACTTCCACCCACTTTTATATTTTTGTTTAGTAAAAGACCGAGTCTTCTTCCTGTTTTCTAGGAAGAGTTAACAGTTGCTAATAGTCTATTTATAGTTTTTTGAATAATAGGATTCTCACATACCCTACATATAGGGATAATATTATGAGAGATCATAGCTAGATTTTTGCATGAGACTAGATTGAATATTAGATTGATTATATTATATTTTGAGTTTTGTATATGTTGGATTATAATAAAGAAGAATATTTTTGTTGCACGATTTCCTAAGTTAGTCATCAAAAGGATATAATGTGGAATGCAACAACTCAAGAAAGGGCCACTTGAGGTATTGCATCATCCATGTTAGCTTAGATGGTTAGTTATATTCTTAATTGTATTCTCTGAAGTATAGTTTCCAGTTTACATTAAATTAATTTTTATGTTATCATTTCTAAATTGAAGTCTCTCATTTACAATTTTGTTCAATGCTATTAAAGTAATTATTTAAATTAGGTCATGTTGCAGCACAAAGAGTCACTAGTTATAGTCCATGAATGATAAGTACCTATGGAAATTATAATAATTAGCATTTGCTTACCCTGTTTTTTAATTAGGAGTTAATTTTAGTTAAGGATCTTTTAGATGAGTTTAATTTTGTTCAATCCTTGTAATTAGTCAATTCAAGAATCCTAGGATTCTTAATTGCATATACAATGCTAGCATCATCTCAAGTTCACGATTCCCTAGTTGACAATTTAATGAAGCCACCTTTTGAACAATGAAATACTTAATTTGGGGATCCTTAGGTCTGTTAAGTTGCATGTACGATTATCTACATCAGTTAATTAGACATTAAGGGAAGTTCTATATTTTTTTGTCATTTTTAGGGATGGGGCTAAGTTTATAATTCCTAATTATGTTTTAAATTTTTGTTCATTGCTTTCATAAATTAGGAAAAAATTATTTACAATCACTAGGACCAATAGACACTTACAAATCAACCAATAACTATTCAATAACAGTGTGTAGGAGAAGCCATTTAAAGCTCAAGAAACTATTGTATGCAGAGGCAAAGAGATGCTTTGGGAATATTTCTCACCTCAACCTATGAAGAATTGGAAGATATTGGTGCAAGTGAAGAACCAATTGAGGGAATCAATGATATAGAACCACCCCTCACACTAATACCTACACCAAAAATAGGGGGGACTCCCATAAGGCATCTTCACACTATGGCAAAGAAATCAATGAAAAATCCAACAAAACATGCTACATTTGAGTTTCTAGTCACAAACCAAGAACGGGTCACTGCTCTCAAGAGTGTACCCTCTTGGTTTTTTCAATTATCTATGGAATGGTTACTGAAGATCCAAACAAATTTATGTTCAAATTTGATGCTCTCTATAGAAGCTATGATTGTACCACAGATGCTCACAGATTAAAACTCTTTCTAGAAATATTGAAATATGTTGCTTTAAAACGGTTTATGGGGATAGGAAGAAATGCACTACCTAATTGGGAGACAATGAAAGAAAAATTCTTGCAAAAATATCAGGATTATTTCCGCAAAACACATAGGAAGAGAGATGGAATCTTCAAGATATCACAAAAGGAAAATGAACCACTTGAGGATTATGTGGAAAGGTTTTAATTTTTTCTAAAGAAATCACACCACAATAGGCTCTCTCCAAAGTCACTAAACCTAGTATTTCTACGAGGAGTAAATGAAGATTGCATGGATACTTTAAACCTCATAGGATCAAGGGATATTTCTCAATTAACTTTTGAGGAAATATGTTAAGTATGTAGAAATTATTCAAGGTCATCTATGAAGAAGACTAGGGTTGATAGAACATTCTCTTCCACAAAAACATCTAATGGTATCTCTAGAGTGGAACTCAGTAACCTTCTATCCAACATGAAGGAGGACATAATCAATCACCTAACTACCTAATTAGATATGTTGCACATCAAAAAGAAATAAGTAGAGGTTTCCCTTACTAAATATTGTCCATAATTCTGCTAGAAGAGGGTAAACTGTAAATACAAAAAGATTGCCAACATTTTCGAGGAGAAGCAAGGGAGACCTAAAATTCAAACCCTAGAGGATGAGGAAGGCCAAGTATTATATATTTCCCAGTGAAATACATGGAAAAAATGACAAGGAATGCCTTAAGATCCCTTGTCTTATAATATGTCCTTTCTTAGGGGTAATACAAACTTCTCCAATTGGAATAATCAACCCTGGAATAACATGCAAAATCAATCATGGCCAATATCCCAATCACCTAATTGGGCTCCACAATAGAGGATATGGATCCAAAACAAAGGATACTGAGCCTTAAACTATAATTATCAGTGGAAAGCCCCACAAAACCAATGGCCACCATAGTAGCATGGGAACCAACAATGGAAAAACCAAAATGTTAGTTACCCATAGCCACAACAATCTTTCCAACCACAAAAAACCCACTATAATGATAAACCCAACCATTATAGCACCAACACAACCTATAACTCCTTAGTTGTTGGATCAACCTGCACCAAACCCTAAAAAAAATCTTATTCAATAGGCTTATACTAATGAGACCATCCAATACCCAACCTATGGGGTTGATCCACCTTCATTCAGGAAGGATGTTTTTCAGGCCATCATCTCCTCACATCACAAAGATTAGAAATGAGGAGCCAATAATAAAGACCATTGATAATATAATAACACTACCTGAACAAGGAAATACCCATCTAAATATCACAAGTCTAGATCCACCATTTTTGGAGAGACTAATGACGCAAAAATCTCATTTTGAACCTGAATCTGATCTATTGGGCCAACTTAAGAATGTTTGTATAAGGCTACCCTTGATTCACGCTATTAAAGAAGTGCCCATTTATACAAAAACTATGAGAGAATTTTTCCTTGAAAAGCCAAGCAAAAAAAGGAAAGACCCTCAAACTATTCATTTCTTAGGACAACTGGCTGATATTATGTTTGACACTATAGTTGTCCCAAAATATGAAAACTCTAGGAGCCTTGTTATAGATGTGCAAATTAATGACACTCTTATCAAAAACACTTTAATTGAACTAAGAACAACCATCAATGTAATGACTAGAGAAACCATACAACAACTTCAATTGATGGATCTCTAACCCACACCTAATATTTTGTAATTAGAAGATAAGCCAATTGTTAAGCCATATGGTATTATTGAGGATTTGGTTATCATACTAAATTCATGGGAATATTCAATAGAATTTATGGTTTTACAACCCAAATAAAACCTTGCAAGATACCCCTTAATCTTAGGAAGACAATGGCTATCCATTACAAATGCATTCATAGGATGTAGGTCTGGCAACATGATAATTTCCATTGGCAATGTGACTAAAAAATTGGTCCTTTACCCACCTGCACAACTACATGCAAAATTGGAACAAATTATATGGCTTTCCCTTGAAGAAGATGACCAATACTCTTTAAAAACACTCATGTCCATAGAACATAGCCCAATGATTGAAATTCAGGATGAAGATGAAGTCCTTGCTCAAATTATACAAAAATATTATGGTAGGAACCCACAACAACACTATTCTTTGGAATGCTTACACTTCCCCTTACATAATATCATACCTACAAATGCCTCTAAGTCCACTTCTCAACTATTTGATACAATACTTCCACATAGTTTAAACCTCAATCTATTAGGATTAGATGTTGCTTCTATCATGAATTCTATCATAACCATGGAAATCAAATAGGGCATAACACTAAATGTCAATAATCAATTGATAGTCTCTCAACAATCTACACTAGTCACAATGTTGCAAGCATACACACCAAAATTTACATAGGACTATCATGGTATGAAATGCATATATCCTAGCCTATGCATGCACAAAATTTAAATTAATGAAGGCTACAAGCCAGTTAGGCAACCACGAAGGAGAATGAACCCAACTATGTGATACATAGTAAAGACAGAGTTGCATAAATTGTTGAATGTATGGTTCATTTATCCTATATTGGATAGTCAATGGGTTTCCGCATTGGAAATTGTGCCAAATAAAGGAGGTAAATGGAGGGCATGTGTAGATTATAGGGAGCTAAATACAACAAGGAAGGATTAATTTCCTCTTCCTTTTATTGATCATGTTGGAAATTCACTAATAGGTAAGAAATACTTCTCCTTCCTGGATGGTTTCAATGGATACACCTAGATAAAGATAGCTCTAGAAGACCAAAACAAGACCACTTTTACCTACCCATGGGGTATATTTTCTTATTCATTTATACCATTTGGATTGTGTAATACACTTGCAACATTTAAGAGAGTGGTATTAAGCATATTCTAATATTTTGCACATGATTCCATAGAAATTTATATGGATGATTTTACCATTTATGGAAACTCTTATGAGGAAGCATTAAATAATTTGGAGAATTTCCTTCAAAGGTGTTAGGATCACGACGTCTCTTTAAGTCATGAAAAATGCTTCATGATGATGATTGAAGGGGTGGTCTTGGGTCACTTTATGTCTAGTAGGGGAATTCAAGTAGATCCAAAAAAAATTGAGGTAATTTTCACTTTTCCTATTCATCAAAAGAAAAATGATGTCAAGAGTTTCCTTTGCCATGTAGGATATTACAAGAGGTTTATCAAAGATTTCAGTAAAATAGCAGCCCCCTGTTTATTCTTTTATCTAAAGATATTGAATTCAATTGGAACATTGCATGTCAATAAGCTTTTGAATCCCTTAAAGTAGCTCTCACAAGGACACCTATTTTGAGAGGTTCTATCTAGACAATCCATTTCCATATACATACAAATGCTTTTGATTTTTCCATAGGTGTTATTCTAGGACAAAGAGAAGGAAATTTGGAGTATGCAATTTACTATATCAGTAAAAATCCTCAGGCGGCTAAGCTCAACTACACCATTACTAAAAAGGAAATGTTTAGACACTATATCGACAAGTTTAGACAATATATCACCAAGTTTTTTTTGTTCATATCGACCATATAGAAATAAGATACTTGATGAACAAACCAGTGGTTGGTGGAAGAATTGTTAGATGGTTATTGCTAATGCAAGAATTTGATATAACCATTGTGGATAAACCAAGAAAAACAAATGTAGTAGTTGATTTCCTTTTAAGGCTGCAAATCGAATAAAAAAAAGTAGTGGATGATTCCTTTCTTGATGAATATTTGTTTTCCCTCTCTATACAAATATCATGCTAGATAGATATTTCTAATTACTTGGTTGCAAGTAGAACACCCCCTCATCTCTCACCCAAAGAAAAGTGTCATTTGTTAGAACATAACTTTCCTTATTCTTGGGTTGTTGGTTATCTCTTTCACACATGGCCAAATAACATAATGTGGAGATACATAAGGGAGGATGAAGTATATGACATCCTTAAGGATTTTCATTATGAGCCTTGTAGAGGTCACTTTACATCTAAAAGGACAACTTTTAAAATATTAACCACTACTTACTATTAGCATAAACTTCACAAAGATGCAGTCAAATATGCTAGGAGATGTGGCAAATGTCAAAGGATGGGAAGACCTACCAAGAGTGATGAAATGCCTCTCCAAACATAATTGGTCATTACACCATTTGAAAAGTGGGGATTTGATTTCATTAGTTCAATAACTCCAACATCTAACAACAAGGAATACATTTTAGTCTACACAAACTATCTCACAAAATGGGTGGAGGTGAAAGCACTAAAGGTTTCAAGAGATGACAATGTTGCCAAATTCCTTATGAAGAAATCTTCACCAGGTATGGTGTGCCTAGAGAGATAGTCACAAATTAGGGACCTCAGTTTGCTTTTGATTTGATTGACAAGTTAGTTAAGGAGTATGGAATCAAGCATCAAAAGTCAACCCCTACCATCCATAGGCCAATGGGAAAGTAGAAGTTACAAACAAAGAGGAATAAGATATTCTAACAAAGATTGTTCAACTACATTGGAAGTACTGGGTAACAAGACTACCTGAAGTAGTCTAGGCATATAGGACAACCTGGAAGACCACAAAAAGGTTCACACCATATGGATTGTTGTATGGAAAAAAGGTTGTCCTTCAAATTGAGTTTGAGCATAAAACACTCCACACAACAATAGATCTTGGAATGGACTTATTTGAAGCACAGAAGGAAAGAACACATAGTCTCAACACTTTGGATGAAATAAGGATGAAATCCATTCACCATGCAAAAATTATGCAAAAGCAAAAAATCAGATGGCATGACCAATTCATTAAAACTAAGGAATTCAATGAAGGTTACTAGGCATTCCTTTATGATTCTCAATATAAAGATCACAAATGGAAACTGTAGACAAGGTGGCTTGGAGCGTATGAAATCAAACATATTTTTTGAAAATGGAGTAGTTCAATTAACTACTTTAGATTCAATAAAATTCTCATTATTGGTCAATGGACACAGATTTAATCTTTACAAAAAATAGTACAAAAGGAAGAGTTTTTACATAATCTACAATAATAGTTCAAATCAAAATTGCATTCCAAACAAGCAAACACAGTGGAAACATCAAGTGATACATTTGTAGATGAGCCAACCAGCTCACCTATTGATACATACCAAGTATAAATTCTAACAATAACATATCACATGCACAGACATGAATCATATACCATCACCAACCATTATTTTTGGATGTACACAACAGAGTTCATGGGACCTGTAGCAACAACCCTAAGGCACATCAATAAAAACTAGAATGTTCTTCTGCTACCCATAACACCTACCTCTAGTTCACTACCACTAGACACAAAATGATGTAGATTAGGGTGGAAGGTATCAATAAGGTCTCAAATAAACAAAAATTTTAATTCAAGATTCTTTACACAACAATTAAATAGATTTTCTTTACAAAATTGCCACTAGGCTTGTAAGAGTAGCAAATAAGGTATTTTTGACATAATTTGTAGGAAAAAATTCCCACCCACAATCTAAAAAATATTTTTGATACCCATTATGGAGTTCCATAACATATCTAAAATTTAGGGGTGGTTGTTTTGGAACAACACCTTCAAAAATCTGTTGCTACGCTTGAATAAGACCAAATTAGACTTGTTTGAGAGGCTCCCAACTAGGATTTCACAACCCAGACCCCAAATATTCATAAAAAAAATCCAAAAAATGTTAGATATGGTCTTCAAAAAAATTCCCATCACCTAAAATGGTCTCCAAACAACTCTTCTACAAAACCCTAATTCTATGCAACTTTTTCACCCAAAAACAACAGGTTTTCACCCTAGAGCATCACCTATTCTTCATCAAACTTCCACCCCTACTCCTACCAACACCATGCAATAAAAATAAACCCTATATAACCTAATTCCACTGATTCTCAAAGATTTTAATCGGTGGAATGGTGATAGTTCCATTATTTTACTCTCAAAACCCCAAAACCTAGGTTTTCTAAACCAATTTTAGTAACTCTACTATAAAATATGCAAATATTGATGAAATATTATGAGACCAAAACTAAAATGAATATAACTCATCTCTTAATTAATTTAAATGCACAAGAGATTACCTACAGGCCATACAAAAATGTACAAGTTGTTGTAGTACCAAATTTGCTTTAAAAAATGCAGAAAACAAGGTTTTTATTATGTTCAATCTCCAAATCAACTCTCAAAAATTTGTCTTCGACCATTATATGAATTATTTATTATTTTTCAACCAAAAAAAACATACTACAACTACCTTTTAACTCCATAACTATTCAACTTCTCAATTAGACCCAAAATGCAAAGTTGCTTAGCAACTTTTAGCAAATTGGAGCAACTTTTACAATATTAACCAAAATTGATTCCCAATGACCAAAATGACATACAATGACCTTATTAATTGTCTTAAAGACCTTATTAAATTAAAGAAACACAAAACTAACCAAAAACTAAAATTTGCAACATTTTCATATTAAGAGCTATGGTGCCATGCACCATACTCCCCGGGCAAAAGGAACTCAATTCCCCTTGAGGAAAATGTTGCAACACAAAATCCGTGCTTGATTCCATCATTATTTGATCTCCAAGTGCTTAATCCATCAGGAAACCCCTTGCAATGAGCCAAAAACTAAAAAATTTCATCATCCTTTGTCTTGGTGAACTCCTTGGCATCTAAGTTATGCTTCAACTTTAGTGACCTTTTCGGTGATTGATGTTTGATTCTTTCCCCATCTGAAAGCATTGTTGAACCTGCTTTAGCACCTACAAATATACCTCCCCCATCCTTATTCTTCACTTTAGATACATTCTTGAAATTTCTCTTCTTCCCTTGTATCTTATCTTTTTTCTTGTCACCCTTCCTTTCCATCTCTTGCATCTGATATTCTGCCCCAATGTCTGCTGCTTGCTAAAGTTGGCCAACCTCTGATGTGAAAGAATTTGAATGACTACTATCCTCCTTTGAAAATAATGAATAAAACAACCTTCCATCATCATATCAACATACCTTTGAAGTCAACCTTGAATCCCAAGAATCAATTCATCTTTGACCTTCAACAAATCAGGTTTTTACACCAACTCAATATCCAAAATCAAATTCTTCATGTCTGTTGTCTTCACATATCCAAGTCTAGGAGTGGCTGCAAGGTTCCTATTCTCCTTTTCCTCTACATTTATGAACTATTTCCTACCAACCATCATTACATTGGTTGTCTTAGTTTTCCCTTTATCATCTTCTTTCAAGGGTGTCAAAGTAAAAGATATTCCATATTTCTCTATCTCATAGGTATTTCTTCTACCATCATACAAAGCATGCCTATCAAATTTCCAAGGCCTCCCTAGCATAAAATGGCACACATCCATAGGAAATACATCACATATAATCTTATCTTTGTACCCTTCTATATTGAACTCCACCCAAACTTGCTCATTTACCAAAACATACTGACCCTTATTCAACCAAGAAACTTTATAAGGAGTATCATGTGGTATTCTAGGAAATCTAAGTTTCTCAACCATCTCAATAGAAACCATGTTATCTATGCTTCATGAATCAATCACAACTTTACATACCTTACCCATGCACTTACAAGTGGTTTTGAAGAGTGTCCTTTGTGATGGCTCCTTCTCCTTTGATTCTTTGATGAGTGTTCTCCTTACCATTAGTGATTCTCCAACTTCATGAGCAATATGTTGTGATGGAGAGTTTACACTCTCAGTATCCTCGTCTTGCACCAATTGTGTTCTTCTTTCACCTCCATGTGAACTAGAAAGTTGACCTTCATTGCACTGCCATGCTTGGTGTCCAAATTTGTTGCATTGATAGCACCTTCCTATGAATCCCCTAGAGCCTTTTCCTTGACCTCCAAATCTGCCTCTAAAACCTAATCTACCACCTCTAAATCCACCTCTTGCGTCAACAACTTGTTCTTTGTCCTTGCTTGTATCTTATCCACTTTAATATGGCTTCCTTGGTGTAGAAAATGAACCTCTTCCTCTTGTATTTCTGCCTCTACCCATAGTTTGTTTGTCTTTCCCTTTTTTAAGTTTTTCTTCTTCCCTTATTGCCATTTGATAGCACTCCTCAACCATTCTTGGATTTTCCTAGGTTAACTCATCTTGAATGTTGAATCTCAATCCACTAAGGTATCTAGCCACCTTATCCACTTCATCCTCCATGTGACCTGCCCTTATACTCAACTTGTAAAATTATTTAGTATAGGATTTGACATCCATTTCTTTTTGTTTCAAACCTTGAAGTTTCTTAAACATTTAAATTGCATAATCAGATGGTAAGAGCTTACCTTTTAGCTTTGACACCATTATGTCCCAAGAAAAAATCTTTGACTTACTTTTTTCCTCCTTTTATATTGCTCATAATCCCAACACAATAGTGCATGAACCTTCAACTTTGTTTTTGCAATCTTCACCCTTTGTTCTTCAGGAACATCTTCACATTCAAAATAGTTGTCAAGTGTTGCAATCCAATCTAAGATTTCTTCATCATTCAAATTACCTCCATACTTAGGAACACAAATCTTCACCTTAGGTTTATCTTCTTTGACTGCTCTCAAAAACTTAGCCATCCTCATATCATTAGGATCTAATTTCTCTTCCTCTTCTTCTTTAGTCTCCTCTTCTTCTTCTTCAGAGTCACTCTCATCACCCATGTCCATACCTCTCTTCTGAATTGTTTCTAAAGTATAAAGCCTCTCTTTGAACTCTTTCATATCTCTATCATGCTTTTCCTTCAACTCATTCACTTCTCTAGCAATGGTTTTCCCTTTTGGAGGCATTTTGTTCACTTTTTGCTTCATACTTTCCTTCTTGTTTCACACTTTCTCTCCCTTTTTTCAGATCAGACCTATGCTCTGATATCAATTTGATGTAGAGTGGGGTGGAAGGTATCAACAAGGTCTCAAATCAACAAACTTTTTAATTCAAGATTCTTTACACAATAATTAAAGAGACTTTCTTCACAAAATTGCCACTAGGCTTGTAAGAGCAACAAATAGGGTATTTTTGACATAATTTGCAAAAGAAAACTCCAAAACATGATATAAAAACTGTTTTGGGTACCCATTATGGATTTAAATAACATATATAAAATTTAGGGGTGGTTGTTTTGGAACAACACCTTCAAAATCTGCTACTACGCTTGAAAAAGGCCAAATTAGGCTTGTTTGAGAGGCTTCCAACTAGGTTTTTACAACCTAGACCAAAAATATTCATACCAACAGCCCAGAAATGTTAGATATGGTCTGAAAAAATAATTCCCATCACCTAGAATGGTCTCCAAGCAACTCTTCTACAAAACCCTACTTCTATGCAACTTTTTCACCCAAAAAAATAGGTTTTCACCCTAGGGTATCACCTATTCTTCATCAAACTTCCTCCCCTGATCCTTTCAACACCATGAAATAAAAATAAA
This sequence comes from Sequoia sempervirens, assembly GCA_007258455.2. Lineage (NCBI taxonomy): Eukaryota > Viridiplantae > Streptophyta > Pinopsida > Cupressales > Cupressaceae > Sequoia > Sequoia sempervirens. The sequence continues at coordinate 120,366,073 of VDFB02000002.1, forward strand.
CCCTATATAACCCCATTCCTCCAATTCTCAAAGCTTTTCATCGGTGGAATGGTGAGAGTTCCATTATTTTGCTCTCAAAACCCCAAAACCTAGGTTTTTTGAACCAGTTTTAGTAAATTTGCTATAAAATATGCAAATCTTGATGAAATATTATGAGACCAAAACAAAAATGAAGCTAACTAATCTATTCATAAATTTAAATTCACAAGAGATCACCTACAGGCCATACAAAAATGTACAAGTTGTTGTAGCAGCAAATTTTATTTAAAAAATCTAAAAAATAAGGTTTGTATTATGCTCTATCTCCAAATCAACTCTCAAAACTTTGAATTCGACCATTACATGACTTATTTATGCTTTTCCAACCAAAACGAACCTAATAAAACTACCTTTTAACTCCCTAACTATTCAACTTCTCAATTAGACCCAAAATGCAAAGTTGCTTAGCAACTTTTGGCAACTTTTACAATATTAACCAAAATTGACTCCCAATGATCAAATCGACATATAATGACCTTATTCATGGTATTAAAGACCTTATTACATCAAAGAAACACAAAACTAACCAAAAACCTAACATTTGCAACATTTTCATATTAAGAGCTATGGTGCCTTGCACCACAAAACCACTAGCATTTGTCATTATATATCATGTATGCCATCCTAACATGCAAAAACTCCACTCCACCACGTGTTCCATGCAGAATCGCATCCCATATTTATTAATCACGTAGTTGCTGCAACTTTCCTTTCTATAATTCAAACTTCTTGGACTCATCCGACATCTTACCAAGCTCTTTTTTCACATGTTTTCCCGCAATACCTCAAATTAAATTCTATCATTTCAAATTCTTTTCCATGTAGTTGTATGATGAAGCTCAATTCAACTCACACACTCCACCTTTCAATCACTACACCATAACAGGTACTTTTCTTGTTATTTACTATGATTAAAATTAAAATTTACTATTTTTCTTTACACTTCAAAGATCATGCACACATTTACACATTACATTAATTATCTCCAATCCCTTCAAAATTTATCTTCTTTGTCCTTTCTGTACCTACTATTTGAGGAAAAATATAAAAACTAAGTTGGGGGGAGAAAAAGGTTCAATTTATCATCTCTAATTTTCATTTCCCATTTTCATTTGTCGAGAACTAAGAGAATTGCATAGTCTCAATTTCCTTCATAAGCCATCAAAATTTTCCATAAGAAGTTGCAGAACACATAGGGCCATAAAAGAGGTGGCACTCAAAAAGTCTAGCATTTAAAAGACAATAAGCTGCAAGTATTCACTTAGCAGATGTTATAAAAGCTACAAAAATGGGAGGTGACATTATTATGAGAGAACCAATGACACAATTTTATATTGGAAGATCATATGTGCCTTCCAATTCTTCAACAAGTTGTGTCATTGGATTATTTTCTTCATTTAAGTGAATACAATGAAGGTATGGCACAACAATTTTCCAACACACTAGAAAACAATGAGGTTACAATAAAAGGGCTAAGAGTAGGTTCCTCAGACACAGTAGTAGTAAAGTTTTCAGGGTTTTCAAGAATAGGAAAAGAATTCCTAGCTAGAGCTGATGCAGTTGTAGCAAGGAATGATTTCACATTACCAATAGAGAATTTAGACTCTTCATCACTGGGTACACAAATACTTTCCTTGCCTTGGTTGTGGGATTTTGTTGCTTCTTACATAGTCAAGTATTTAACTTGTGATGGTAGGTAGTCCCACTTGTATATTGTGTATTTAAAAATTCTTAGTCACCTATGCCACCAGAGGCTAGTGAATGTTCCTAACTTTCTATATAATTTATTGAAAGGAATGTCTACTAAGTACAAGAGAAAAAAGAATCAACTTGCATTATCACATTTTTGTTGTCACCCTATTGATTAAGAGTAGTCTTAGAACTCAGCTCCCTAATGTATCTTGGGAAGAATTTTTAGCTTGCCATAATATTAATGATATTCTCATGAGGCCAGAGGTAGAGGAAATAAACATGGAACATGAAATGAATGAGCCTTTTATGGATGTAGAAGAAGAATATGTACCTTCTACTTCACCCATCACTTCACCTACCTACAACATTGGTGAGAAGAAAGAGCTAGAAGTGCAAGAAACACAACCTACAGCTTTAGAGGAACAACCCATAGCAAGAAGAAACCAAAAATCCCTACCTCTACTAGAAGCCCTTCCAAGCCTAAGCAACAAAAAAGGAAAAGTTTGGCCTCCACCTTTTCACCCAAGGAGAGGTAGAAGAGGTCAGTACAGTCAAGAAGGTGATCACACCACCTCAAGAGGAAGGGCCTTAAAAATGGGAAGGCTAAGACTCAAAATGAAAAAGTCATTGTGGTTGAACCTAAGATAGACTCCCAAGAGGAGAAGGTGCATAGTGGTGATGGGCGACCTAAAACATTGCAACCCCTGTATTTGAGCAGCAATTTAACATTTGATTTTGAAGATTTGTTTATAGTTAAGAAAAAGAACAACCATAAAAATAGCCAAGTTTCAGAGGAAGGGTTTGTTTCACTTGATGAGGTTGATGAGGAGATATTCTTGGAAAAAAGAATAATATTTAATTTTGAATGGGAAGAATGAGAGCAAGGAACTGCAAGAATCCTTGCAAAGAATAAAAGCATTAGAGGAACAACTCAAAGGATACCAACAAAGGGAGGATGGACTTGATAGAAGTGTGATTGATGATGTAGTATAGGTTACCTACACTTGATCCATAAGGATTCAAAGCATACTTAAGCCACTAAGCATAAATCTAATAAGATCATTCAATGTAAATAAAGATGAAGAATCCATTAAAACTTATCCTATTAAAACATGAAAGCTTAGAAAAAATCTACTCTAAGACATTGAAACTTATCATATTGGGGGAGTGGTGTCACATTGATGTGGAATGAAAAACCTTTCCTAGTCCCTTCGATAATGAGCTTGTTTCAAACAATTCTATTGAAGAGAATCAACGAAACCAATGAAAAATGTGTTTTAAAACATGATGAAAGTTATTTTAACATGATAAATGCTATGATGATTGATGTAAGTGTATGCAAAGTTATTCTAAATGTATACAATATTCAAACATACAAACCATAGATTCAAAAATATACTAAATGAGTGCAACTAAGTTACCATGGAAGCCATTAATGGATGCTCTAAGCTAATAATGCAAGATTTAAACTAAAAAGAAAAGATAAATATGTGTTAAAAGGTGGATGCAAATGAAAGTGATTTTAACAACATAAGCTTACTATTAAAATATGGATCCCTATTCAATAGATGCAAGCCCTATTTATAGAATAGGCAAAATGAAACTAATGGTCAATATTGAAAGAATCAATCAATGGTCAGGATGGAAGGAAAATGGAGGCATGGATCATGGATTCCCATCAAGGGTTAAGAATGCAAGATGATATTTAATCAAGGGCTCACAATCATCCAAACACACTTTCAAAACTTGCACAAGAAGTTTGTTGAAAATTTGTTACAAGGAAGAATATTCGTTTTTTTCAAATGAGTGAAGAGAGAAAGAATATTCTATGAGAATATTCCCTTTTGGAGGAAAATTAGCATTTAGTTAATTAAAACCAAATTTTAATGTGCAAAGGGGAAGGAATATTTTATGAGAATATTCCTTTTGGAGGAATATGCAAAGGAGGAATATTCCTAAGGAATATTCCCTTGCAAGTGGGAGAATTAGATTTAATTAGTAATTTGACAATTAAAAAGAAGTTTCAAATATGCAAATTAGGGGAATTATATGATATTCATTAAATAAAATAATTTAATGAAAAAGGGGGATGTGATATGATATTTAATTAAATAACTTAGGGTTATTTAATTAAATAAGAGGACTTAGGGATTAAATCAAATAATTTGATTTATCCAATTTAACAGGACAAAAGGTTAGCATGAAAGGGGGTGAATTAACCCGATTAGGTCAATTAGATTAATAGATGAAAATGACATAATTAATTAAATAGCTAGGCTAATTTAATCAATGAAGAAAAAAGAGGATGGGTTTTAGGATGAAATAGTGTTAGTATATCATATTCAAGTGTGTGATATCATTTAGGACATTTTTAAGTGTCTACATTTTTCCCCTCTTTGAAGCGAGGTACATGTTACATTGGTTCAAAGACTGACGCTCTTCAGATTAAAACTGCTGCTCAGATCAAAAATAAAAAAATTCTAATTTTTGGATGCCCCACTATTGCCCCAGCAAAAGGAATAAGCTATTTCCCTACCACCTCGAGAAATAAGGCAAAAAAATTGAATTTTGGGTTGATTTCTCGATAAAGGTTAAATATAGGTTCAAGTGCTAAAACAAGCCCCAGGATGCCAAAAATGGCCTCAAAAATGCAAATAAATGGCTCAAAATAGGTTGTGCGGGGTGGAAATAGGTAAAATAGGCCAAAACCCTACCTTCTGGCTTAAATTAAGGCAAAAAACCCTAATTTTAAGGCTTAAATAGGTGAGATGGGTGCACTTCCAATTCATTTGTGCATTTGGAGCTCTAACACCTTGGCGAGATGGCTCATCGTGTGCTTCCTCTTCACCTCTCTGAGCGGATTTGAGAGTAGTTGGACTTACAACTGGCCCAGGAGATTGGGAAGAGAGAACAACTCGAGGCAGTGACAACAACATCCTAGGGATAGACAATTTCAACACACTTGTATAGGGAGGCAGTCACAAAGGTTGTGTATTATAAGATGCATAATCACAAAGATGTCCCTTAGGTGATGAGGCAATATGATTTTTTACAGAGGAGCGGAGCACCTCCTAGGGCTGAGGATCAACCATCAGTTAGAGGGGAGTCGAGCAGCCACCAAGGCTAGCCATTTTGTAAACATTTTTTTGATTATTTTCCTAATTATTTATACAGATATACATTCATAGGCTCATTTTTTATAGCCTCATGGATATTGTACTTTTGATTGATATACACACTAATTCACATATTGTACCATGACAATCATATTTTGATATATATATGAGATGATTCAAATTCATTATGTGATGTCCTTTATTTCATGCTTTATGAATGTATGGATGGATATGATATGATATGACATTATGTATGGATGTGATGTGATGGATGCACTTCTTTTATTTATGTTATATGTGATATGTGATGATGTAATGTATATAATATGTGATGTTAGGAGATGGATGTAATACAACGCAATGGGTGTGTAGCCTTCTTTTTCAATATTTTTTTATGATATGTTATGGGATGGATGTTATGATATGATATGCTTATGTAGATGATATGGATGGATGCATTTATTTTGTGTACTTTTTTTATGCGATTTACAATGTCATGATGCATGTATGGATATGGATGTAGATAGATGTATACATGGATGATTCTTATAGTATGGATGTTATGAATGTTCATGATATGGATGAGATCACTGATAGTGCAATGGATTAATATGCTTGGAATAACAAATCTATATTATTCAAAACAACTTAAATAATAATGATGATGCAATGGATTATGTTTTCCTTTATTATGATATGTTGTGATGATACAAGATGTATGCATGTTGATGATTTTGTGGATGCAGGATGGATGCATGATGATGCTTTTGTTGACTGTCATGATACTAGGCTAGTGTGGAAAGAAGATAGAAGAATAAGATGAATGATTTGACCATCAATTTTGAAAGAGTCCAACAAGTCCATGATCCATCGATACTTTATTAGTTATGGTGATGAGAGATGATGAGTTTCTCATATCTTGGGATTGTGATTTTTTGTCATTCCTTATGTTTGATATAACACATAGATGTGATGCATCCCAGTATTGATAACCAGGACAACGTTTTATCTAGTGTAATGGAATTTGACTCAACAAACAAATAGGATAGTTCTTGTTCACACCTTGACATACGAAAACCTTGTTGGAATGTAGTTTAGAAGTTTAGAATATATTGGACCAAAGCATGCACAATAGTCAACAATCTACTCCAAATGACCTCCCTACACAAAACTAAGCAAATATGTGCCAAGATTATTTTATAAGAATACCCACAAGTACAAAAAACAAAAGATAATGATCGATGCCCCATTCCTTTCTCTCTAAATCATTTTGATAGACATCATTGAGAGGTCCTTGGAATGGGTCATTGAAATAAATCATAAGAAAATATCAAAGACACACAGTCAATGTTATCTATATCTCTTGCCAATTTTAATATAGCTAAGGTGATGTCTGATGTTGATGTCCATTGTTGGAAGGATACATCCTAGGATATTTTAGCAGATGTTTTGATTAGGATGAGGTGTGTGATAAGTCTTTGATACAAACTTCACTGACTCATTTACCGATGATCTAGACTTTAGATTTTGACAACTAGGTTTTCACTTTACAACTTGAGATACTTGCTTTCTACTTGTTTTTGCCAAAGGTTGAAGGTGACGATTGATTTATTATGAATTAATTTTTATTGTGGGTGAAAGCAAAATGGGATGGATGGTTTTGGGGTTTTCTAGAATATTTCAATGTTTTTTGGTATTTTAAAATAATGTTTCGAGGTTGTTTTTGGTCTTTTTGAAAGTTTATATGAATGTTTATGTTTTCGTATTATTTGAGGTTGTTTAGGGTTTTTTTTATAAGTTTTCAAATATTTTTATGTTTTCAATTTTTTTTGAATGTTTAGGGTTTTTATGATATTTTACCAAGAACCTAACCTAGAAGACTACCCTAGGGGCCTCGAGGGCTTATCAAAGATGAGCCTTGCCTACGTTATACATGCAAAGACCATGTAGTTCGACTGACTTGACTTATTGCCAATGAGAAATGAAAAATTGATGGAATGCCAATTTATTATGATGGACTGCTAAAGGACTGGCCTAAAGTGTCTCGGGGGCACATCAATGATGGCCTTGCCTATGTTCAAGCTCAGAGACAATGTAGTTCGACATGGTGTTGTTCTTGGATTTTTGATGTTTTGACATGTTTAGGTATTTTGATGTGTTTTTGATGTTTTGGTTTTTTTACTTTAAAATTTTTTGAATGTTTTTGGATTTTAGCTATATAGGGTTTTGAATGTTTTTGGATTTTTCTGATGAATGTTATATGAATGTTTTTGGGATTTTTGATGAGATTTACAATAACATTAAGATATACAAGAACCCGGTCCAATTCATAACGAATTTACCCCTAGTATTATGCAATACATTACCTCGATATAGGCATGACAAGCCAACCTTCAGAATATGTCAAGTAGTACTAAAGGGGATACAATACTTCATGATATCAACCTATGATACAAATGCGGATGGGTGATGGAATAAATAGGATGAATGATGCGACAAAAATAATGATAGGATGAAGAGACAAAGAGGGATGGAGGTGCTTTATTTATGGAAGGTGCTTTTTTTCCAGGCTTTCCCCAAGGTACTTTCCCAAAGTGCCACTAAAGTGGTTTTCACTATAGGACGATTTTTTTCTTGACTATTTCAATTCTTTTTCTCATTTTTTTGGAGTTTTGATTATTTTTTGATTTTTTTTGTATTTTTAGATTTACACCATTCAAGCCCAGGCATAAAAATTTCCAAGATGTAGGCTATTGGTAAGTTCCTGCAATGTTTCACCTTCAAGCGTTGATAATTAGTAAGCTCTTGATCCATAGCTTGTTGTGACTACAAATGGACCTAACCAATTAGGCTCAAAATTTCCTTTACTGTCCTGATCCGGAAGATTTTTTTTATTCTACTTGAGAACAAGATCCCCTACCTAGAAAGAATGACTCTTGATCTTCTTGTTATAGCTCTATTTTAGTTAGTTTTGATATACTTGCAAATGATTAAGGGTGTCAAGATGACACTCATCTAGGAATTCTAACTCATTTAGCCGAGATACTCTATACTCTTCATCAGTGATTAGGTTCTACAGTAGACTCATAGTGATGGAAGCTCGACCTCAATAGGAAAGATGGCTTCTGAGCTGTAGACCAAGGAGAAGGGGGTTGCACTTGTAGGCATGTTGATGTTGGTTCAATAGGCCTAGAGGGTGGGATTTAACTGTAGATTCCAGTCATGAACAACTTCATTGACCATTTTCTTTATGATTTTTAAAATGGCTTTATTTGTAGCCTCAACTTGACCATTGCCTTGGGGGTAATACAGGGTAGAAAACTAATGTTTGATGTTGAATCTTTCCATAGATCTTTCACATCTTGATTCTTAAAGGGTGTTTCGTTGTTTGAGATAAGGTCTTGCGGAACACCATAATGGCAGATGAAGTAATTCAAGATAAACTTAGCAATTTTCTTCCCCATTGTGTAGGTCATAGGAATGGCTTTGACCCACTTGGTAAAGTATTCAGTGGTTGTTATGATGAACTTATGGCCATTAAATGAGGTGGGAGTAATATTTCCTATGAGGTCAAGGCCCCACTGTGAGAAAGGCCAAGGTGTGACCATTGGTTGTAACTCCTGAGCTAGAGCGTGAATAAGATCTCCATGTTGTTGACACTAGACACACTTTTGCACGTACTGATGGGCTTCTCTTTCCATGGTTGGCTAGTTGTACCCCGTCCTCAATAGTTTCTTAGCTAAATTCATACCACTCGAATGGGAACCACATATTCCATCATGAACTTCTTTTAAAGCGGTTAAGGTTTCCTCTTGGTTAAGACATCGTAGTAATGTCCCCTCGATGCTTCAATGGTATAAGGTATCACCTAGGATCATGAATCGGGATGCCTTTTTAACAAAGGTCTTTTTAAGATTGGAGGTGATATCGGATGGGAGGGTTCCTCTACTAAGGTAGGTGAATATATCATGATACCATGGGGAACTAAGACTAATGATGACACACAAATTAAGATTCAAGAATTTTAAAATTCAGTACAAGAAATTGTTCTACCAATAATTTTCATTGAAGGGCATTATGCGATGTATCTAACAATGATCTAATTGTTTCCATGAAATCTCCTACTCGATTGTTCATGCAAGGAATCTGCTCAAAAGTTATATCAATAAAGAGGTCCTTGAGACTATCTACCATCTTCTTGTAAGGAGTGAGTTTATCATTCTTAGTTTGGTAGTCGTCATTGACTTGGTTGATAACTTGCTGTGAGTCCCCATAGACATTCAAATCTTGTATTTACCACTGAACTGCTATCCTTAGACTGGTTATTAGGGCTTCATACTTTGCAATGTTGTTAGTACACAAAAATGATAATCAATATGACTTTGGGATGTAATCACCTTGAGGGGTGATAAAAAGAATACCCACCCCTAATCCATGTTGTGTAAATGATCCATCAAATTATATTTTCCACCAATCTATTGCATTAATAAGGAGCATTGATTCATCAAGAAATTCAAATATCAAAGGGTTCTCTGCATAGATAGGTGCTTTCACCAGTTGGTCTGTGATTACTTGTCCTTTGATTGCCTTTCACTCCATGTAATCTATGTCAAATTTAGTTAAGATCATCACCCATTTGGCCATTCACCCAGTGAGAGTTGCTTTGGATAACAAGTATTTCAATGGGTCGATCTTTGCAATAAGCTTGATTTGATGCGACAACATGTAATGCCTGAACTTTTGTGAAGAAAAAACCACCGCTAAGCATGCTTTCTCAATGGATGAATAGTTTATTTCATAGCCTACCAAGGTCCTCCTAATGTAATAGATGGCTCTTTCCTTTCAATTTTCATCATGTTGTGCTAGAAGAGCACCTAATGCTACTAATGTTGTTGAGATATATATAGGATCAATGGCTTATTTGGTATCAGTGGCATGAGCATGGAGGTGTCAATAAGTTGTCCTTGATCTGCTGGAAATATTTATCACACTTCTCATCCCACTTGTAAGTTATTGCTTTATGGAGAAGATGTGAGAAAGGGTGGATTTTGTTTGACAATTGTGTTATGAACCTCCTAATGGACTGTAATCTTCCTTGTAACCCTATCATCTGCTTCAATTTTTGTGATGGTTCCATGTCTAGGATGGATTTTAATTTTGTTGGATCAATTTTTATCCCTTGTTGTGATACTATGTAGCCAAGAAGCTTCCTTGATGTAACCCCAAAAACACACTTTTTTTAGGTTTAGCCATAGTTTATACTCTTCAAGACTATTGAAGATGGGTCCCAATACCTCTATGTGCTCACTCCTTTTCTTTGATTTGAGCAAAATATCATCCACATAGTCTTCGACTGTTTTGTGGATCATGTCATAAAAGATGAGGGTCATGGCTCTTTGATAGGTCGCTCCTATGTTCTTAAGCCCAAATGGCATCATGTTCCAACAATATGTTCCCCATGGACAAGTGAATGTAGTTTTGTGTTGATCCTCCTTGGTAATCATGATTTAATTATAGCCTAAAAAACCATCCATGAATGATAGCATTTCATGTCCAACTATTAAATCCACAATGATTTCTATGTTAGGAAGAGGGAAATCATTCTTCGAGCATGCTTTGTTTAAATCTCTTAAATCTGTGCATATTTTGATGCCCCCAATGGGTTTGGAGAGTGGTACCAAGTTGGAAACCCACTCAGGATAGTTTATCAGTCAAATGAATCAAACATTGAGAAGCTTTTTTAACTCAAGTTTCACCAAGAGTGTTATTTGAGGGTGCATCTTTCTCAATTTCTACTTCACTAGTTTGGCTTCAAGATAGGCTACTAAATGATGCACAACCATTTCTAGATCGAGGCTTGGCATATCTGTGTATGACCATGCAAAGTTAGCTCTTCACTCTTTCAAGAACCCTACTAGGTTTTTTTGTTCTTCATCCAACAATTATTCGACATAGAAAGTTATCTTGGGTGCTTCTTTTGTGCCCACATTAACTAGAGTAGCCTTCTCTACTAACACTGCTGACTTTTTTGGATACATTACACTAAGGGGGAGATTGAATCCCTCATACTTGGGTGCCTCAGAGAGGTTTTCACCTTTGGATGCATCCTTTATTTTTACTATTTTAGGATTAGAGAGTGCCACAGTGTGGTTTTCACTCAAAGATTTGCATGTTATTTACATGTTTTCCATTTTGTGACTGAAGGATTCAATCATCTCCCCGCAGTATGCCACCGTGTCTAGCTCTATATCAAAACCAACTTTGTGATCTGCCCATGGTAAGTTGTCACGGAGCCCCATGAATTCTAAGATTGCTTCATCATTTTCAAATAAATCTAGAATTGGTGGTCCTCGTTGGTCCCAATCAATGAGTTGTGGGTATACTAGGCTTATTTTAGTGGTTTGGTCATTCAAGGTGAAATATGTTGTGTATATCATGAAGAGAGAGTTATTCTCAAATAGGTTAGCAACATCAAGGAGGCAATCATCTAGGGTAGTATCATGCGATATTGGTAACCAAGAGGAAGCCTCAACCCATTTACCGAAAGTACCTTTTCCAAGAAGGGTAATGTTGCTAGTAGTACATCATAGGCCAAGATTCTTTGGATGTTTCTTAGGAACGATGGGTTCTATCAAACCATTGTCATTTTGTCCTAGTTTCTTATTCTTGTTATATCCCCATCCCTTCATTAGCTCCAAGCCTTTTTTGTCATCTTCCATGGGAAGAATAGGCATGGGTTGGTCATCTTGATAGAGTAGTTTACAGACATCCTCCTCATTGACATCTTCATTGTTCAAATACCCCCATTTGGTGAATGTGGTTGATTCCATCTTTACTATTTCAGCCACATTGTTGATAGGTGTGGGTTTCCCATGAGCTTTAGGAGAAAGAGGTAGCTCCCCTAACATAGAAGTATCTTTTGTTACTTTATAATTTCCACAACCATCATATTGGATCACTGCTTTGATGTCAAGAATTTTTTACACAATGGGTGTCTTCATTTCTGAGCTAGATGCAGGGGATGGTGGATCAACAAATGAGGAGGATGGTGTAGGCCCTTCATCATTTTTTAGGGATTTGGGGTATTTTGTAAAACTTGTCCTCAAAGTTCTTGTAGTAGTAAAAGGGATCATGATCTCCGTGGATAGTAACCTCTTTGTCCTCAAAAGGAAACTTTACACATTGGTGATAGGGTTGAAGCTATAGCTTTTAGGGAATGAATCCATGGTCAACCAAGCAAGATGTTGTATAGAAAATCAAGGTCTAACACTTGGCATGTAGTCTCTATAATGACGGGTCCTACTTGGATGGGTAGTGTGATGATGCCTTGCGATACCCGCTCTTGATCATCATATGCTCTGATGGTGGTACTCTTTGCTTTCTCAATAGCATCTTTTGAATAACCCAAGTTCTTGATCAGATGAAGGGTACAAATTTTCATACCAACACCTCCATCTAGTAATACTCTTTTAACCTTGATCTTATGAACAATTACCTCAAGGTGTAAAGCACATTTACGAGATGGTTGCGATGGTAGGTCTTGTTCCGAGAAGGTGAGGAGATGAGGGATAGTGATATGCCCTACCATAGCTTGAAATTGTTTTGTATCCATATCCTTAGGGACAGATGATGCAAATAAAGCTTTCTATAAGATTTCCCTATGTGCAAGGGATAGCCTTAATAGTTCCAAGATAGAGAGCTATGTGGGGGTCTTCTTAAGTTGATCTAGGAGACTATACTTGCTAGGACTTGATGTTGGAAAAGTAGATTGTGCCCTAGATTGAGATGGAACTCCTTGGATGGTGGATCCACATTCTATCCTAGGCCCTTTGATGGTGACAACGGTGATGAAACTATCACAGGAAGTGACTACATTGGAATAGACATGTTGCACGTTTGTGTAATCCTTACCTTTTCCATTGTTGGTTCCTTTGCTATGATCTAGCATAGGGTTTTTATATATCTTAAGATCCCAATTGTTGGCTAGTACCTCAACAGATATGTCTCCATTCTCAATAAGGTCTTGGATAATATTTTTGAGCCTCATACAGTTCAATTTTTTGTGTCCTTTGATTTTATGAAAGTCAAAGATATTTTTTGTTGTACCAGGTGGTTTATCCTGTGGTTCTTGGTAGTTTTCAAAATTGGGAAGTGTTATCAAGTTTGAATCTACCAATTTCTTCATGATGGTTTCAATAGGTTCTGACAACTGTGTGTATTTACGTTTCAAATAGTTGTTTCTATTGGGGGTTCATCATTGTTGCATTTCAATGTTATTGACCTAATTGTTTTGTGATGGTGCAGTTTTTTGTATGGTTGGTTGAGCATTAGTTGTTTGATTGTTGTTTTCCCTAGGAGCACTTAGGACCACCTTAGCATCTACCATTCCATCATTCATCATGTTTTTGTTATTAGCCCAGAAACAAGGCTTATCATTTGAACTGCTTGATGGGTGATTATCTTTGTAGGATTGGGTATTTCCCTATGAGATTAGAGCTCTCTCGATGTTAAGAGCTCTAGGGACAAGCTCGTCATAGGTGGTAATACAATGCACCTTCAATTGAAAGGATAGATCTAGATCAACATTCATTATGATGATCCCTACTTGTTCATTGGGAATTGGCCACTTGCTCTTACTAGCCATTTCCCTCCATCATTGTAAGAAATTGGTGAAAGATTCTCCTTTATTTTGTTTGAGAGTTTACAGCTCTTCTAGGCTCACATCCATGTCAAGATTAAAGGAAAGTAATCTATGAATTTTTTTGGGTGAAAATTTTGTAATCCCTTTTAACATATTACAAAACCTTGATTTCAACCATAGTTATGTGAGATAGAATTTCTCCTCTCAGAAAGGGGAGGCGCCTTTCTTACTGCTTATTGAAATTAAGGAAAACTAATCAGTTATTTACAATAATGATATGGGGGTGTGTCACATTCATGATTCTCTCTTTTTTCAGAGAATATGTTTTACAATGTTTCACAATTTTTACTTTTGGATGCAATACAACTATAAATTAAAACTAAGCAGTAATTCCAATATTCCTATCTTGTCAAAGAAAAGTCTAGGAATACTAGTATGATAAAGATAAGTAACAAATAAGAAAAGCTTAGGGAGGCACAAAGTCTTTCAATAATGAATCCTTCAAGATAGTAACCAACGTTGTAAAAGAAGCACAAAGTCTTTGATATACTTCACAATTAATCCCACGAGCAGCATGGATAAATATAAGCACAAAGTATTATAGAGAGTTCACCAATAATATCAACAATATCACAATTTCAAGCAATGAGTATAACTCAAAGTCTACACAAATTCACTCAAATTCCTTTCAATCTCAATCACTTAAAACTGTCTATTTCAATCAAATCACAAGATAATTATTCCCAACACAAAGTTTGGTGTGCAAATTCACTTCTTTATTGATAAAAAAAAGATTCAAAAAAATGAACTCAAAGTTTCAATATTTGCTTCACAATTGGGCAACACTTTGTTGCATAAGATAAAAGGTAAACAATACAAAGTAATCCTCTCATATTTATAGATGGGAGAGAATAACTAATCTAGGAAAAACCCTAACTAAATATTGAATTATTCAAAGATGTTGTCCATGAATGTAGGAGAACATCTCAGTTTACATGTAATTACATTTTTCAAAATGACATGTAAAATGTCAAAACTTATTTACATAGAGCATGAAAAATGCTAAAACTGGGAAATCTAATCTAAGACAAAATTTAGCCTTCTTCAACATCTTTCTCCATGAAAACTTTATGATGGTGTGCACTTCATCACTATCTGGAATTGGAGTGTATTTTGGAGAGGACGAGGATTCTTGAGATTGATTCATCTGATGAGGTTGGATGCTTTCCAGTACTTCTCAGGAAAAATTGTCAAATCTTGAGTAAGCTGAAACATGGGGAAGAACTTTTTGGTTGTCTTTCAAATCCTTCTTGCTTAGAGACAGACAAGAACTTGATCAAAACTTCTCAAGAACCTGGACACAAGAGATCAAAATGTATGCAAGAGTAGGCTTTAAAAATTTTGATGCAAAGGTAGGAAAAACTAAGGTTTTAGCATGGGCTATTGCACTTCAGATGTAATTACACAAATTTTTAAGACATTGCATATTGGGTGTAAATTTGACCAATTTCATGGGTTTTGGAAACTTGATGCAATGATGGTGGAGAACGAAGTGGAAATGAGTAAACTAGTAAGTGGATGTGAGCAATGGAATGAGAAAAATTGAGCAAAGCAGGTGAAATGAAGCTCAAAACACATTTTTGGAAGTTCCTAGGTGTTAGTAAAATTTTCAAAAAATTGTACAAGGGTGCTAAAAACCAGTGCTCTTACCTTGGAAGAAACTACATTTTTTGTAAAAGTGCTAAAAAATAACGCTTTAGCATGTCATATGTAAAAGCGGTGAAAAAAAAGCTTTTGCATGTGACTTGTATAAAAGCAGTGAAAAACAACACTTCTACATGAAATATGTAAAAGTCGTGAAAAATAGCGCTTCTACATGTGGGAAGGACACTTAGTGCAAGAGTGCTAAAAAATTGAGCTTCTACATATGACTTGTGGTTTGAGATGCAAAGTCGCTAAAAAACCTCGACATTACATGTGCAAGAGCGAAAAAATTCAGCGCTTTTACATGTTGGAAAATATGCAAAAGCACTAAAAAACCCCAACATTACATGTGCCAGAAAATGACTAAGTCATGGAAAATATGAAAAAGCGCTAAAAATAAGCACCCTTGCATGAAATATGCAAAGGTGCTAAAAATCAGCGCTCTTGCATGAAATATGTAAAGGCACTAAAAATCAACGCTCTTGCATGTGCAAAAAAATTTCTAACTCCCAAAACTGAAAATTCACAACTTGGTTTAAAATGTGAATTTCGACAAACTAACAAAGGTTAATGCTCGGAATGAATTTTTGAGGATGAGTGACCATGCATGAAGACCAATGCAACTCTCCTTGTTTTGTGTGCTTAGAATACATGGGCTACAAAACAGACAAGTTTTGTAGGGGTTATCCCATGAATTGACCACATTGAATTCAAGGATAACAACTGGCTCTAGCTGGGGAGCTCCCTTCTATATTTCTTAGAAATGAATGAAGGCAGAAGAAGTCCAAACTCCAAGTGTATTTATCCATCCATTGGGCATAGAGTCAGGCGACAAAACAAAAGGACACAAAATGACTAAAAATGAAAAAGAAATTTTTTTCACTAGAAAGTTGGTGAATCAGTGATAGGTCCTCTCCTTTTTGTCCCATGATACCAATTGTTGGCAATACAAGGGTAGAAAACTAAGAGGGGTGAATCAATTGTCACATAAATTCAAAACTTATTCAACTTATTAACCTTATTCTCGATATGATTATTAACCATGAAAACATAAATCATCAACACATCAGAAACACACATAACACCAATATTTTTTTACGTGGAAACCCAGTTAGGGGAAAAACCATGGTGGAGGTCAGTCCACAAGATTATACCCTGTTAAAAGTATAATGAAAATAAATATGGGGAATGCACATGCATTCAACCACACTGCCTAGAGCTCACTGCTCAATTACAAAGGAAGACACACTATCTTACAAAGAGATTTGGATTAAAGCCATCTAGATTTTGAACTGAGAAAATAACATCTGCTAATGCCTGATTAGTATTCCAATTAAGAACATGAACACTTCTTCACACTTCTCCATAATACTTCACACTCTGCTCTGCCTTTGAATGATTTAGAACGTTATTCGCGTACACACACATAAGCACACCTTTTTCCACACTTAAATTTGAATAAACAATCACTCTTATATATCTGCAACATGAAATTTCATCACTACAAGTTGGCCACAAAGAAATAATAAAATGAATATAAATTGTCAGCCCAAAACATTAAAGATTATCAATGTGAACCAACCAAGGTCAGACGCAACTTAGTGAGGACCCAAATCAACATCTCCAGCATGAAGACACTTCAATTAATTTCTCCTCGAAGATCCACAACACACTACAAACACTATGTCAGCCAAGAACAAGAAAAACATGAACACATAAGAGAAAATTGCCAACCACGATCACAACGATCAAAGAAGATGTGCAAAAAAGATAGAGCACAATCTAGAAACATCCACAAGCATCACGAATTACAAGAGAATCATCCACAACAATTGAACTAACTGAAATAGCATAATCTTCAATCAGAAACACCAACTGAAGAAACAAAAAAATTGTATGAATTCATAAATCGATCAAATCTTCATGCGGCTCTCTAAAACATGACGTGGATAAACTAGATACACTCAGCAACAAACCCTTTAGTCCACAACCTATGATCAACAACGTACAAAAATAACCACCATACTGAACTTCACTTCACCATTGACAACCTGGAACTCATTTATTACAATTTTCTCAATATCCTCGACATATACAGCTTGAAATACATTTATGCTAATAGTGTTGACATCAATGACAACCACATATCATCAACACAACCACAACATCCAACAATCACCCCCTTTAGCATTGATGGCAACACATGATGTGAAAAACACCATCAACGCAACTAACTCCTGCTTAGGTTTTGATTCATCTTCTCCTCAACACTTTCACATAATCTTTCTCCCCATAAGGCTCTTCTCCTCAGATAATCACCAGTTTTTCACATGAATCTTCTCCCACTTTGACGTCAATAACAAAGGGGGAGATTTTTGGATGTTGTGGTTGTGTTGATGATATGTGGTTGTCATTGATGTTAACACTATTAGCATAAATGTATTTGTATATGTTGAGGATATTGAGAAAAATGTAATAAATGAGTTCCAGGTTGTCAGTGGTGAAGTGAAGTTTAGTATGGTGGTTATTTATGTACGTTGTTGATGAGAGGTTGTGGACTAAAGGGTCTGTTGTTGAGTGTATCTAGTTTATCCACGTCAAGTTTCAAAGCTCTGCATGAAGATTTTATCGAGTTATGTAGATTTCCATTCAAATAGTTTTATGTTTATTTAGTTGGTGTTCCTGATTGAAGATGATGCTATTTCGGTTACTTGAGTTGTTGCAGACGCTTCTCTTGTGATTTGTGATACTTTTGGATGTTTCTAGATTGTGCTTTATCTTTTTTTCACATCTACATTGATCGTTGTGATCGTGGTTGGTGATTTTCTCTTGCATGTTCATGTTTTTCTTGTTCTTGGCTGGCATAGTGTTTGCAGCGTGTTGTGGATCTTCAAGAATAAATTAATTGAATTGTCTTCGTGCTAGAGATGTTGATTTTGGTCCTCACTAAGTTGTAGCCAACCTTGGTTGATTCACATTGATAATATTTAATTTTTTGGGGTGATTACCCCTCCTAATTAGAACTAAGGATGCATTGCATTGCATTAGTTCATGCATTTCATAGTCATATCTTGTCTCGGATTGACGTTGCAATGGATGCTACTCAGGGGGAGTAGTTAGATGTTCAAAAATTTATATATGTGGTTCAGAGCTTAGATAACTTTGTCATTGATTTCAAAGGGAGAGAAGAGTCATGTGAAAAATTGGTGATTATCTGAGGAGAAGAATCTTATGGGGAGAAAGATTATGTGAAAGTGTTGAGAAGATGATTCAAAACCTAAGCAGGAGTTAGTTGCGTTGATGGTGTTTTTCACATCATGTGTTGCCATTGTTGTGCAGTCTTTGCACACACGCCCCACTTGGAGTGGGGACCCCCTTTCTTTTTTGTGTCTTTGACCTTTGATTTTATTGGATTTATCATTTTGGGGTCTTGACATGTTGGTTTTGCTGGCTTCGCCCTTGCCTTGGGGTTGCAATTGATTGAAATTGGGTTTTTGGCCAAGTCCGGGTTTTCACCTGGATCCGGGATTTTCCGCCTCTGGCGGATTTCTCCGGCCCCGGCTCTTTGTCCGTCTCTTGCCGGATTCTCCGATTCCGGGTTTTTTCCTAACTTCGGGATTTTCCGGTCCAGTCGGATTTTCCCGGATTCCGTCAAAATCCCGATCTTCCTGATTTCCCCGGTTCCTGCATTTCCGCGGAATCCGTGTCTCCGCGCATTCTGGGATTCTCCGAAATTCCACTTGGGGCACGGGTTTCCGGACTTGTCAGAAACGTCTTTTCGCGCATTAATGGCTGAGGTATCTTGGTTCAGACGGGTATAAGGGCGAATTTAGGGCATTTTCAGATTCATTCCAACTTCGATTGCTTCCTTGTTTTCTGCTCTGGCGATTCAGAACTTCCGTTTGAGCTTTGAGGTTTGATCTCGGTTTGTTTGCGCGTGGATTGCTTGAGTGTTGCTGCCAGTATCTCGTTGCTTGGACGTGTTGTCACGTGGATTGATTTTCTAAGCTCGATTTCTGCTCGTCTTGATCCATGGTATGTATTCGTCGCCCTTCCGTTAGCTTGCATGGTGATTTGGGGTTTTCTTGTACTGGGCATTGTTGAATTTTGGGGTCGGCTCATGTTTTGACTTTGGGTGTCGTATTTATTCAGTCGGGTTGATCCGTTTTTTATTTGAAGCCCATCTCTCGTGCCCTATGAGTTCCGTTTATCCGCTTGATTGCATATTTACACTTTAGACAGAATTCTGGGTCGTGTTGCTTAATTGTTTTGGGTGCGGGATGTGTTACCATGCGAATTTAGGGTTTTCTTGGTGTTTCGGTTAAAGCGATGATTTGATCTTGTGTTTGAATGACTTTCGCCTCGTTTTATGTTGGCTTCCCCGTCCTGTGAGGATTAGAGGGCTTTTAGGTAAATCCCGAACTGATATTTTAACCCTAAAAGCTTGCTCTGGTTTTAATGGCGGATATGTGGTTGTTCGATTTAGGGCATCGTCATTTTAGTATGGGATCCTTCCTTTGAGTGCTTCTGAGTGTTGGACACTCTTTGCATATTCGAGTCTGGTGATTGTCGTCGGTTTTGGGTTCATTCGAGCTTTGATATTGAAGATCTTGTGGTCACTCCTGTTTTGGTGCACGTTTTGCCATTTTTCGGGTTTCCGAGGCTGTCGCGGAATTTCTGGTCTCCCGGATTTTCCCGGTTTCCTTTTATTCCGCGGACAGGGTTAATTTCCGGTGCATTTGATGCTGTCCGCGAAAGTCCGTCCCATTCGGATTTTTCCGGATTTCCTGTCTGATTGCATTCTGTTGTATATTTCGATGAGAGGATTGATGGAGTGATTGTTAATGCCTATTTCTTGATTGCCAAAGAGTAAAATTGATGATTTTCCTTTGATTTCCGAGCATATTAATGATTTACATGGCTAATAGTGCTTTGGTGGCAGGAGTCCGTCTGGGTCGGATTTCTCCGGAATTCCGCCCCGAATGTATTTTCCCGGATTATACGATTTTCCCGGATTATTTGATTTCTCCGGATCTCGGAAGATTGGCAATTGGCATTTGGTTTTAATGGATTTGTATGATGTATGCTAACCTTTTGGATGGATATGAGCTTAATAATTAAATTCTAATAATAATTCTTGGATGTGCAGGCTGAATCAAGCAAAGCTGCTGCTGGGAAGTCCAAAGGTGGTGCGGGGGCATCTGCAGTTTCCGAGACAGAAAAATTGAGATTAGACATGAGGAGTCAGGTCCCAGAGAGTAAGATATCCTCCGTGTGGGCAGATGTGTCTGATACCAACGTTGGTGCCTGGCGTTACGAAGAATTCAAACAGAGAACAGCTGAGAAGGACCAATCGGCATTGAGGCAAGGGATGATGAACTCAGGGTTGGTACACGTGGCAGGGTTCCCTCCAGCAGTCCAGTGTTACGAGCTGATTTTGGAGTGTGCTAGGCAGTACGCCTTTGACACACAGATGGTAGTTAGTACTGAGGGGCGGGTGTTGGCAAATTTCAGTCCAGCCTCCATTGCCCGAGCTTTCAGCATGCCGGATCTCCCCTCGGTCTGCGCCCTAAACATTGACACTGCTCGCACGTATTATGAGAACGAGCCAGTTAAGGCTCAACAGCTTATCAACTCATGGCTTGAGAAGCCCAAGTCTCACCACTCTAAATTGCCCAAACAGTTGCACAGGGTGAAGTTCAGGCCAGATATTTATGATGCCATCACACTGTTGAGCAGGGTGGCCGGACTCAAAACTGCCGGGGTATTGGAAAGTTGGATGGTCCATGTGATCACCAAGATAGGCCAAGGAACGAATTACCACTGGGCAGGACTTATCAGTGCAGAAATAGATAGGCAACTGAGGAATGTTTTGGAAGGAAAGAAGTTCACCATGTCCTCCTTTGTTATATATATACTGGCCATCTCCTATCCCTATAAGGGACTGACTCCGGCAGGAGCTATTGGACAGGACATTATCTATGAGGTCTATCCGGAATTGCACCTCGGACACGGAGATTATAGGAGGGCCAACGATGCCTTCACTATGCACATTACCCGGACCCTTCAGAATGCGGAGCACATCAGATTGTCCGATGGGGCTAGGGGGTTGATTAAGAATTATGGGGCCTGGTTCATCCAGTTCCCCACTTTCACTTATCTCCGGATTGATGGATGCCCCGTTGCTCCCTACAGATTGCCCAGGTATCCCACTGACCACATAGTGCTACTGGAGGTCGTAAGACAAATTTGTGAGTTCGATACGGTGGTCAAGAAGGAGAAACATAAAACTGGTTTTGGAGGTGACTTCCCTCTTGGGATTGGCGTGGATGTGATGTGTCCTTCCATTCAATCAGCTCACACTGTAGGTGAGGAATTGGCCGCCTATGGATTCTCTTTCCATTCAAAGAGAATGAATTTTGACATCACCGGAGGGGCACAGAAAAGGGCTACCCGGGAATACAGGCATAAGGAGGACTTGGAGGACTACTGGGTCAACATCAAGGATGACCTTGATGCACGAAGGAAAAGGTATTCCCGGCTGCCAGTAGAGGCAATTAGGCAGTACAATGTGAAGTTGATTCCAGATCAGCTGGAGGATGATGGAAAACTGGTCCAGGACCATGTCTATGAACCCATCAAGGATAGGTCAGTAGCGGATATTGACTGGAATGAGCCTGAGGTGACAGAGTTGGAGGACTTAATGGCTCCGGTGCTAAAATATACCTTTGCTTGGATCAAACATGAGGTCTGGGTGTTGGAAAATGCCGATGTTCCCCTCACTTTCGACCTGATGGGGAATCTCAACCCCATGTCCACTTCAGAGGAATCCGGGGAAGAGGACCCCAAAGGGAAAACAGCCAAGGCCTCTCCTTTCAAAATCAAGGTCAGAAGCCCTAAGGGGACTCAACCTGCAGCAAAAAGGAAACCTATCGGCAAACGCAGGTGGAAGACCCTGACTATCAGCAGGTCCTCGGACGAGGAGGAGGTGGAGAAAGCTGAGGAGGAGGATGTTCCTCCACCACCCAAGAAGGCCAGAACTACAAGGGTGGCGAAAAAGAAAGGCCAAACGACTTCGGAAGATGAGCCTCCAGTTGTGGATGTAGAAAGCTCCGGAGGGGAGAAGACCAAAGTATACACCAGAAGATCCAGAACTCCGTCCCCAAAGGATGCTGCACAGCCAAAGGTTTCTTCTCCAATATCTCCAGCCACTGAACTGGACAAGCCTGTCTCTCCTCCACAGGGTGTAACAGAACCGGTAAATCCGGATGAGCAGGAAATCAGCGGAGAAGCAGAGCCGTTTAAGGAAGGGGCATTATTCAGTGAGGCTGCCGAGCTCGAGGTAGAGACAGAAGAAGGGCACACTTCTCCCTTGGTGCAATACGAGGATTCTCCGGAGAGTGAGAAGGGCCGCGGATCGCCAGAACCAGAGAAAAGCATCCCTGCTGGAACTCAATCGCCGGTGCTTCCTGAGTTGGGATTTGAGGAGACGGACCAAGGTGAACAACCTCCAGAGAAAGATGATGACAAGGCAACAGAAGAAGAAGAAGTCGAGGTGGTGGTAGCAGAAGAGGAGAAAGCCACAGAGGACCCGGGGAAAACTGACACAGAAGGAATCCGGATAGACCCAGCAGCCCCAGACTGGTTAGAAAAAGAAATAGCAAGGAAGAAACAGGTGATAGTGGAGGACACTCCTCTCGACTGGGATGCAATGTTATCTCAGATTGGAAAGGGGAAAAAGAAGAAGGCTGCTAGGATAATTTCCCGGGTGGAAAGGGATGAGGTGCATAACCGTGTAGTCCACATCGCCACCCCTGTTGCAGATAAAACAAGAGAAGAGGTAGTAGGCCAGGATTACAGTGTCCAAACCATTAACCTTGGGCCAGCTTCCCTAGAACAAGACATTGAGGAATTCGAGGGGTCAAGTGCTGTGATTCTGGATAGGTTGAAGAAGGAGACTCAGACAAAGAGAGAATTGAAAAGGGAAAATGAAAGGTTGAGGAAAAGCTTAGAAGAGGTCATGAAACCTCTACAGTCCCTCCATCCGTCCTCCTCTTCTACTCCCGGATTTCTGCCGAAGGAAACAATTTCTGGCATAGAGAAGATGAAGGCTTCCACACAAGCTGCCATAGACTGGTTAATGAGTGTTCGGACACAAGGGGATGAAGCTATTAAGGAGATCCTGTCTGTTGGCAAGGATGCAGTCCGAGGAAAGGAGCTGGTGGAAAGCATCCTTTCTCAGGATATGAATGATGTCGATTCTCTGTTGCAGAAGACAAAGATTATTCTGGGGCATGGCAGGGAACAATTGGGCAAGGATGGAATTCTTCCCTCTTCCAGGTTGGATGAACCATGGGAATGGTTCGAAGCATTACAGATCAGGCAGGGAGCCCTGAAAAAGATAAAGAAACGAAGAAAAGCCATTGATGCCGACCTTACTGCAATCTATGATGGTTGCATTGCATTTTTTGAAGTGATGACAGGGAGGAATAAGATGGCTCCCAAGTACCTGAGTTTGGATCAATTGAAGGAATGGTGGCATGAGGTTTATGCCCCGGATTCTGATGAGGTTGTCACTGGCCATATGCTTGATGATGCGGCTACATATTTGGCAGTGATAGATAGATACCTGACCAGCAGAAAGGATTGGAAGGGGACCATTGAGCGGTCCAATGAAGGGATTGAGTCAATTAAATGCCGGCTCAAAGTTTTGCCATTGCCACCTGTTGCTGAGTTGGAAGGAGTTTTCTTGAGGGTCCAAGGGTCACCAGCGCGGAGGAAAGACAAAGGAAGTGGCAATTAAGGTTTATCTCGAGATTTGTGCTTCCCTATTATCATAGGGCATGCATTGGACCGGATTTCCTTGGGGATTGTGCCTTGGCCGACTTGGATGATGGCATTGAATGTGTGCCTTAGTTTGTTTCCTTGGCCGACCTGTTTTGGCGGTTTTTATTTTTTGTAAAATGTTTGGCTGGGCCGACATGTTCTAAAAAATTTGATAAATAGGCATTTTTGCCTTATTGTAAGGGAGTTCAGAAGATTTTGATAGTAGAGATTAGCAAGAGCAATAGTTAGAGTTTTAGAATTTCTTAAAGCAGATATCATATTCAGAACAGTTGAATTGTTGCAGCATTTGATGATTAATACAATTGAAGGCATTGTGGTTTTCCTGGTGAAATCCTTTGTGTTACCTCATCTTGCATGGTTCTTTTGTTCTATCTTTTACATTGCTTGAAGATCTAGGGTTTATTATTCAGAAATAAATTAGTTTAGTTGGATAAATGGTGTATGTGATTTCATATTTGGAATGTTGGTAGCTATCTTTGGTCTATACTCCCAGTAACTATCTGATTGTAGTAGGCTGGTGAAGTCAACCTGGACCATATATATTCAAATGTGCTTGAGTTCGGTTGTAGATGCAAGTCTATGATTTGAAAATTTATACTCCTCAGAAGATTGCACTGTTCTTGTAAAGATTGCCTTGTGGGTCGAACAGGAATTGGTTATTTGAGATAGGTCCATTCCAAATATATGTCATTTGCATTGCTTGTCTGTTCAATAATTTAGATTTTATTACCTTCCCTGCATCCCTATCTTTTGCAATTTCTTTATTATTCGGTTAGATTTAGGATTCAAGATCATCATATTGTTAGATCTGGTAAATTGAAAAGGTTTAGTTTGCTTGTAGTAAGGTCCGATTGTGATTACCAGCAATTTCACATTTCATCTGAGTTGTTTTATGCATTGTTATGACCTAAAACCCGAGAGACCTTGGGGTGATTTTCAGTAATTCATTATTGGAGATTACCTTTCAAGAGAGATAGGATTTTGTATTCTATCTGAGTTGTTGCTGTGCAGAAAACACCATCAACAGCCATCAATGCCAAAGGGGGATATTATTGGATGTTGTGGTTGTGTTGATGATATGTGGTTGTCATTAATGTCAACACTATTAGCATAAATGTATTTGAAGTTGTATATGTCGAGGATATTGAGAAAATTATAATAAATGAGTTTCAAGTTGTCAGTGGTGAAGTGAAGTTTAGTATGGTGGTTATTTCTGTACGTTGTTGATCAGAGGTTGTGGAATAAAGGGTTTCTTGCTGAGTGTATCTATTTTATCCATGTCGATTTTCATAGATCCGCATGAATATTTTACCGAGTTATGAAGATTTCCATTCAAACAGTTTTTATGTTTCTTCAATTGGTGTTCTTGATTGAAGATGATGCTATTTTAGTTGGTTTAGTTGTTGTAGATGGTTCTCTTGTGATTCGTGATGCTTGTGGATGTTTCTAGATTGTGCTCTATCTTTTTTTCACATCTTCTTTGATCGTTGTGATCGTGGTTGGCAATTTTCTCTTATGTGTTCATGTTTTTCTTGTTCTTGGCTGACATAGTGTTTGTAGTGTGTTGTGGATCTTCGAGGAGAAATTAATTGAAGTGTATTCATGCTGGAGATGTTGATTTGGGTCCTCACTAAGTTGTGGCCGACCTTGGTTGATTCACATTGATAATATTTAATTTTTTGGGCCGATGATTTATATTCATTTTATTATTTCTTTGTGTCTGACTTGTAGCAATAAATTTTCATGTTGTGGATATATAAGAGCGATTTGTTCATTTCATTTGATGTATGTAAAATGTGTGTGTGAGCAAATATTTTTTCAAATCATTCAAAGGTAGAGAAAAGTGTGAAGTATTGTGAAGAAGTGTGAAGAAGAGTGAAGAAGTGTTAATGTGCTTAATTGGAACTGTAATCAGGCATTAGCAGATGCTATTTTCTCAGTTCAAAATCTGGATGGCTTTAATCTGAATCTCTTTGTAAGAAAATGTGTCTTCCTTTATAATTGAGCAGTGAGCTCTATGCAGTGTGCCTGAATGAATGTGCATTCCCCATATTTCATTTTCATTATACTTTTAACAGGGTATAATCTTGTGGACTGACCTCCAACGTGCTTTTTCCCCTAACAGGATTTCCATGTAAAAAATCTTGGTGTTATGTGTGTTTCTGATGCGTTGATGATTTATGTTTTGATGGTTAATAATCAGATCAGAGAATAAGGTTAATAAGTTGAATAAGTTTTGAATTTTTGTGACAACTAATTCACCCCCCTCTCAGTTGTCTTCCCTTGTATTGCCAACATTATCCCATGAATTGAACACATTGAATTCAAGGATAACAGCTAGCTCTAGCTTGGGAGATTCCTTTGATCTTTCTTAGAAATGAATGAAGGGAGAAGAAGTCCAGAATCCAAGTGTATTTATCCATCCATTGGGCATAGAGTTAGGTGACAAAACAAAAGGACATAAAATGACTCGAAATGAAAAAGAAACATTTTTCACCAGAAAGTTGGTGAATCAGTGATAGATCCTCTCCTTTTTGTCCCATGATGCATCATATAATGCTTATGCCAGGATCCCAAACATGATTGTGATAATGTCACAACCTTTCATTTTTGGTTTGATACCAATTCCTCTTCTTACAACTCACTAACTCAGCATCACGTTGGGTATGAATTTTTTTTATTTCTTTCTTACATGCAACTTGAATCCCTAACAACAATGCTTGATATTTAGTAGTGTTATTAGCATTATCAAATTTTAGTTTGAAAAAGAAAAGGAGGATATTTCCTTTAGGAGGTATGAGAACAATTCCTATTGTTGATATGCATGAAAATTTGTCACTAAATTCAATATTCCAAACATTGTTTGGATCCACTAAATTGATAACTTCAAAATTTGTGGCTTATTTATTCGAAGAATATTCTCCATCCGAAGAAGACTCTTTGTCTGAAGATAATTCCTTATCTGAAAAAGATGAGCCATTTTTTCCCCCTCTTTGCTTGCATCCTTATCCAAAGACTCAAATATTCCATCAGTTTGCAAATAGTAAAAACTCATCTTAGGAGACTTAAAGAGAATCTGAGCTTTTGGGTCACCCAATTTTGTTACAAAAAACTTTTCCTCTCTTTCTAGAAACAACTTCTTCATAAAACCCATGACAGGTATCCTTGCCTTTGACATATCCATTTTGAGCTCTCCTCCCATATCCTTATAGAAATTACATCCAAGTAAGAGACCATAGGATGTTGGAACATCTACAACCAAGACTGTCATCTTGATTTTCTTCTTCGAAAACACAATAAATACAAACTACGCATCCTTGATCTACCCGATTAGAGGCACAGATTTATTCTCCATAGAGAAGAAATGGCCAAATTTTTTTGTTAGATTTACACCCAAGGTAGTAGCTACCTTAGCAGGCATGATGTTTTCAGATGCATCGAAGTCAATAACACAATTGCTCAACTTGAATTCATTGACTAGCAATGAGATGTAGAAAGGATCAATCTTTTCTAGAACTGATGAGAGAGTGGTGACTAAGTTACTTTGCAGAGGCTTAGGCTTTGGGATAGCAGGAATATCTAAAGGGATTTCTTTAGATGATCAGTTCCTTTATCCTTCACAAACTTAACAAGCCTATCAAATTGCTCAGGATTTTCTTTGAGATATTTAGCTTTGGAAATTTGGATTTTCGTCCTCTTTGCATGATCAATGATGTCGAAATCTTGAAAGGAATTTTGCAAAGAAGACATAGTAACTTAATTTATAGGTTTAACAAAGGGAACACTACTCTTAGGAACCTGGACATTGTCTTTTGGAACAACAGGAATTGCGGGAGAAGGACGAGGAGTACTTGTTTATTTGTTGTGTCTTTCAATTTCCAAGGCAAAGGAGTTCCTCTTTTTGTAATGGTAACTGACAGCTTATCCTTTGTATATGGAGCAGCAGCTTGAGCTTGATCAAGCTAATTTTTTTGTGACCACGTAAAGACAACATATGTATTAGTCACCAAGTCCTCATCATCAGATTCATTTTCTATTTGCAAATAGCCAATATTGGAGTCGCCAACTGGGTCCGTTTCTTCATCTTGAAAAAGATCAACGTTTTCTTTCATGGGATAATCTGGCTATACATATTCATCTTTTTTGGCTTCATAATATCCCATTGTAGTATTGGTAGGTGGACCTTCCAAAGCAAGCCTTCCTTGTGGTGCAGGAAGACGATTCTGATTTCTATTTCTAGAATAATTGGGGAAAGTCCTTCTTGGAACATCCTTATAAGTATTATTATTAGAAACCTACTTCTTCAAAGCCAAAATTTCATTTTCCAACCTTTGAACCATAGGATCAAAAAAGTTATAGTTAGTATTGAAGGCTAAAGATCCTAATGCTTGCACTTTTTTATTTGTGTTCATTCTTATTTCACTAACAATAATCATGTCATCCTCAAGACTTGTAGCTAATTGTTGAGCTTCTTCAAAATTAGCAAGATTTTCCCTACACAAAAGAAAACTTACTTTGGGAAGTGTTGTATTGATGAAGAAACACTTTAGATTATGATTCGTTGGTCTTGCCACTATAGGAATCTGTTGATGGGTGTTTTTTCACCTTCTCAACACAGGAAACACACAAGTATGCTACCTCTCTTGAAAGGTAGAAACCTTCAAACAAGTTGCAAATTACTACCCCAAGGTCTCTTGGGTGTTAGGTCATGGCATGCTTGGAATGTCTCAATTGGTTCAATGTGATCTTTTCGGTAATCACAGGGCAGCCTTACATAAGTTAAGTTGGAAGGGAATTGGTTCTTTGGGTGGAATTTATGAAAATTTGAAATTATGTTCTATTGAACCGCAATTTTAGGACATCAGTCTGAAACTCCACTTTTGTCATCAGATTTGGCTTTACAATGTGCAATGATGCTTGAACTTGTTTTAAGTTACTATTTGAAATAAAATTCAAAAGGGCAGGGGAAGAGGAAAGTTCCTAGATCTGAAACTATCAATGAACAGTGATAATGGAGGATGCTATAATGGACAGCCTTCCCAAAACTAAGTTCCACTTAACCAAATCAACTCACAGTCTCATGAAACTAGTGCCCTCTTCTAAGCTCTATAGATTTTCAACCATTCATTCACCATAAAGCATGAATAAAAGATGGAATTTAAGTGTGTAGACACATAAAATGT
Organism: Sequoia sempervirens; assembly: GCA_007258455.2. Taxonomy (NCBI): domain Eukaryota; kingdom Viridiplantae; phylum Streptophyta; class Pinopsida; order Cupressales; family Cupressaceae; genus Sequoia; species Sequoia sempervirens. Next base: position 120,395,295 of record VDFB02000002.1, read on the forward strand.
ACTGATTGATATTACACATATGATCCTGATTTAACTAACACCATTTTGTCCTAAAATCATCCATCTGTCTAACCATTTAATTGAATACCCTTATTTGATTAAATTCATCAATTTCCCTCTCTTAAGTAAATAAATCAATTTTATCGTGTTAAGTCATTATCCCTCATTAATTAAATAAATCATTTTATTTAATTAATTCCTTTATCTCTATTTTAATTAAATAACCCATTTTATTTAATTAAACATCTCAAGTTCCTCTATTAAATTTAATAAATCAAACATTTATCTAATTTAATCTAACATCACCCCCTTTGGTTAAATAAATCAAAATATTTAACTAAGTCTAAATCATTTTTCATCTCTTTTTGATTTATTTTAATCCCTAAATCTAAATCAAATGGTCAAATCAGCTAATCTCCTTTAAATTAATCAAATCTTGATTAATCTTAGTCTTAATCCATCAAATCCTCTAGATTTTGCAAGTTGCACATGAAAATCAATTTAATTGTTTTATAAATCATCTATTTTCATTCAACAAAGGCATCAATGGTTGGAATATTCCCCAAATTTGAAAAATCCCTCCAAAAGGTCTTGTCCTCCAAACATGGCATTTAACATCTCTTACAAGTCCTTTTGTTGAGCCATGTGACATTAACTTCACATTTCACCTCATCCTTCAAGCCATATTTTGAATTTGAATCTCCCCCCTTTTTGCACATTCTCCAAAATGTGGTCAAGCTTCCTCCATTCACATTTGGACAAGTGGAACCTTGCTATTGGTTGAATGTTAGTCCCACATTCATCCTATCTTTCAATCTTCAACTCTTTCTTTCTATAAATAGGAGGCTCCATTCCTCAATTGATCATCCAAAACTTGAGTAAACTTACTATACTCAAATTTATAGCAACCTTCATCCATCTTATTGAGTTTTATAGCTAGGTTATGCAGATTTTGTTTTGGAGCACTCATCAATCTTCAACAAAGTGGATCACAATCTTCATCAAATCATCAAAGCTAGCATTGGAGTTGGGAAAGGGCCAATTTTCACATCAAATTGGCACCAACTCCCTCAAGAGATTAAGAGTTTGATTTTTTTTAGAATAGGATTCAACATCTTTGTTTTAACTTTATTGTGTTCTTCATTTTATTCCTTTTCTCTTGCATTCAAATGGATTTCTTGAGGAATCTATGTTCTAACTTGCATTTGACCTTACTAATGTGTTCATTTGTTGTGTTCTTGCAAGTATAGGATCTTGGTTCACATTTTGGTGTTAGAAGGAGGGCCTACCAAAAGATCAAATCATGTTTTTTGAGAAAATTATGTGGTTTTTTATGTTTTTGGTGTTTACAGGAGACAAAACCGCTCACAGTTCAGTGGGGCTATACAAAACCACTCCAAACTGCAAACTACACCGCTGGAACAGACTACACCACTCCAAACTTCAAACTACACCGTTGGACACTCAAACTGCACCGCTGGACACAAACTGCACTGCTACAAACTTCAAACTGTGCCACTGGACTCCAAATAGAGCTGACATCATAGACAAAGCCGCTGGACTTTTTTTTCTTTTTCATTCAAACTTAAAATGGTCGTATCTTGGTCATTTTTTAGTCTTTTTCAAAGCTTTTTTTTTAAATGGGGTAGAATTTCATAAGCTATTCAATTTTATAGGTTTTTCTTAACTTTTAATGAGTTAATTTTTAAATTTACATCTAAAGTCAAATCACATTATAACTTGGTCTAAGTTTTAGGGTTTTTATTGTTAATGATTCATATAACCCCTATATCCTTTTGTTTCTTGATCTCATCTAACATTTTGAGCACTTTTTTAGGTTCGAAAATTAAAAAGGGGAGGAGGAAACAAAAACAAAGCTTCTTATGACATCATTTCTCTATTGTATCAAGTGTCTTTAGAAACTCTTGGAAGCAATTATAATTCCAAGTTTAAGGATTTTATCTCTTCAAGATTTTAGGACTCAATAGATTTCAATTTGGGCTCTAAAAAGAACAAGAGAAAGGGATTAAAAAGAACCTTAGGAAAAATTACTAGATTTTGTTTAAGGTTAACAATTGAACAATCAAATCTCACACTTCTTTTGGTGCACTAAAAAGAATTCACTTTTTCTTTGTGGACTTAAAATGAACAAGTGTTCTCATTATTTTGTAATTACTTACACAAAGTAATATCATCAAAATATGTATGTGCTTCTCTCGTGCCTCCTGATGATCTTGAGAATCAAAAGGATTTTGGTGACATTAGGTTGCGTAAGTAATTTCCCATACACTTCAATTTGGGTTCAAATTGAACAACAAACTTTGCGAGTGTGAGTGGAACCTATTGCGTGTGTTCTCCCTTTGTTTCTAAATGAAGGTTGATCGAACTACGAATATGTTTGCTTGCTTTTTTTTATCTTAGAGGGCCTGCCTTGGGGAAAAACTACTCACCCAAGGGAATGACTCAACCATTAACACTCTAAAGCCAAGAGTATTTCCAGTTGGGATATAAATTTGGATACTGGAACAAAGGCCAGTATCACGTGGTTGGCTCTGACGAGAAGGGTAGCAATGGTCTCTCACCTTAGTGGGTTAACTCCTACAAACATAAAGTCTAAATTAAAACCCTTGTTTAGAAAAGGCCAAAATCCTTGATCTACTTGTTGGTGCAAGAACGGTCATTCTGAAGTCGTCCCACATTTTTACGGCTCTTAGTAGAAATTAAAAGCATGCTATGGGGGTTTCATGGGTGTTGATGCTTGGCTTCCCCATATAAGTGTCGTGGAGGAGATCCAGTGGGGTCAATCATCTAATCATTTGCTAAGAGTAGGCGTAGCTGGACTTGTCCAAGTGGGAACTCAACAAGTAAAGTTTTTCATATCTATAGGGTTGTGCATGTTCTTGGTATCAAAACACTTGCTTGTTCAAAAACATTTGGAAACACACATTCAACAGGAAAATCAAAATTTCAAACCCCTTAGTTAGAGAAAATACCTTTGACAAAACCCAAGAACTATTACTTACCTTGGGGATTATGTCCTTAGAGGTTTCTAAGTAATTGGGTTTACATCTTAATTTTCTTCTACCAAGGTAAACATTAGGTAACCATTGCCTTGATTTCCTTGAATTCCAAATAGCACTTTGTGGAATGAAAAGAAGTTAGTACATTGGATGTTTAGTTTAAAAATCTAATCAAGAAAGTGTTTGTGGTAAAAGCAATTCACTAATCAAGAAGAAATCAATTGAACCCCACACATGTTCTTGTGTATCTTTTTTCTTATGGTCTTTTGGGAAAACATTGATCTTTTGGTTTGAAGGGAAAAGCATGTTCTTCAAAACCTTGGCCTTGTAAACAAGTCCTTCTTAGGTTCATTTAGGATCAAAATCAAACACTTCATCCATTTCAAAAATTTATCATCCTATCCCACAAGAAACTTTAGAGCTTTGGAAACATCATTATCTAGACTTGGGTACATCCTTAAACCAAATCAAAATCACCTTGTTTAATTAGGAGTATGGGAATGCATCCTTTCTCATACCTCTAGTTAAATTAGCACACCTTTGAACAAGTTTATCCTAAAGATCACATCCAACATCTTAGGGTTTACAAGTTCATTATCCAAGCAAAACTAATCAAAATCAAATCCTAAAGTCTATCATTGATCCAAAGTTCCTAAAAAATCAACACCCATATCATTCACCCCCTTCATCCTTCATTTCATCATTGGTCCTAAACACCTTAGAGGTCACTTTTGCAACAAGGTCAAAACACAAGAAGAACATGGAATATCAACTTGATCCATACATCATAAGAGGTCTAAACCAACCAAATTATCAAAGCCTCACAATGCCAATTGATTTTCAAAACTCACATTTATACAATCCATACATGAGATCATTATGTCCTACAGACCTCAATGGCACAACAAATGTGAGTATACCCAATCTAAACCTTGGAACACCTTTTCCAATGGTAGATTTAAATCCAAGTCCAAACTTACAAATCTATCAACCAAATACTCAATGCATGAGTCTTCAACAAAACAACATTATCCCACCAAATCCATACATGCCAAATGAGAATATACCAAGTACAACTATACCAAACATGAACATTTCAAATCCGCACTTGGTAAACTTTTGGATAGATATGTTTTCAAATCACATGAATGTTGTTCAAAATCCATCACACCCATATATTCCCCTCACCTTTCATAATCCTAATGACCCCTCAAACCTCTCTCCCTACGACCTCACAAGGAGAAGGTGACCTATTTGGACCAAGGGGAATTTTTGATCAAACATCATCATTTCCCCAAGGGAGCATGCCACTCACTTTTCCACCACTCCCACCCTTTCCATTAACATCTATATCGCCTCTTTTTTTGGGGCTACCGTCGCTACCACCACTCATCCAAAACATCCCCGCAACCATCAATCAAGGAAACATACCAAATCCTCCCTCCTTTCCATCGATATCGCAACAACAAATGGAAACCATCCCCATAGCACAAGCAACCAACACATCGTCTATCATCCCTCAAAAAATGGTCTCTTAAAGACCAACCATATCGATCGCACCATCCACCACTCAAATCCTAATCATCAATATGATGGTACCTCTTATCACCACAACAAGCACTATTCCAAAACCACCTCCACCACCACCACCACCCAAACCAAACACATCAAACCAATACAACATTGTGTTGCAAGCTGCTCAACAGGCTGCTTATCAAAAGGCACACCAACAAAACCAAAATCGACAAGTTGCACAACTAGCTGCACAAGCTGCTCAAGTTTCCAAAGCCACACTACAATCCTAACAAGCACAAGCCCAGGCTCAAGTGCAATCCCAAGCTCAAACCCAATACCAAGCCCAACAAGCAAATGTTGTTCAAAAACCCAACAAAATGTTAACAACTCCATGTATCGATCCAAGTCAATGATCACATGATCAAGACCTATCCATCAATGAACACATGGAAGATGTTTCTACCTCATATGAAGATCAAATCAACATACATCAAGAGTCACTTTTTGATCATGATAAGAATCCCTCAACAATATCCAACAAGGATCTATTTCAAGGAGTGTTAACATTATTTGATCCTATAATCTACAATCCATCGACCAATGATCATGTTGAAAATGTCTCTACATCACCTAATAAGTTAGAGGACATATCTCAAAAATGTATTATAAAGGATGATCAACATCTCTCACCAAAGTCTAGCAATGGTCCTTTCCAAGACATATTGACATCCTTCGACCTCATGATTGTCGATATTGAAGGAATCTTCAACTCAACACTTGATCCAAATTCACTCAAAAATCAAGAGGATATTAAGCCACTTCCTATGCATAATGAAGATATTCGAGAACCCTTTGTAAGCAATCCATCCTTTGAAATTGACCCATGTCAAGAACTTGATCCAAAGCATGTCAAAAGTAATTCTGAAATCATTCAAGATCAAGAATTTGTATCCCCAAGTTACTACAATAATCTAATGGATACTCTCTTATCTATACAAGATTATCATATCCACATTGCACATACTCCTCCATCTACCCATGAGATGCTTTTTATGGATGGACATGTAGATGATCTTCATTTAAAACAATATTCCTTTACTCCTTATATTATTACACAAAAAGAGCAAGTTATTGATTCCTACAGTCAAATTGAGTTCTCAACATCAAGATCAGATGTATCCCAAATTCAGACTGAGGACATCATGTATGAAGATATCCAACATTATCCACTCAAGGAAACATGTCAGACAAAATAGGACATTCTGGAGTTAGTAGAGCAACAAATGGAAATAGCATCATTTGTAGTGGTCATTTATCAGAGAATGCTTACTGAACAAGACATCTCAAAACAGGCAGAATCAAGGAACAAAGGTGCTACTACCACCATACTGGGGGCAACTATGTCCCAAGAAAATTTCAACATAGGGAGCACAAAGAGTCCTTATGATGAAACCGATGCCAATACTACAACTAGCCACGTCATGAATCTTCATCCACCCATCAGCCCATCCATGAATTGGGACCAATGTCAAAAGAAATATTTCAATCAAAGCACAAGGAACGTTATCAAAGCAGAAGAAGCAAGGAAGCATAATGGACAAATCAAATACACATGGATACCAAAGAATACAAAGAAAGATTATCCTTATCAAACTCCATCAGTCAAAGAAACTATGGGGAAAAATAAAAAACTGAAAAGTATCCATCAAAGATGTCCACAAAAGAAAAAGAAGGCTTCTCAAGCAGCATACAAAGTATATCAAGAAATTGGTCCTAATTCCATGCACACTTTTGTATCCACCCATCATTTCTCATCTTCCCAAGTTTGGAGAGTCAAAGGTTCCAAACTATCAACCAATCCATCTCCTATCCCTAAACACACTCCATCCACACCTCCACGCATGATATCCAATTCTCACATTGACCATGTATTGGAAAAAACCCTTCATCATAAAGATTCAAAAGGCACTCTATCGTGATGTGCGCACCAAGACAAAGTTAACTCTGGTATCAACAAAGCATATTAGGAATCTCAAAATTTGTATTCAAGTGCACATATCTTGGCAAAGCAACTTCTTCAAGCAGGATATCGATGGCACATTATGAAAGGGGCATCTACATCAACACCACAAGGTGATTCAACATGAGCTTAAAATCTTTCAGAAAAATACAAAAAAATCAAAAAAATCAAAAATCAAAAAATTCAAGAAAATAGTAAAAATAAAAATCATCCTCTAGCGAAAACCACTACGGTGGCGCTTTGGATAGGTACCATGATGAAAACCTAGAAAATAGGTGTCATGTGTAGAATCGAGCATCTACGTGCGCTAGTTCAGGTTGAAGCATCTTATCCCATCCATAATGAATCCAACATTCCATCCATCTTATCCATAATAAATCAATTCATCCATGAACCATTTATCCAATCCATTTCCATCCATTTGCATCCATAGTCCAGGTTATCTTGATCTTGACAAACTTTGGTGCACACTTTACACTTGCTTATGGTAAACATCTTAACATGAGTCATTTTCATTGATCTTATCCTATCCAACATTATCTAAGCCATGAAGCATTATCCAAATGAGCACCCTTTGTTCGAACACCGTATCTTATCACAAGATAATCCTTGGCATCCTTTGCATGCTTACCATAGCCATCTGTCCACACACCTATCCAAGCATCCACCCATGGAATTCCATACATTTCTAGACACTGGGGGTAGATATTTACATCTTGCTTCGGGAATAAATCTTGATCTATATCCTCCAACTTATGTGGTGATCTTAACATTAGCAAATCAAATTGGTCAGTACATTTGTGAGCCAAAATCCAAATCACTAGCCCATGGCACATTTTGATGAGAGGATGTTTCTTATCAAGTTTTATCTTCAATCGAACATCAATCCAAACAATCAATATCAGTTGCATCTAACGTGTGCTTCAATGCCACATCAAATCATTCAAAACAATTTTGTTCCAAATCAAGCTTCAAAATCCTCAACAATCAAATCCAATCAATCCATCATCATCTCGGGATATCCTTCCCAATCCTTGTGTTGCTTAACACTATCCTTGCATTGTTGTGTATCCTCAACAATGTTATCATCATCAATCCCTCATCATATCAGGATATCATTCCCAATCTTCGTGTTGCTTAACACTATCCTTGCATTGTTGTGTATCCTCAATAATGTTATGATCATCATCAATCCGCCAATCCAATCAATTAACCTTAGCTTGGTTTTCAACAAAATCCCAAAACATAGCACTAATAGCATCAGACACATCCTTATCCAAATCGTCAAAATCATGCAAAAATCCAAAAACATATCAAAAATCCAAAAACAAGTCAAAAAACAAAAAAACGTCAAAAACATGCTATCTGAACTACATCATCTCTGAGCTTAAACGTAGGAAAGGCTAATTTTTTATCAACCCCCGAGACACAAAATCCAAAAACATTCATAAAGTCTCATAAAATCCAAAAACATTCAAATAACCCAAAAATACCAAAAACAACCTCAAAACATTTCAAAAAAATCAAAAAATCCAAATATTTGAAAAATCCATCCATCTCATCTCGCTTTCACCCACAATAATCAATCATCCATAATAAATCAATCGTCACCTTCATCCTTTGGAAAAACAAATAGAAACAAGCTTCAAACGTAAAATCAAAATTAAAACAACAAAACTTTTAAATGTAAAATCATACTCTTGATCATTCACAAACATGTCAATCAATTTTATATCAATAGCTTATCAAACAACTTATCAACCCATCATCATCCTATACAATGCATGTCCTAGGATATATAATTTTGACAATGGGCATCATTTTGGATATCACGGATTCTTATCCTAATAAAAACAAATTCCTTTGGCTAGAGGTATGAAGAACATTGACTTGTTTGTTTAGTTGATCTTTTCTTTTGATTTATCTTGTTGCGCTCATTCCAATGACCTCTCGATGATGTCTAATCAAAATGATTTAGAGAGAAAGGAATGGGGCAATGATCATTATCTTTTTTTTGTTGTGCTTGTTGGATGTTCTTGTAATATAACCTTGGTGAATACTTGCTTTGTTAGGTGTGTATGGAAGTTTTTTTGGGGAAGCTTGTTGATTATTGCATTGATGGGTTATACCTTTCTGTGTTTTGGTCTGAGATGTTTGAAACTTTTGAAATACATCCTAGCAAAGTTTTTGTATGTCAAGTGTGAGCAAGAATACTCCTATCTATTTTTTGAGTCAAAATCCATTGCACTAGGTCCAACGCCATCCTAGTTCTTTATACCCTGATGCATCGTGCCTACATGTGTTATCAAACATAAGGTAATTGGCCTTTTTAAAAATCCCAACTCCTCGGTAAGCAAATCATCATCATCATCATCATTAAAGTTGGCTTGTTGGATTCTCTTCTCATTTTCTTATTTCTTTTTACTTCCCCTTGTGCTAACATGGTACCATGATAGTTAATCATAAATCATCACTAATGCATCCATCCTACATCCACAAACCATCTGCATATCATATCATATCATATAAGAAACATTGATCATCTTGCATGCATTGCATTTCATTATTGCATAATATAGATTGGTTATTCTAAGCATCTCATAAACCATACATTTATCATCCATTTGCATAATCACAAAATCATCATCATATCATATCATGTGCATCCATATCATTCATGCATCATCATATCATCCATTACATATAAACATCATAATCATCTCATTTATATCATCAATAATGTAATTGTCATGGTACAAATCAGGATCAAGTGTGTGTAATACATCAAAATAGACATGAGGTTACCCATGGCTAGTGATTGTCTACATCATCAAATCTATCTACATCAAGCATTTAAGCTGAACTAATCTTGAACCACTTTTTCGCGAGATCACCCTCAAATTAAACCTCTTCGCCTGATCTCTCGAGGGGGTAATATATCGGCGTAATTCTTCTTATTGGGGCAACAATGGGGCATTCAAAAAAATAAAATAAAAATTGACTTTTGATCATGGCAAGGTTATTTTTTGAACCAACACAACGAGTACGTTGCTTCAAAGAAGGGAAAAATGTAGACATGTAAAATGTACTGATTGACATTACGCATCTGATCTCGATTTAACTAACACCATTTCATCCTAAAATCATCCATCTGTCTAACCATTTAATCGAATACCCTTATTTGATTAAATTCATCAATTTCCCTCTCTTAAGTAAATAAATCAATTTTATCTTGTTAAGTCATTATCCCTCGTTAATTAAATAAATCATTTTATTTAATTAATTCCTTTATCTCTGTTTTAATTAAATAACTCATTTTATTTAATTAAACATCTCAAGTTCCTCTATTAAATTAAATAAATCAAACATTTATCTAATTTAATCTAACATCACCCCCTTTGGTTAAATAAATCAAAATATTTAACTAAGTCTAAATCATTTTTCATCTCTTTTTGATTTATTTTAATCCCTAAATCTAAATCAAATGGTCAAATCAGCTAATCTCCTTTAAATTAATCAAATCCTGATTAATCTTAGTCTTAATCCATCAAATCCTCTAGATTTTGCAAGTTGCACATGAAAATCAATTTAATTATTTTGTAAATCATCTATTTTCATTCAAAAAAGGCATAAATGGTTGGAATATTCCCCAAATTTGAAAGATCCCTCCAAAAGGTCTTGTCCTCCAAACATGGCATTTAACATCTCTTACAAGTCCTTTTGTTGAGCCATGTGACATTAACTTCACATTTCACCTCATCCTTCAAGCCATATTTTGAATTTGAATCTCCCCCCTCTTTGCACATTCTCCAAAATGTGGTCAAGCTTCCTCCATTCACATTTCGACAAGTGGCACCTTGCCATTGGTTGAATGTTAGTCCCGCATTCATCCTATCTTTCAATCTTTAACTCTATCTTTCTATAAATAGGAGGCTCCATTCCTCAATTGATCATCCAAAACTTGAGTAAACTTACTATACTCAAATTCATAGCAACCTTCATCCATCTTATTGAGTTTTATAGCTAGGTTATGCAGATTTTGTTTTGGAGCACTCATCAATCTTCAACAAAGTGGATCACAATCTTCATCAAATCATCAAAGCTAGAATTGGAGTTGGGAAAGGGCCAATTTTCACATCAAATTGGCACCAACTCCCTCAAGAGATTAAGAGTTTGATTTTTTTTAGAATAGGATTCAACATCTTTGTTTTAACTTTATTGTGTTCTTCATTTTATTTCTTTTCTCTTGCATTCAAATGGATTTCTTGAGGAATCTATGTTCTAACTTCATTTGACCTTACTAATGTGTTCATTTTTTGTGTTCTTACAAGTATAGGATCTAGGTTCATAAAGTGCAACATTCAATTCATGTTCAGACTAGATTTACACTGTTATTTATCATCAATAAACAACAACAAGCATGAACAAGGAAGGGCATCAACATAGCAGAATTCTTCACCATCAATGAACAACATTAACTAACCTACTAAAGCATGTTAAACACATAGAATAACAAAGTAAATCTATTCAAATTCACTAACTATGAGGAGAAGAATCATGAAACATGAAATAGAACTCAAGAATCCACCAAAATCAATGAATTTCTTTTAAAATTCTAGAAGCATGTCTTTATAACAACTCAACTCTCTCTTGAAAATGAGAGGAGACCCCCTATTTATAGTGTCCAAAAAGAAAAATTAATGGCCAAGATTCAATCTCAGTGTGTGGCCAAGATTCACTACAAACTAGGGTTTCACCGACCCCCAATATTTTACAATATAAAATACATATTCTGTCTTCTAGCCTATTTTGTCTTCTAGTAGCCAATATTGTAGCTCTTTTGTCTTTTAGCTGATTTCCCTTTTGTTGCAGTTACTTTGTGAGGAATTCATCATCTATGACCAGATTTCCTTGATGCTTCTTCAGAGTAGCATATTCCACAAACTTGTCAATTAACGCCTGAAGCTTGCTCCACTCCATTATATCAAATTGGATTTCCTGGAAGTTCAACTTCTTGGACCTGTTGGTAATCCCATCCCAATCTTTATCACATTTTGGCATATTCTTTATCAGTTGCTTAGATTGAGCGAAGGTTTGAGCAGCAAAATCCATAAAGTCTAGCGTGAGTGCATATGTGGCTCCATTCTCCATCTTCTTATGGAAGTATGGCTTTATTTTCTATGGATCTAGCTCAATGGATGGCATGTCAAAATCTATCATTAGCTTTAGGTACTCCTCACAGGCTGTCCTAATTTCCTTGGCCCAATCTATGTCAAGTTCCACTTCATGGAGCACTCATTCCAAGATCTCGTTTCTATGATCAAAGCCAAATTTCCATAGTTCTATGAGCCAATGATCATCCTTCACCAATGCTAGCTTCTTTTCCCACGTTCTTTCAGGCATCCTGAGGATAGCCTAAATTTTAGGATATGTAATCCTATAGAGTTTTGGGAAGTCAGTGCAGTATTTCCTAGTACCCTCAAGTTGTTTTTTCACCTCGCAGAACTTATTGGTTGTTCTAACAGCATGATTGATGCCCATATTTCCATTATAGAGGACTCGTTGGAACCAATCCTCAGTGGCCTTTGTCCAATTCTTTCTCCTTTCAAGCTAGATGATATGATCCTTGGACAATAGTTGTGGCGGCACTGACTACATGGTGGGCAGTTCTTTAGTACAAGACCATTGTTGAATGTAAGTTGTTAAATTTTCCACTTGTTCCTTTAACTCCTCCTTGGTTGATTGATCTTTATTCATTTGGTGCACAATAGTGGCGACAAACCCTTGGAGGTGATCAATCTTCTATTCCCGAGTGGTTGTCCCCAAGTCAATAGTGGATATGTTATAGCTAACTCCCTCATCCTTATTTTTCACTGGAGTAGTTATTTTGAATATCCTTAGTCCCAATGCATCCATTGCTAGGTGGGATCTGACCCTTGGTTTATTTTCCTTCTTGGTTCTTATCTGCGCTCAAGCCAGAATGGCTTCCAACCTTGCTTTCAGATCCATGAGGATGAGGGCCTTCTTCTACAATTGCTTTTCTAGCCATTCAGGCATCTGGGATCCTTCCTTTGGTGATTCATGATCACCTTCCTTCTTTTGAGCATGATGGATCTCCATGTCTTGGTGACCCGGGGCCTCTTGTTCTGTCTTTTCTTCCTCTTCTTCGTCAGAGTCGCAAATGAATACGACAGTTTATTTCTATGACTCGGTGACGGCTATTTTTTCCCTGGGGCTATCCTCCCCTTCATATGTTCTTCATGATGCTCTGCCTCTGGGATTTTCCTTGCTTTAACCTCTTCTTTAGGCTTTTCCTCTTCTTGATCTTTCTCTTCTTCTTTTACTTCTTCTTCTCCTATAGGAGGCATCTCCTCATCATGATCAGGGATTTTCTCTTGTTCTTTAGTAGGGCTCTGAGGTTACCTCCACTTCTTCATTTGTATCCTTCTTCTCCTCTAAAGGTTTCTTCTCAACTTCCTCCCCCACATCTCTAAGTTGTTGGGCCAACTCTTCCTCGATCTCTTGGTCAGAAATTTCCATGATGTATTTTGCACCTAGATCCTCAATATCTTCTTCAGAGGATTGTGTTTCCTCTTCCTCCTGAACTACCTCGTCAATGACCAAGTGTTGGTGCTTTGGGTGATCATGATAGTCATCAACTTCCTCTTCTATTTCTTTAGTGGCTTCCCTTTCTCATCTCTCCAACTCTTCAGAAATATGCATTGTTTCCTCCATCATAGGTGGTTCAGTCAGAGGAGGAGGGACAAGGAGGCTAGCGACAACTTATGCTAGGGTAGCCTACATTGCAGGGTTCATTAATACTCAAGAAAGCTCCATTGGTATGTTTTTCATATGCCTGGTGAAAGCTTTTGGGAGAGTGAGAGTGGTAATTGTTGTTGTAGAGGCTAGGGGACAACTGTTGATGGAGACATGGAGGAATAAGAGAGTGGAGAAGTGGTAGCAGAGGAAGAATCTATCACCATAATTTGTGCAGTAGGTGAGGTGGAGGCAAGGTGAACTAAAATGTCCACCACGGGTAGAGAAGAAACAGGAAATGATTGAGATCAGTGGAGGAGTAATGGTAGTGGAAAAAGTAGTGGAAATGAGAGTAGAGGCAACAGGTGGAGATTTGGGTTGCTCGACCTCTTCTTCCTCTCCTTCACAAAGGAGGTCCTTCTAAATGGTGGGCATCTCTGTGAAACCACCTGAATTCTTTGCTTTCTTAGAGGGCTCGCCCTTTGATGCTTTCCTGGAATAAACCTTATTCTTTGGTTGTAATTATGCCACCTCTTTTCTCTTCCTTGATCTAGTAGTAGGAGGGGAATTTGAGGTTTCCCCAGATGGGGCAGCAGCAGTTCCACTGTCCGTCTCGGTCTCGAGCTCTCCATATGTCAAAATGGCTCCTTCAAGTTTCAACTAAGCAATTTTCCCATCAATCCACTACTTTGTTCTTACCTCAATTGGCTTTGTCAGAATATAAAGGTCATTGACCTCTTCCTTGTCCCAATCAATCAAAGGCAACAGTAGGTTGAAAACAACATCGAATCTTGGATCAATTACATTATTTTCTTCCTCCACAACTTGATCTGAAACTAGGAACAAGTTAACCGTTTTAACAAAATATGTCGTCATGCACATATAGTGCCTCATGCATACTTCTTTATCATCATTTCAATTTTCCCATAATTTCTCAACATTGTGTAGATGGGCATATCATTTTCCAACCATCTTATTTAACTTTCCATACGAATCCATCTGTGGCTGGGCAATGTGAAGCTCTAGGTTGTATTCAATGATTTGCTTTTCTGAGTAGTCCACAACTGGGATGTGGGGATTGCATACATGCCTTGGATGAATATGAGAGGATAAGGAATCACCAACCAATGCTTGTCGCTCAGAAGAGTATGTGCATGTTGTAGCTATCTGGAGATTTCAAGCAATATTAGCTAGTCATTTGGATACTGGGGCAGCTTATATGGCCTCTCAGAGAAGTCCTCGGTTCTTATATAAGTAAACTTAGGAAATTGGATGAACATAAATATGAACTGACGGATCAAAGCATTTGAACTATGAGTGACTCTCCTTTCAAAATCACCTCCAAGTAATTTGATAATGTGCCCAATAAAGGCATCATTCACCCTGTGGTAATCTGTCTTGAAATTTCTATATTGGAGCTAGAGGTACCTGTCATATACCTTTAGTTCTCTTCTCAGAGTTTAGCTTGGTACCACAAATAGACCTCTCTACTGAGTGTGGTCATCCAACAAATAGAACAATTATGAGGTCATGTAGAACTGCGAGGTTTTCTTTACTACCACAAACTGCTCATGTAGACAGTTGCTAATCATTCCTACCCAGTGAAATTTGGTCTTCCCTCTGATGGTTTCTTCTATAAAATACAACATCCACTCTTGGAAACATGCTGTAGTTGGGAGGCCCATGACTCTACTCAGTAAGGTTACCAAATCATGGTAATCCTTGTGGAAATCACTTCTGAAAATCTCTTAAGAGACTTTGTTCATGTTGCCCCTCTTTTCCTTCAACCAATATTGATTGATCAACTTCTTGCATTTGAGGGGGTTAGCCTTCCATGTGCTTTTTATGCACTCCTTTGACGTCTCCTCCATCTCATCAAAGGTGGGGATGTGGAAAGTCTTCCTTATAGACTTGGAGGATGTCATGTCCCCTAGTTTTTGCAATTCTAGATATTATAAATTACAAATATTGATATACAATTAATAATGATACTGGATCAAAAGCTCATATGTCCTTATTGGATAAATGAGATTATTATTGATAAAGATGAAATTATATTATATACACATAAATAAATATATATATCTTATATTTGATATTTGAATGTATATATTGTATATTACATATTACATTTAAATATATATATATGTTCAATAATATATATATATATAAATAAATAATAATATTAATATATATTACTACATATAGTACAAATATCAGTTAACCTTTATAATATGAAATAAACAAATAACAAACATAAAAGTAAAATAAATAAACAAATATAAGATATAGAATCAGCAATAGCCAACATAGAGTAAACATGAATAAATAATGAGGCAATGATTCATTAAAGATTCATTGTTGTTTGGAATGCAGCGATCCAACAAAGAATCGCATCCCTTCAAAAGGAACGAACCTTATGAAGAGGGTATAATTGGAGGTTAGGAAAGAAAGGAAGGGAGAGGGATGAGCAAGAGAAGTAAAAAAAGAACGTGGGAAAGAAGATAATTCTGACTACAGATCAAGCAATGATAGGAGAAGACAACAGATTGGGATCTGTGTATTGATCAGAAGACGTCTATTTGCAGATCAATGAGAGATGAAAAGTGGAAATATAGGATGTAAGAAATATCAATGTTGTAAATAACATAGGTTCATCGATGAGGGGTGGTGAATAAAGAAAGGAATATCTATCATAAGGAATATGTGAATATATTCTCAGCTAGTGAATCAGTAGTATTAAAAAGCAGCAAACTATTCATAAGGGATATCTTTTAATTCCTGCAGAGTGTGGTATGCCCCCTTATGAAATATAATTCTTTATTTTTTCTAGTAATATTCATTATTCTCATAGTTATTGTAAGTATAATATGATTGCATATATATATATATAGATGATATGCATACTCATGAAAAAATGAGTATTCTAAGTTAAGAGTTATATATCTGATGCATAACAAGAAGGAAGATAGAAAATATAGAATTAAGGAATGTGTATATAATACTCATACAAGTCTATAGTTCTACATCTTATCAGGTATGGGTTCCATTATAATATGGATTAATAGAATAAGGTGTAGATCAAAGTTAGATTAGTATGCATCTCAATATGTAGATCATGATTAGTATAGTATGATAATTATTATCATAGTAAGTCAAACATGCATATCATACTATTATAGGTAAGATATGCATTTCATGCTAATTGTTTCATAGTTAATATGAGATCCATCTACTTGAGTTCACAATCAAACCATACGATTAATAATTGATTCTCATCACAAGTGCAGACCCAAATCTACCCCATAACAATAATGGTCAATTATATAAAACTAGAACACCATATGACATCATTACGATTTGGTACATGAATGACTCTATGGAATGATAGAGTCACATCCATGGGATCTTGATAGATGTTTAAAATCTACCCTAAAGTGTACTTATGACATATATTTAGAACTAGAAGAATCATTTATAGTGAAGGAGATGAATAATCCTTTGACAAGAATAAAAGTACTTATATCATCTTTGATCCTATTAGATTTTATCACTAAATTTATTGATCTCTAATGTTCTTGTGTGGTCAATTTTATGCGTGTTAAATATGCAAAAACAAATGAATCAAACACACCAATAAGACATTATATCAAAAATAGAATATGAAAATAATAGATATTGAAAACTCAGTATCCTGTTATCGATGTCATCCTATTGTCCTTTATCTCCAGTATTTTCATTGATTCTAGCTGGCTCTCAGATTGTATGCTAGGCTCAACGAACAGTCTTCCTAGAGAACGAGATTGAATATGAAATGCATGTAATTCTAAACTAAGACATGATTATTCTAAAACATGATTGTTAAGATGATAGATTATGATGATTCTATGAATAATAAAAATATAATGATAACGCTAGAATGCTAGAATGCTAGAATGCAATTAATCTCTAATTCATCTATTGTGTGTTGTAACCATTGCTTGGATTGGCTGTGCTATTTATAGAGTTTTTCAAAAGCTTCTAATTGGATGATATGATCAACGATTGTGAAAATTCCAAGCAGATCGAATGGTTGAAGATGGATGAGAGTGAAGAAAAATAGAAGAAAGCAAAAAGCAAGATTTGTTTTCTTTTATGTAAAAGAGGTAAGATAAGATGATAAAGATGAATTGTAAAAAATCATCTTTTTGTGAGATTATGGAAATATTTTGAAGAAGATAAATAATTAATTATTAAATTCAATTATTCATTTAAGGGTGACATAGAGGTTTTTTTTCTTAAAATAGAATATTTACCCTAGACTTTGAAGAATAATGGCAGACTTCATAATTAAATAGAATATTTAATTATGATTTTGAGAAGATATGGAAGATATTTAATTAAACTTTTAAGAAATGGTATGTAAATGAAATTAATTAAATAAGATATTTAATTAACTAGAAGAAAGATTTGAAAAGAAATATTTAAATTTAATTAAATAAAAAAGACTTAATTAAATTCAAAAAGTGATAATTAATTAAAATAAATAAAGTCTATTTATTTAATTAATCAAGTGGACATTTGAATGTGAAATAATTAAATAAAATTGATTTATTTAATTATGATAGAAGAATAAATTGAATGAACAATATAATTAAATTAATTAAATTTAATCATATGTAGAAGACTTTAGAGAAATTAATTAAATAATAAATATTTAATTAAATGCCAGGATTAATCAGATATGACCAATTTTATGTATCTACATTTTTCCCCTCTTTGAAGTGATGTGTGAAACGCATTGCTTCAAAGAAAATATTTCTGCTTTTGAAATTTGTTGTGTTTGACTTTGCCCCTTTTCTGAAAAATATGCCCCTGACCTGATTCTGATATGTTTCCGATTGAAAGATGTTGTTGGTGTTAATGATGCCCCCTCAGGAGGTAAATCACTGATGATGATGAGTTGTTGATAATGTTGGAAAAATGTGATTTGATGATGAGATTTGGATTTGGATGTGAATTCAATGATTTAGCTCTTGAAAAATGATGTATAAGGATGCCCCAGTGTGAAAATAAAGTCAAAGTTAGATAAAAAGATAAAAAATGCCACAAAACTTACCTTTGGTTGACCTTTAAAAGGTTAAAAGGTAGAAAAGGACAAATCATTTGCACTTTTTGACTTTTAGAATCCTGTTGCCCTGATAGTGACCTGACGAGATGGAGATTTTGTACCACCGACACAGATTCGAGCGGGTCTGCTGATATCAGAGACCAGCTGCTTATGGACCACAAGTGAGTAGATCCAACCTCTTTTGTTGTCAAATTTTTCCGTTTTGAATTGATTTTTTACTATTTTTCCTACAGATTTAGGTTTGAAAATTCTGTTTTAGCGCTTTTAGGAAAAAATTTAGCACTTTCGATAACTGTTTTAGCACTTTCGATGTGTGTTTTAGTGCATAGAGGATGAATTTAGCATTTTTGATGTAGAAACCAGTTTAGCGCATTCGATAAAAAGAGTAGCGCTTATAGGATGTCGTAGAAAAATTAGGGTTTTAGCACATCTAGGAAAAACATTAGCGCATTTAGGATTGTCACGCATCCAAGAAATATAGTGGCGCTTTGGATTAGAGTTTTAGCGCTTTTAGGGATATAGCGCATAGAGGAAATGATTGAGCACTTTCAGGGTAAAGAATGGTGCATATGAGTTTTAGCGCATCCAAAATATAGAATAGCGCATATGAGTTTTAGCACATAGAGGCCGTGGATTAGCACATCTAGGAAAAATAGACCGAATGTGTGATTTGATGAGAGTGATGAAAGAATGATGATGTATATTGCTTCCTTGGTCAATAGATAGAGAAATTGTCTTATCATCATGTTGACATAGATAGAAAATCTGATCAATAATTGATAACTTTGTTTCCAACATAGAAATCAAAGAGTAGATAGCTAATAACTTTGTTTCCCCTGTACAAAAAAAAAAGAGTAGATGACTGATAGGACTTCTGATAAATTTGCTTTCTGCGATAGAGAACAAATAGTAGATTATTGATGTGAAAAGATATTTGCATTCGTGACTGAAATACAAATAGGATGATGTTTTGATTGTTGATAAATTTACATTCTTGAAAAAGAAAACAAATAGTAATTGATGATAGAACATATTGATGTGATATTCAGATAGATAGTTTGTGTATTGATTGTATGATGTGAATCACTTAGATAGAACACTTGATATGGGGCACTTGATATGGGTCTGATGAGTATGTGTCACTGATATGGGTTATAGATAGATATGAGTTAGATTGATTTTTCCTGATTGAGATTGAATCATTGATATGATGTTGATTGATTGTCTTTGTGATAACCGAAAATAGGTTTTCAAAAACCTCCAGATTAGGGAGCGTCATTCGGCAGGGTGGGATAGGATACCTGAGCTGACACCAGATGATGTAGCATTGATAGGGGCCTATGGATTTAGATCATTGTTGTCCATGCCTTTGATTCAGGTCAACAAGGGACTATTGACCGCATTGGTAGAGAGGTGGCATTCGGAGCACAACACCTTTCATTTGCCGACTAGTGAGGTGACTGTGACTCCAGAGGATGTGTATAGGATTCTTGGTATTCCGGTGGTAAGCGCCCTTATGTTCTATGATCACAAGGAGATCGGTGGTATAGATGCTTTGAGGAGAGTATTTGGTGATGCATAGATAGCAGGGTATTGGGTGCCATGGGCTGACTTTAGGGGATATCCAGCCTTGCCTGCAATTTTGGGTGCATTCATTAGAGGTCTCCATTGCCCAGATCACTGGTCAAAGGGACTATCAGTGGGATGGGGGAGAATCCTTGAGCAGATGTTGACTGGTGAGGTGACTGTGACTCGAAAGGATGTGTATAGGATTCTTGGTATTCCAATGGTAGGCGCCCTTGTGTTCTATGATCACAAGGAGCTCGGTGGTATAGATGCTCTGAGGAGAGTATTTGGTGGTATTCATTTTCCTGCTAGTGAGGTGACTGTGACTCTAGAGGATGTGTATAGGATTCTTGGTATTCTAGTGCTAGGCGCCCTTGTGTTCTATGATCACAAGGAGCTCGGTGGTATAGATGCTCTAAGGAGAGTATTTGGTGATGCGTAGATAGCAGGGTACTGGGTGCCATGGGCTGACTTTAGGGGATATCCAGCCTTTCCTACAATTTTGGGTGCATTCATTGGAGTTCTCCTTTGTCTGGATCGTCGGTCAAAGGGACTATCAGTGGGATGGGGGAGGATCCTTGAGCAGATGCTGGTATAGCCATGGAGGTACGCCTGGGGGAGTTGCATGTTGGCACATCTATATCATTACCTACATCAGGTGGTGTACCGAGGTGCTTCGAGTATATCTTGTGGTGTGACATTGCTCCAGATCTTGGCGTGGGAGCATATTGTAGTGACGAGGCCAGCTTGTCCTAGAGTGAGGCCACTAGGCAGGCCCTATGTGTATGCCTATGCGATGTTTCTTGTCCAGCCCAAGTTGGGCAAGTTGGATTACTAGAGGCGGTGCCTTGATGACATGGATGTCGTGATATGGCAGCCATACCTAGATTGCGAGCCCTGGGATACGGATCATTTAGAGATGTCGTTTGTATGTATGCCCCAGTTTTTGATAGGGAGGACCCAATTTATTATTGAGAGGTTTTTGGCCATGCGAGTACATCGACAGTTTGGATTCACTAAGGGGATTCCTTAGGGAGTTGCTCACTATGTGCGGAGCAAGGATGAGGCAGGATGGGGACCTGGCATTTCATACCAAATAGCCTATACAGAGTATGTTGCTTTAGCACCTGAGGCATGGGATGATAGGCAGGATATTGTTGACATTGGGATGTCTGAGGAGTACTCTATTTATTTTCATACACATCCATTTCCACGGTCGACATGTCCTGATGAGCCAACACTCATTTTGGTAGTACCACAACCAGGAGCCGGGAGACAGGAGGATGTGGTAGGTGGTGAGCAGGCAGCGATTGGGGGAGAGGATGAGGAGAGTGGAGAGGAGGAGGAAAGCTCAAATGGGGATGATGGGGATGACGGTGGAGATGAGGGGCCGGTGCTAGTGAGACTGAGGCCAGATATTTTGGGCGATGTGCGGATCATGCGGAGGACGGTGATCAGGGTTGACTCCACCTCTCAGCAGGGGCAAATAGATACTCTGTAGGCCCAGGTGCAGGCGTTACAGGGACAACAGGTGCAGTTGCAGGGCCAATTGGTTCAGGCACAGGGTTGGTCACATAGTTACAGGCATAGTTGGAAAAATCCCAGGCACAGGCACAGAGTATGGCACATGTACAAGCACAGGCACATCCTCCTACCCTAGACCCACAGGTAGCCCAGTTGATTACAAAGAGGGATGCATTGACACAGAGGGTGGTAGAGGTCGAGGGTGTTGCTCAGAGGCTGATGGGAACTATGGAGAGTGCATCGTTATGAGAGGCCATTGCAAAGGGCTTCAAGATGGCCAGAGAGGCAGAGTATTATCGAGTCCGATATGAGGAGTTATGTCCTCCTGAGCGTAGAGAGCCTTTCCCACGGTCCCACACTAGGACCAGGAGTAGGACACGGACAGCGACACAGAGCATGGGGGTTACCGGGCCTCAAGGGGAACCAGATGCAGGGACTAGTGGTAGGCCACCATCCACGAGACCAGCTCCATCAGGGGGTTCCACTAGCCAGACATGAGTGATGTATGTAGGATTTTATGTGATGTATTTCATATTCTTGGAGCATGTATATTCAATTTTTTATCATATCTCATGTATCTTTTTAGACTTTTTAGTGTCATTGGAGTTTTGGACATTTGTATGTATTTTTGATGAGCAATGATATGCAGCAGTGATGATTTTTGATGATGTGTTGCATTTGATATGATGATATGAGATGGGTATGCATTTATTTCCTTGTTTATGTGATATGGATTTTGATACATAGTTGGGATGATCTACTGACTAATATGATTTGCAGGATTATGTGATATGATGATGTGCAATATGATGTGTACTAATGATCTCATGCAAGTGGATGATGATGGTAAAAATGCAACATGTTGAGATGATATGGTATGAATTGTTAATGATGTGGAAATGTAATGTTTGTATGAACTTCTTTGTGTTTTTATTTTCTAAAATGTTATAAATGATGATGATGTGATGTGTTTATGAAATGCATGATGAATTTATGATATATAATATGAATCAAATGTTGTATGAAAAATGATAAATAAAATGGTATTGAAAATGAGAAAAGATGTGAATGATAAATGATGAAATGTATGCTATGAAATGTAATGAATATGATAAAGATTGATGAGATGATAAAATGAGATGGAATGATAAAACAAAATGAAATGAAATGATATGATATGATATGAAATGTAATAGTAAAAGAAAATGAATTATGAGATGAAATGATATGAGCTGATGAGATGATGGTAAATGATAATTATATGAATAATGAGGATATGATAATGATGATGAATACAAAAACAAAACAAAAAAAAAATGGTTAAATAATGATATGATAGAAAATGCAATGTAATGATATGAAAGGATGAAATGTAAAATGATATGGAAAAACGAAATAAAATTGAATGATATGATATGAAATGTACTGTAATAAAATGATACGGAATGATGAAACAAAATTGAATGCAATGTAATGTAATAAAATGGAATGATAAAATGAAAGAAATTGAATGCTATGATGAAATGAAATGGGATGAGATGAAACAAGATGAAATGTAATGATATGAAAATGAGATGATATGTAAAATGTAATAAGATAAAATGAAATGATATGGAATGATATGATATGCAATGTAATGTAATCAAATGAGATGATATGAAATGGTAAAATGAAATGAAATTGAATGATAACATGAAATGAAATTGAATGATATGATGAAAATGTAACGGAGCTGGAAAATGGAAAATAATGATGTAAAATGAAAATGACATGAAAATGATGGATAACAAAATAATGAAAAATGAGTAGTGAATAAATGAATGATACGAAATGATATGAGAATAAAACAAAGATGATAAAAATGAGAATGTCCCATGATTATGCAATGAAATGATAATGCATCATGAGGGATAAATAATTGAGAAAGGATCCAAATGATGAATGTTAAACTATATGATATGCACAAGATAAAATGATACTTAAATGAGGATGAAACAAATGTCCAAATGTCCTCCGCATATAGTCCAAAGAGACATGACAACCGTTGATTTATCTGTTCAGCTTGGGTTAAAACTCTAATGCAAATCTAGTATGTAGATATATACATTGATGTAAATGAAAACCAACTGTTTGTTGAGCCTTCAGGTAGCTTTTTTGAATCATTATAGAGCCTTATAAAATGTTGGTAGTATGCACAAGCATCATAGGGGAGATTAGCACCAATGGTGACCTGAGTACAACTTTCATGATTTTTGATATAGCAAGCGAACACAAGCATCGAGGTATAATTGAACCGAGATGACCGGAGCATTTCTTGCATAAATAGACAAAGACTAACCACCTTCTGATGCAAACGTGGAATTGTCGTCAAGAATATGCTTTAACCTCTAGACACCAAACAAAGAAAAATCATCCTCCTTCCTTGCCACTCTAGTTCAATACATCATTGAGTGTGCTCCAAAGAGATGATATCAAAAAATCAAACAACCATTGTTCAAAGTGTAAAACTAATATTTCAATCATTATTCAGATTTTAGATCATCCAGATATGAGCCATGATATGGTATTTTGCTAAAAAACTATTGTGATATGGATCAATGGTTGGATAGTTGTTCATGTGATTTCATTGTTTGTTCGCATGATTGAGTTTTATATCATTGTTGGGTTGTTTTGGTAGAACCTGAAAGTTGGTTTCCTCAGAGTATGTCAATGTTTTTCCCCCAGTATTTGACACAACTTGTTGAAAAAAATATGTACAATAATCAAGCCATGGTAAGACGTTATCGCTTTAAGCAAATGATGGCAACATGATGCTTGGTATGACCCTAAGATGAAGGAAAGATGCATGAAATGAAAGTTGAAAAGCAAAGTGCAAAACATGAATTAATAGATGGAGAGCTACAAATAGCGTCTGTTTGCCAGATTTTCACTATTTTTATTGCATCTTTTGATTTATTTATTTATTTTTATTTATTTATTTATTTTTGTCACTACCGAGATGCCTGTTTTCCAGGTTTTCACTAGGGTAACCATTTTTCTCAGGACTTTTTCTACTGTTTTTGTATTTCTTAAGGACTTTTTCTGATGTTTTTGTATTTCTTCAGGACTTTTTCTAATGTTTTTGTATTTCTTCAGGACTTTTTCTGAGATGATGATAAACTACTTCAAACATAATACTTTTTCAGGTGCATGCTATTGATGGGTTCGTCAGATAGGTCCCCTTCTGGCATTGACAGCTTGTATGCTCTTGAACTATATACTACTATGACCACATACGGACCCAGCCAATTAGGTTCAAACTTTCCTTTCTTCTCTCTGTTGCGTGGGTTCTCTTTTAGAACAAGATCACCAGCCTGAAAGGTACGCAGTTTGACTCTGTGATTATAGCTGCGAGACATCATTTGTTGATAGGCTTTCAAATGATTAGTTGCTCGTTGTCTCTTTTCATCAACAAGTTCTAGTTCTTGCAATCGGGAAACTCTATATTCATCATCTGTTATGAGACCTTTCAGTGATACTCTAAGTGATGGGATCTCAAGTTCTAGTGGTAAAATGGCTTCTACTCCATAGACAAGAGAAAATGGCGTTGCTCCTGTTGGCGTTTGAATACTAGTTCAGTAGGCCCATAATGCGGGATTAAGTTGGACGTGTCAATCTTTCCCTACATCATTCACAGTCTTCTTCAAAATTTTCAATATTTTTTTATTTGAGGCCTCCACTTGGCCATTCCCTTGTGGATAATAAGGTGTTGAATATATGTGTTGAATATGGAATCTCTCACAAAGTTCATCAACATCCTGATTCTTGAATGGTCATCCATTATCTGTGATGACGGAGTTGGGAATGCCATACCTATAAATGAGATAGTTAAGTATGAATGATGTGATTTGTTTGCCAGTGACCTTAGTGAGCAGGACTGACTCAATCCACTTGGTAAAATACTCTATCGCTGTGATGATGAACTTGTGTCCATTTGAGGATGAAGGATGAATCTTGCCAACTAAATCCAACCCCATTGAGAGAATGGCCAAGTTGGTACAAACGGTTGTAGTTCTTGTGTCAGTGCATGAATGAGATTTTCGTGTATCTGACATTTAGAGCACTTCGTTACAAAAGTGAATGATTCCCTCTCCATTGTAGGCCAGTAGTAACCCATTCTAATCAATTTTTTAGATAAGGTTAGTCCACTTGAATGAGTACCACAAATTCCACCATGAACTTCTTGTAAAGCCTTATTGGATTCATCACATTCAAGACATCGAAGTAAAGTACCATCAAGACTGTGGCGATAGAGAGTGTCAACGATAAGGGTATAGCGAGAAGATTGGCAGATAAAGTTGCGCTTTGGTTACGAGATAAGTCAAGTGGTAAGATGTCATCTTTTAGGTAGGCATAAATCTTTCCATACCAAGGTGAATCAGATCCTACTAAGTGGCAAATGATTTGGCTTCCAAGTGTGTCATAGGAAGCCATAGATGATTGTTCCGCTAGAAATTTGTAGCAAGCTTGAGTTTTTGGGAGTTGTAACAATGAAGCGATTGTGGCCATAGCATCAACTGCCTTGTTATCAAGCCTTGGAATTTGAATGAACTTGATGTCTACAAAGTATTTCTTGAAATCGTCAACCATTTTCTTGTACGACAACAATTTGTCATCTTTGGTCTGATAGTCATCATTGATTTGGTTAATGACTAACTGTGAGTCACCATAAACTTGTAATTTTGTGATTCTCCATTCCAATGCTATTGTGAGTCTAGTGATTAAAGCTTCATATTCGGCTATGTTGTTAGTGCATGGGAACATTATCCAATATGACCGAGGAATGTTATTTCCTTGAGGAGTGACAAAGAGTATGTATGCCCCCGATCCATGTTGAGTAAAGGAGCCATCAAAATATAATGACCAAGGTTGCTTTGATTCTGCGATGAAGACATCAACATCTGGAAATTCAATGTGCATGGGATGTTCTGCTTGTAGGGGTGCTTCAGCCAGTTGGTCAGCAATAACTTGTCCTTTGATTGTTTTGCGATCCATATAATGAATATCAAACTCGCTTAAGATCATGACCCATTTTGCTAATCTTCTTATTAATGTGGCCTTGCTTAATAGATATTTGAGTGGATCAATCTTTGCAACAAGATTAATTGTATGAGTTAACATGTAGTGTCAAAAAATTTGCGAAGAAAAGACTACTACTAGACAAGCCTTCTCAATGAAAGTGTAGTTGAGTTCATGACCTGTTAATGTATGGATGATATAATAGATTGCATGTTCTTTTCTTGTAGATTCTTCTTGTGCTAACAATGCCCCAAGGATGTCTTTGTGGCAGCAATGTATAAGATGAGTGGTTTGTCTGGATTTGGTGGTATCAGAACTAGTGGGTTCATTAAGTACTGCTTGATTTGTTGAAAGGCCATTTCGCACTTATCATCCCATTTGAAAGGAACATTCTTATGTAGTAGATGTGTGAAAGGTAAACATTTTTCTGCTAGTTGTGCAATGAATCTTTGTATGTCCCTATAGTGATCTCAACTGACTGATATTCCTTGGTGGAGGCATTTCCATGATTACTTGTACCTTGGCGAGATCTACTTCAATTCCTTTTGCTAAAACTATATATCCCAAGAGTTTTCCATATGTGACTCTGAAAACACATTTCTTAGGGTTGAGGTGTACTTTGAACTTTTCCAACCTTGCAAATATTTTAGATAATATCGCGAGATCTCCTTCTCTTGTGTATGATTTTTCTAGTATGTCATTGAAATAATCTTCCATGAATGTGTGCATCATGTCATGAAAAATTGTATTCATAGCTATTTGGTATGTAGCACCAACATTCTTTGAACCGAATGGCATGACATTCCAATAGTAAGTCCCCTAGGGACATGTGAAAGTTGTTTTGTCCTGGTCTTCTGGTGCAATCTTGATTTGGTTATAACCAGAAAAACTATCCATTAGTGAATACATGGAATGGCCAGCCATTAGATCAACTATAGTATTAATTCTTGGAAGAGAAAAATAATCCTTAGGACATGCCTTATTAAGATCTCTGAAATTTGTGCACACTCAAACACTTTTTTTAGGTTTGGATACAGGAACAATGTTGGAGATCCATTCTGCATAATCAATTGAGCTTATAAATCCCACATCGAGGAGTTTCTTAAGTTCTTCTTTAACTAGTAGTGCCACATGAGGATGCATCCTTATAAGTATTTGTTTCACAGGCTTTACTCCTAGTTTAATGGACAAGTGATGCATTATAAGATCTGAATCAATACCTGGCATGTCCGCATAAGACCAGGAAAAGTTGACTTGATTTTCTCTAAGAAATTCCATGAACTCGAGTACTTCTTTATATGTCATTAATGTTGCTAACTATAGAATCCTCGGTTTCTCTGTAGTTTCAAGATTAACTGCTTTTGTAGGCTCAATCAAGATAGGTGATTACTCATGATAGTGCTCCAAGAGAGTTCAAGTATCCCATCATCTGGTGCCTTAAAAAGGCTTTCACCGTCTGATACGCTCTTTGTTTTATCTTTTGTTTGATCTAACACTGCCAGATTCTAGTTTTCACCATTACATCTTTCTTTTTTATTTTTACTTTTGCAGTTAGGAAACTTGACACTCTCCTGACTAAGGATCTCATGCCAAAAATTTCCAGTGGAAAAGTTATTTACATCATCTATAGAAAGGAAGTTTACAATAGATTCGTCAGTTGGGAACATAGGTATATCTAGAGGTTCAAATAGATCCCAATCAATGAGATCGAGATGTATTAGCGGTAGCGAGTCATTAGGTTGCATGAAATCAGCTATGGTTATGGTCATAGCAAAGGTGTATATAGGATATGAGATATGAGGTAGATCAATAATGGTACTATCCTCACGATAGTCTTGTTCGATTAAATCTGACTCGGTATCACTAGAATCATAGTTGCGTTGTAGTTCTGATTCTTGTGATTAGGTCCCCGAACCTTCTCCTTTGATTAGAGTAGGCGTATACTTGTGTATTACATCAACCTGTTTATCCCTCTAGAATTCATCATTATGGATGGTATCCCATTCGTATTCTCCAGAGTCTGTGTCAGAGTTATTATCGATGAAATTCTAAATTGTTGTCAAGCATGCTTCCCTTGGTTCAGAACTTTCTTGCAATGTGAGTACAGTATCATTCAATTGTTTGGATGTTGTTTCTTTCAAGCTAGTATCATAGCCTAGTCATGTCTTATCTTTTGCAGCAAGTCCTAGAGGATCAATAGGCTCAACTACTCCTTTTCCTTTTCTGATAGGACCATTACCCTCATAGCCCATCTTTTGCATGATTGAATATCCCTTACCATATTTATCAGTTGGTAACTTGATATTAAGAACTGTTTCATCTACATCTTCATCTCTATAGAGCCATTTTAGCATTTCGCTATCCCCAATATCTTCCATTGGGAATTTCTC
The DNA here is from genome assembly GCA_007258455.2 of Sequoia sempervirens. Taxonomy (NCBI): domain Eukaryota; kingdom Viridiplantae; phylum Streptophyta; class Pinopsida; order Cupressales; family Cupressaceae; genus Sequoia; species Sequoia sempervirens. Next base: position 120,424,254 of record VDFB02000002.1, read on the forward strand.
TTTGATAAATTGTCCATTGAACTTTGTGATTGGTTCTACCACTGATTTTGTTGATGTTGACGCTACAGATATCTGATGGTGCGGGATAGAAGGTTGTCCATGTGACCGAGGTGATGTAGGAAGATTAGCCAAATAGAGAGAATATTCTCCTACTCCATTATCCTTGAACCGTAGTTGTTTTTCAAATGTTTTGGTTAGTTGATTGATTTGTGTATCAACTTTTGGAGAAGCGCTAATAGTCACTTCTTGATTGTTAGGAACCAAAGTTTCTTGACTAGCTTTGATGGTAGCACAAGTTTGACTATGAGAATTATCAGCTGATATCATGATCTCCTATTTGTCATAAGGAAACTTAAGACACTGATGATATTTAGATGGTACAACTTACATTTCATGGATCCAAGGATGACCCAACAAGATGTATGCGAGATCACGGTCTAATACCTAACAGAAAATATTTTTTATAACAGGTCCCACTTTGATTGGTAGCATGATTAAACCCTTGGATGCTCTTTCCTCATCATCATAGGATTTAATAGTAATCTTCCTTCTGGGATCAATGGAATCCTCAAAAAATCCTAAAGCCCAAATTAATTTCATGGTACATATATTCAAACTAGCACCTCCATCTATTAGTACACGTCTGACACAAAACTTGTGGACCATGACTTCTAAGTATAATGATGAATTATGGGGATGTGTCATGGAAACATCATCTTTTTTGGAGAATGAAAGGCATGTGGGTGAGGACAAATGTCCCACCATGGCTTGAAATTGGTCTACATTCAGATCATCGGATACAGTTATTTCAATGAGGGCTTTGTCTAGAATTTCCTTATGCACTGGGGAAATCTTCAGAAGTTCCAAGATAGAGATCTAAGTAGAAGTTTTTCCAAGTTGATTGATTAAATCATATTGATGTGGAAGCAGTGGCATAGTGGATTTTGAAGGAGCACCTTTTAGGACAACTTTAGCTTGTGCCCTTGTTGTTACGTTAACTTCTCGATACTCCGCTTTCTCTTTGACTTTTATAACATTAACCCACTTGTCATCAGTGTAGATATGATTGATTATATGCTCATCGATATGATTCACATTCTTTCTAGAAGACTCACCATTTTGATAGTTGGGAAAAGGATTTTGAAATGCTTGGTGGTCTTCGCTTGATTGTTGGTTTCCTTCTATTGTGACAATGTCTTTGTCGATTAAATCTTGAATAGCGTTCTTTAAGGCTTGGCAATTATTCGTACGATGGCCTTTAGATCTATCATATTCACAATAGTACACATCATTCCATGATGGCGGCTTCACACTAGGTTCGAAGAAGTTACGTTGAGGCGGTAGGGTAATGACGTTCTTTTCCATCAAGTCTTTAAGGGTGGATTCTAGAGATTGTCCCAACGGAGTAAAAGTTCTTTTGTTGGAGAAAAATGAAGATCATTGTGGATTCGTGTTTGATGTATTTCCTAAGGTGTTATTGTTGTTGTTTCCATGATACCCTTGGTTGTTGGTATTATTTTGATTTGGAACAAAATTTGGATTTTGGTTATTCCTCGGAGGAGGAGGATTGTTTCCCTGATTCGTAACCAAGTTGACATTGTTGTAGTTGTTGTTGCGAGGAACACTAAGAACAACTGGCTTAGGTGAGACATGATGTGCATCTACAACACCATCATTCACCACATTCTTGTTGCGAGTCCAAAATCTAGATTTGTCATTGTGATGATTTGAGGAGCTAGGATTGTCTTTATCAAGTTTGATTATCCCTCTCTGGACTAATGCATTTTCAATTGTGATTGCATTTTCAATCATTTTCTGAAAAGAGGGAGGACAATGAAGATTTAGAGGATAACTCATCTCTTGATCCAAGCTATTTATGAATGTAGTGATCTTTTCCTTTTCAGGAACATGACATGGATATCTAGCAAACAATCTTCTCCATCTCTAAAGAAATGTGATGAATGGTTCACTAGGTTTTTGCTTAGCCTTGCATAGATCAATCATTGTGATCCGATGTTGTATGTTATAGGAATATTGAGAGATGAACTTGTTGATCAATTCCTCAAATTTTTTGACAGGCGGTGTAATTTTTTATAACCATTCCATAGATTGGCCTCCAAGACTTAGTGGGAACAAATGCATTAAGTATGTATCCTCATGAGCGAATTCTAAAGTCATGTTTTGAAATTCTCTAATATGGTCAATGGGATCCAATTTTCCGTTATAACTATCAAACTTTAGAATTTCACAATGCTTAGGAAACAGAATCATGTTGAGACGTCAATCAAAAGGATATGGACAGATATCATCAAGAGTGTATGTCTTTGTTGTGGCTCCCCCTTGTAGATCTTTAATTTTCCCTTCTAATGTTTTAACATGTTGAGTCAAGGCACTAAGACCAGATAATGGTGTTTCATCAGGATTACTCTTTATGTTCTCAGTATCAAAATCATGAGGCAGTTTAGCTCCTTTGTTAGCCAAAAATAGGAAATATTTTTGTTTGCCTCGTGCTACGATCCTTTCTACTTCTCTTAGAAATTTAGGATCTTGTTCAGCTTCTTTAAGGTGACGTTCTTCTTCTTGTTCATCCTCACTATCCTCAAGGGTTTTTCTCAAATCACTGTCAAAAGTAAACAGATCTTTTGCTCCTTCGGCCATGTTGTCTTCAAAAAGGGGATTTCGACTCAAACTATAAAGGGGGTCACTATTTTCACCTTTCTTTTGAGTTGTTGAGGTATGATATTCTTGTTGAATATCTTCCTTCAGTTTATTGTATTGTGATCGTGTAAGAACAGGCATATGATTTCAAGATGTTCTCCTAAACTTAGATCATAGTTTGATGAGTGCAATCAATGATGATGTTTTAATCTGATAAGATGAAAATCTTATGATATGATCAAAACTATGTTTCCTAATTCATGGTTGTGGCTTCTAGTGATAAAGGATGTCAGAATCTTGTTGGGAGAAGTTGAACCAAGAATTTTAGAAGTTTGTGATGAAAGGTGCACTTGTAAGATTTGATCCTTATTTTCAAAGAGTGGTCAATATATCATATAGCCTATTTTAACTCACTGAATTATTTGACTAGGATGTGACGAATATTCGATAGAAGGTTGTGGTATATAGTTGAAATCAAGAGCCTGATTGTGATTGTGTCATTGAGAGAGGGATCTTCTATGAAAATAGGCTCGTGAATCTAGAGGGTCCACAACGTATTTGTCAGTAAATCTTCTGACAAAATCTTGGTATCTATGGAGAAACTTGTGATAATAGAGCAAGACGTTTCGACTCTTGTATAAAAACTTCCTTCATTGTAATATTTTCTTGTAACTTAGAGGTTTCTTGGGTTTCCTAATCCTATTGGCAATTGACTTCTTGAAAAACTTGGTAGATTTCCACTCCCTAAGCATGAGAGAAAATTTTAATACGTTACTGGACCGAGAGTGCTATAAGCTCATATCTATCAAAAATAATGATTTGGGAAAAAATGACAGATGCGCTTTTTTGTTGCCTATATGCGCTTCAGAAATAGGGATATGCACCAAAGAAATGGTCAAATGTGCTTCAATATGTCCTAGATGCGCTAATCTGTATCCTATATACGCTTCAGAAAATGTTTTTGACAGTGACTAAAAAATTTTGTTTTCAGAATAGCCAGCGTATGCGCTAAAAGACTCAATGTGCTAAAACAGACCCTAAAAGTGCTTATTTAACCAGTGAATGCACCAGAACAGACCTTATATGTGCCATAATATACCCTAGATGTGCTAAAATAGGTTTTTCCCAAATATTTTTTTGAATAGTTGAGAATAGTTTTTAGCTAAAATTTGACATGTTCATTTCAGATGATCTTTATCTAAATTAGTGTGATTGAAAACACAGCAAACACCTTGAAAATAGTTGTTTTTAAGTCCTATACTAAACATTAAGTGTATTTTTCAAAAAAAAAAAATCAAAAAGTGTTTTCACAGGTTTTACACATGACAAACAGTTCAAGCAGACTCACTCTTAGTACTTAGGTAGGTCATCATAATAATCAACAGTCCACATCTTAGAACTGCGTCGACTCACACAACCGTGTCACCCCCGAAGGGGACCTATGTTTTTTTCTTTTCCAGGTGTGTACTCAGAGTGATGGAAGTGGATACGTGATCCCCTGAACAAACGGTCCTTGGCAGTTATATGGTGAGTATCTTGGGGGTAGATTCTTCCCTCCCTTGCACTGTGATTATTATGATGTTCAAAAACTGACTTCGGCTGGATACTACACTAGGTTCATAGTAAGGGTTTCCGTTCGGTGCGGCAATAATAAACTCCCTCAGGAGACCTCCCAACCTTTAGAACAAAGGATTTAGGGATAGTTATCTTGCACACTACCGAAAAAAAAAAGGATTTCCCTTGATTTTCTTTAAATTTTATAGTGGGCGGAATAGCCTGGCTTTGGCTTGAACCCACTTGAGTCGTTCCTCTTGGGTGAGTACTTTTTCCCACAAGAGCAGGCCCTCTACAGGATGTAATAAAGCAGTAAAATTGCATGAATGTAAAAGGAAATTCTGGTATTATGGTCACCCAGTTAAGGGGAGAGCATAGACCTATTGCCACAAACACAATAGACACTATTCTTTTTAAAACCCAAATCACAATGATCTAAACTACATGAAGATGTTGCTTCATAGAAAGCATGGGATTCATTTTAACTGCAAAATCAGTGTATGGTGACTATCCTAGATTGCTTTATTTTAAATCCATGTCTAGATCCTAGGGTTGCTTCCTTTTAAAACCAGTTGTGACTATCCTAGATTGGTTCTTTTTAAGCTAGAAAAAGGTTCTATCTGTGGAAGGCGTAGACTTAGAAACCTGTTTAATTAAAACTTGTATGTGCCAAAAGATCCCGTATATGCGCAACAAAAACAAGTTAATATGTCAAAACATATCATAAATGCGCTACAGAAAGTCCCAAAAGGGCTACAAAAACTCCTAAATGCGCTAAAACAGAATGCAGCTAAATTTCTTTTTTTTTGTTTTTCAGAAATTTTTAACAAACTAAGAAACAGTTCCTGGATGCACCTAAACAGTTTCTAGATGTGTCGAAGCACCTACAAAAGTGCTGAAAGAAACCACAGATGCACTTTAAAAACCTGCAGATGTGCTTCGAAAATCCTCGTATGCACTAAAACAGAAAATTTTGTCGAAAATTCGAATTCCAAAACGCGAAATCCTGTCAGAAAACCTGCAGATAAATGTTAAAAATGGGGCAAGGCCCCACGATGGGTGCCAATAATGTGTGGTCAATTTTATGCGTGTTAAATATGCAAAAACAAATGAATCAAACACACCAATAAGACATTATATCAAAAACAGAATATGAAAATAATAGATATTGCAAACTCAGTATCATGTTATCGATGTCGTCCTATAGTCCTCTATCTCCAGTATTTTCATTGATTCCAGCTGGCTCTCAGATTGTATGCTAGGCTCAACGAACAGTCTTCCTAGAGAACGAAATTGAATATGAAATGCATGTAATGCTAAACTAAGACATGATTATTCTAAAACATGATTGCTAAGATGACAAGTTATGATGATGCTATGAATAATAAAACTATAATGTTAACACTAGAATGCTATAATGCTAGAATGCAATTAATCTCTAATTCATCTATTGTGTGTTGTAACCATTGCTTGGATTGGCTATGCTATTTATAGAGTTTTTCAAAAGCTTCTAATTGGCTGATATGATCAACGATTGTGAAAATTCCTAGCAGATCGAATGGTTGAAGATGGATGAGAGTGAAGAAAAATAGAAGAAAGTAGAAAGCAAGATTTGTTTTCTTTTTTGTAAAAGAGGTAAGATAAGATGATAAAGATGAATTGTAAAAAATCATCTTTTGTGAGATTATGGAAAGATTTTGAAGAAGATAAATAATGAATTATTAAATTCAATTATTCATTTAAGGGTGACACAGAGGTTTTTTTTCTTAAAATAGAATATTTACCCCAGACTTTGAAGAATAATGGCAGACTTCATAATTAAATAGAATATTTAATTATGATTTTGAGAAGATATGGAAGATATTCAATTAAATACAGATATTTAATTAAACTTTTAAGAAATGGTATGTAAATGAAACTAATTAAATAAGATATTTAATTAACTAGAAGAAATATTTGAAAAGAAATATTTAAATTTAATTAAATCAAAAAGACTTAATTAAATTCAAAAAGTGATAATTAATTAAAATAAATAAAGTCTATTTATTTAATTAATCAAGTGGACATTTGAATGTGAAATAATTAAATAAAATTGATTTATTTAATTATGATAGAAGAATAAATTGAATGAACAATATAATTAAATTAATTAAATTTAATCATATGTAGAAGACTTTAGAGAAATTAATTAAATAATAAATATTTAATTAAATGCCAGGATTAATCAGATATGACCAATTTTATGTATCTACAGTTCTAATGTCTCGTTGAGAAATACTTTGAATGCAAGATTTGGGTTTAAGTGTTTCCGTCAGAAAGGGGACATTATAGAGGACAGGTCATCCAATACGTTCCCATCTCAATCCACAATTCTCTTGGTTGCTTCTTGGTAGGCCTCTCTGTAGGCCATCACTAGCTTAGGACCCATGAAGGCAAGTAGGAAACCAGCTTCCCTGGCCAACCCTCTTTTCCTAATCTTCTTTGCATTCTCTATGGTAGGGTTGACGATGACCCTCTACTTGAATTCATCAATATCAATGTGCCCCAAGTTTGTATTTGACACAGTGTCCCATTCTGTGGTGACCTTAGTGTTGATTTCCACCCCTTGGAATTTATACTTCATTTTATCCTTGTCCTTTTTTCCCCTTGGTGCTTTGGCAGCCTTCTTTCCCTTTTCCTTCTTAACGGACACTCCCAAAGGTCCTACAACTAATTCCATATATCTTGCAATCAAAGGAGCAGTAAGCATATTCATGCACAAAATCCATATTAGATCGAGTAACTCATCAATCAAAGATCCCAACATTCCTTTTAGATCATGATTTTCTTCTCATTCGAGGGATTTATGACAATGCGGGCCCAGGGATGCAGACTTCCCTGGGCTAGCAACCGTTTTTTAGGGCAGCTACAAACGGACGACCAAAAGGGCACGACACCTCACATGGTTCCACCCACATCAAGTTTTTGTCATAAGGTGGGGCCCACTAGGAGGTTAAGCTATTTTGGCAAGTGTTCTTGATCATCTTTGAGGTTTTAGGATTGCTAGCTTAGTCATTCAGGCATACGAACCTAAGGCATGCGGATGCAGGAGCTATCTTGGTTGTTTTGAGCACCATTGTTAAAACGGCGTTAGCAGAGCAAGATCCACACCAGGGGAGGACGACATCTTCTCTCTTTGGAATTTCAATTCATTTGATAGGGTACGGATGAGGAGATGTGGGAGGATGTTAGGTGTTTATTTTAGACAACAGAGATGAGATGGCCATTCGCAAGAGGTGGCCTGCAACATCGAGTCCACAAAGGTCCCCGACACAAGCTATTCATTCAGCATTGTTTGAATGGAGGAAGAACGGTCGGGCCCCATATAGCAGGTGGCAACGTGTTCTTGACAGTTTAGAAACAATGACATCGGGGTGCCTACCCACAAACAACCACCCACATCGATTTTCTTGACTTAGCAATTTTCGATAATCACTAGAGGCAAATCAAGCGTCAAGGCCCACAAAGCGAAAGGTAAGAGGTCATTGGATGTTTCGATGTGGTGGCTGAGGTGCGGTGGACACCTACATCAAAGGGTCCACTATTGGAACATTAGTTGTTTTCATTTTTTAAGCTTAGACAGAGGCAGTGAGTGCGGAGTTCGCTACACAGATGGATAATCAATCATTACCATTTTGGATAGTGAACAATCAACGAAGGCCCACAGATGGAAGTGTACAATGGGAAACCCGCAAAGGGGTCAATACTTAGTCATTTCTACTTAAAGGGTTTAGACAAAGATAACTGGGGCAGGACCTGCACAATAGAAGGAGCCCAAGACTTCGTTGCTTTTGGAATAGCCAAGTAAACAATAGCATAATAGTGGCGGAAGCCCGTAGGAGATGGTCTGCAGGGAGTTATGTGCTGAGTTAAATTGGCGGATGGAAATGTCACAGGACCTGCAGGGCAGGTGGCTAGCACCGATCGACCATTTTGGAATGGCGCAACATGAGGGTCGATCCAAGTGTGGAAGCCTGCAATTGTAGACCTACGAGGGTGAAAAGCTCTCATTTCAACTCATGATTTTTGTTTAATCTTGAACAATGATGGTGGTGAGCAAGTGCCTTCCCGCATATGTGGGCCTGAAGGGGAAAAAGGTCGCGACTTAAAGTTTTGCATTTGAAGACTGAGGCAACGATGATGAGTGTTGTGTGGGCCACAGAGGCCCAATAGCTCTGGTTGAAGAACGGCGACAAAGGGCCTAAGTTCCACCTAATTTTCTAAGGCTAATTTTAAAGGATTTTTGAATTTTTGGGACATGGGTTTTGTTCGTCGTTCATTTTTCTTCCTAGTTTTAATGTTTTCTAGCTTAATATTTTAATGACCTTGTAGGAATGAAGAAAAAACTATAAAACTAGATCATCGAAGGACCAACCTAGAAGACCCGATGGAATACGCAAAGAGACTGCAAATGATGATGCTTCAAATGGCGGTAGGATTCTGCGGGCGTGGAGGTGATGATGACTGGAGGTTCTAACAAGTTTCTGAAAGTATGCAGGTGACAATGACCCATTGAAAATGACTATTTATAGAATTTCATGCATTAAATTCCTATCATTAATGTGGTTATAGAGATCATTGGAGTTGGTTAGCATGCATTTCAAAAGAGATGGCAGTGGGAATGATGGGGTCCACAAAGCAGATGACGCCCATGAGTTGGTCATTTGTCGGGTTGACAATGGAAGCGACAACAGAGGATGCAGGTCCCGCATATCAGGTGGATGCAATGAGTCGGTCGTATGGAATGGTGAAGACAAGGAAGACTTCCACATAGGGTGGCTTGCAAGGGCAGACCCATAAAGAGTGAAGGATGATAGTTTGAAGGTTTGAAGGAAAACTCCCAATTAAACCCCGCCAAGGCCAAAGACTTGGAATTTTTGAGGGTGGAAAAATTTGGTCAACACAAGATGCTAACTCTAGGACTTCTTGACCACTTAGGACTCAAAATAGGGGACACACAAAATGAGGCAAAGGAAAAATGACCTGGAAAAGTGAAAAGAGAGGGTCCATGTTCCGAATGGGGCATGTGTGCTATAGGCACAACAAATGGCGACTCTGCTGGGGAATGCTCTTGAGCATTCTAAGGATAAATGCTCATTCAGAACCCAAAATCTTAGACCAAGGGCTAATTTCCAAAAGTGAATTGTGAGACTTAAAGGAAAATTGGATCCTTGATTGAATCAACTCACAAAATGTCTCAGAAGTGTGTGTGTATGGTGAATTCATTCCATTTCCTTAGAGACGATAACAAATGACCATTAATCAGAACAAACAAGCTATATGAATCATCTAACTTCAAAAGTAACCTAGACATTGCCCTGCTTCCATTATTGCATCCATAGCCCTGATGGAGTTGTCGCTCTGATCCCATGAACATTGCTCTACTGCCAGTTGGGCATCCATAGCGCAGGTAGAGTTGTCCGCACACCCACATCGTTGCTTGATTTTAACATTTTCCTTTTCTTTTCTTTCCTTTTGATATCTCTTTTAATACCTTTTATTTTTATCAACCATGTAAGCATCGAAACTTACAACGGGTTTGGGATCGCAATGGTCACTAAAGCAGACTCAATACTTTTCGCTTGTTGGGCTATCATAACGACCATTGTGTATCTCTTTAGAAATAATTAATGTGTGTTTTGTGCAAGATCTGAGATGGGTGTGAGAGGATTCAACCAAGGGTCATGTTTTAGGTCAAGTCAGTAGTTCAGACAAGGATACCATTCCATAGCAACGATCAGAGACCAATAGTTGAGAGTGAACACTTATCCAAAGAACACCAAAATTGAACAACAAAGTGAAACATTCATCCAACCAAGCACGGCCACCGCATTAGAAACAAAGGAACACCCACAGCAAAATGAAGTGGCTAGGAAATGAGCAAAACTGGAAGCAATGTGAAACAACAAAGCAAGACAACCTAGACTAACCTATATACAAGTATTTACAGGGAGTTAGCCCAAAAGAGCTCAGGAAAGGAAATAATGCTTGATGTGTTGTCCATTGATAGGCTGTTAGTGTAATTAATATTTAATTACACTTGCATAACTTTACTTAGGTAATATTTTAATTCCTAGGTTAATTATTGTGATCCTTATCTTGTTGAGCTATCTTGTTGCTCAAGATAAGATTAGGGTTATGCATACTTTTCTTTTATAAAGCAAATCATCTCATGTAATTTTTTTATTCCTGAATAATAATATTTTGCACATCTTTTTGCAATAGCTTTGCTTTTTCTGATTTTCTCTTCTGTAGAAGGTTTTTTGTTTTGCATGTCTGATCTTGGTTTCTAACATGGTATTAGAGCCTTGATTTGCAGCCCCTTCTAAGATTTTTTGAGAAAATATTTGTAGAGTTCGTTTGGGATTCCTCGAGGGTATCATGCCTTGAGTTCATCTATGCAGCGTTTTAGATTAGATCGGGCTTCACCATTGGATTTAGAGCGCTAGAAAAAGTTAGGATTGGATTTTATTTTGCAGATTTTGGTCATCATTTGCCAGATCTATGAGGGTTTCAAGATCGAAGTTTTTTGCAAGCTCTAGGGGTAGATGATTTTTTGGAGCATTTTGGGCACAAACGGAGGTCACCATCGTGTTCGCAGTGGCCAAAAACCCTAAGATCGCCTTTTGTTTCATCAATTTGGAAAATTTGGTCCAGAAGGCAAAACATTTTTGCCAGGGATGCCGTACGGCCTCCCCAGCTCACTTCCCAAGGCACAAAAAAATTTTAAAAAAAATTAAAAAATGAGTTTCTCATTTTTCGTGCCGGCACTCACAAAGTAAAAGCATCCCACCGTCGGGCGGCCACCAAGTGGCCGTTGGTCTGCCACCGCCACTGGTCTGTCAGCCCTGCATAGCCCCCGTGGGCTCCTCCAACATCTGCCCGTCACATGGAGGATCGGAGGCCCTCCGCTGGCCCCTGAGGGCTTCTACAGCTGCGGCCCATGGTCACATGGGGGACCAGGCGCTATGCGCCCAGCCCCTGACCACCCATAGCCCCTTTCCATTGGTCATATGTATGACCAGGGGCTCTGCCCCAGCCCCTAGTCTGCCAGCCACTGGCCATACACAGGACCAGGGGCTTATTTTTTTAAGCCCTTTGGGCTGCCTATAGGCCTTATTTGGCCTTTTGGAACACTTTCACTAAATCAGGGGTATTTTTTGTTTACGGTGTCCTTTTTTCACAAACGAGATACCGTTGGAAAGAAGATTCTGATGCTGATCTATTAGTGAAGGTGGTTTTACCATATTTTGCTTCAATTTTATTTTGCAGGTCCTTGAACTTAGATGAATTTTTTTGCTTCGGAGGGCATATCTTTTGACTCGGTGATCCTTTTTTCATCATTCTTGCGGCATTGGAAAGCTGGTTCAGTCCTCTACATAGATATGAGGTCTATTTTTATTTTTTGTTTATGAAAATTATCATTCTCTCCTTTTAAAATTGTTGGGTTATTGTAATAAATGAACTGATATAAAGTTCCATCAGGTGGTTTCTTGCATAATAATCTAATTAGAGTGTAGTTTCACTTTGATCTCCATCTTGTTTTGATGACAACTCGCATGGGTTATATCCGGTTTCTTAGTTTCTTTTGGCTACATCTTGTCTTAGCTTGACACATCAGATTCATTAGTTCACACTTCAGATTGGGAGTTTATGGTTATTGATCCGCATTGGTTCAGATCCTTCTCAATTTGAGGGCCATGTTTTTATGGTTAATGTTATAGAGTCTTTATGGTACTTGTTCCTATGGAATATTTTTAGTCTCAGTTTAGCATCGGCATCAAGATACACGATTTCTAGATTTGTTCATCATTTCATGTATTGTTTCTTCACAAATTTCAGGGTTGTTCCAGTTTGTGAGTTTTCCAATGTTTTGTGGCACCAATTCTGTTGTCGCATTATTATGATTCCACTTTGATTTCTTGTAGATAGAATTATCTTTCCTTGCTTTCCATATTTCAGTTCCAGTGTTACTCCACAATGTTCTTCCAGTGCTTCTTTGCAGCAGTCATCTCATTGTAGGGGGGTTTTGTCCCATTGGGTTTTCCTTCTCTACCTCATTATTGCATTTGTACATGGGTACTTGATCAGGCCTTGTTGTTGGGACCCATTCATGATTTCTTGCTTTCATCTTAGTTTTAGGTGCATGCCTTTTTAGTCTCCCTAAGTTGCACTTATGGGGGGTGTTAGTGTAATTAATATTTAATTACACTTGTATAACTTTACTTAGGTAATATTTTAATTCCTAGGTTAATTATTGTCATCCTTATCTTGTTGAGCTATCTTGTTGCTCAAGATAAGAATAGGGTTATGCATACTTTCTTTTATAAAGCAAATCATCTCATGTAATTTTTTAATTTTTGAATAATAATATTTGCACACCTTTTTGCAATAGCTTTGCTTTTTCTAATTTTCTCTTCTGTGGAAGGTTTTTTGGTTTTCATGTCTAATCTTGGTTTCTAACACAGGAAACGGGGCATCTTCACTAGTTAACATCTTGAGGCAGAAAGCATTATCTCCTAAGATTTCAGAAATCTAAAAGGGTCCAAGCCAGAGCTTGTCGAATTTGTCATGTCCCCCTTTCATTTCATGGGCATTGTCCCAACATAGGACTAGATTAGAAATTCTAAAGGCCTTGACCTTGGCTCATCGATCAACCCATCTTTTGACCATGCCCTGATGTTTGGAAAAAAATTCAATAGCTCGATCACGGACCTCTTCTAGGTGGAGCAATTCAGCTAGGTGAGCTTCTTGTCGGTCCCCTTCTTCATAAAAGGTGTTAATGAATTGGAGGGTAGGGATATTGAGGTGGACGAGAAACACAGGCTCTACGCCATAAATGAGGTGGAACGAGGAATCACCTAGGGAAGCCTTGTGGCGTGTATGATCTGTCCAAAGGGAAAAATGAAGTTGGGTGTGTCAGTCTTTAGGATTCCTATCGAGCAGTTTTTTTATCATGGTGATGAGGTTCTTATTCGTGTATTCAGCTAGGCCATTTCCCTAGGGATAGTAATTGGATGAGAATTTGAGGAAAATACCATAATTGAAGGCCCAACTAGCAAATTTGAGTGAGGAGAAAGTGGGGCCATTATCACAAACTAAAGCATACGGGCAACTGAAACGATTTAAAATAAAACTTTCAAGAAAATTGGTAACTATCTCTATAGTACATTGCCTACATGCAATTGCTACTATCCATCTAGTACAATAATTAGAGGTGGTTAGAATGTACCTGTGACCTATAAAATATGGTGGGCTTATCGGACTGATGAAGTTGAGAGCCCATTGTGCGAACAGTCTTACCTCCAAGATTGGTTGTAGTGGGACAACAACATTTCATTCTCTAGTTGTGGCGGTCTGGTAGACTTGGCATGTTCAGACATGGCTATGTGCATCCTTGAAGACTGTTGGCCAATAGTATCTTACTCACAAAATTTGATGAGAATTGGAAGGACCAGACCCATGACCAATACCAAACTTATCGTGGAATTCCTTCAACACTCGTGTTGCTTCTTATTTTCTAATGCACCTGAGGTAGATCCCTTCATGGTTCTTCTTATAAAGTACAGACCCTCGCAACATATAGTTGTTGCTCTTTAGTTGGAGAGCACACTTTTGAACTCCTTGTAGACAAGGTGGGCACTTGTTGTGCAGCAGATAATAGACGATATCATCATACCATTCCCCTAGAGAGACATCTTCAAGCTGGTATTGCTGAACTGTAAGCTCAGGTCCTACCTCAGCCACTGTTTCAGCTATTGTTCGGATGAGGGCCTATCCTCTTACTATTTTCATTGGTTGGATCTCCATGTCATATTCCTGTAGCAAAGTGACCCATTTTTCTCTTCTTTCTCCTCACTCTACATTAGCAACGTCTTCATTGTTGGGTCAGGAACAATGGAAAATACCTTCTTCCTCAAGATGTAGTGTCTAAATTTTTTAACTCCCCTAACCAAAGCATACGCCTACTTTTCTATGTTGTGATATCTCAACTCAGCATCCTTCAACAAATCACTCATGAAGGAAATTGGGTGCTCACTCCCTTCATCATCCTTTTGAGTCAATATGTTGGCACATGAATGATCTAAAGCAAACGAGTAAATGTAGAATGGCTTTAGATAATCAGGACTGACTAACATAGGTGTGTCAGCAATTTCTTTCTTAATTTCTTCAAAGGATTACTTTTCCTCTAGATTCCACTCAACTTTAGCATCTTGCTTCAACATGGCATTGAGTGGCTTGACTATTTCAGCAAATCCTGTAATAAATTTTCTGAAAACACTTATCTTTCCGAAGAAATATTTTAGTTCTTTCTTGTTGCCTGGTAGCTGAATCTTCAAGAAGGACTAAATACACACATGGTCTATTGATATCCCTCGCTCTAAAATAACATTTCTAAGTAGCTTACCTTCTGTAACTCCAAAGATACACTTCTTCGGGTTAAGGGAAATCCCAAATTCTCTGCACTTCTGAAAAACTTTGCACAGATCAGAAACATGATCACCTCGCTTCTTTGAGAACATGGTAAGATCATCCATGTAGATGATAATGCACTTTCCAATCATATCTTTGAAGACTATTTACATGGCGCACTAAAAAGTGGCATCAACATTGATGAGTCTAAATGGAATTCTCCTATATGGAAAGGTTCCCCATTTAGTGGTGAGCATTATCTTGTGCCTATCTTCGTATTGCACCATTACCTAGTTGTAACTAGAGTATCCATCTAAAAAGGACATCATCTACGAGCCATTGATGATTTGTAGCACCTCATCCAACAATGGTACTGGGTAATTTTCTTTCTCCAAAGCTCTATTCAAGCTGCAAAAATCCACACACAATCTAATTTCTCCATTCTTTTTCCTAACCGAGACCAAATTGGCCACCCACGTGGAGTGCTTGACTAGAAATATGATTCTAGCTAAAAGAAACTTCTGCACTTCCTTATAAATGATTGGCTCCAACAATGCATTGATGGGACATTGTTGTTGTCGGAATGGTCTTACATCTGGCTTAAGAGGTATAGTGTGTGTGATGATTGAGGTGTCATACGTCTTAAAATCCTCATAGCTCCAAGCGACTACATCATGATACTTTCACAAGCATCAATGATTCCTTTCTTCTCTTCTGACATGCACACTTTTCCAATGAATACATTTTTAACCTCCTCGGTTGTTCCAAGATTATGAATGGGGTGTGTGCAAGAAGTTGAGTCCACTTTTTGGCCAAAAAGTGGAAGTGTTTTCCCTGATTTTCAGTATTTGACATATTTGACCTTAAAATTTGGAAGGCATAAAGATAGAATCTTTAAAACGTCACTAATCCTGTAAAATGTGATTCTTTCGGAGTCTAGTGCAAATGTAATTTATTTCAATACCCAGATTGTAAAAATTCAGTTTCAATAGGCATTTCTAAAAACCACTGTTTAAAAGTCTTTTTTTTACCATACCATGCACGTGTACGACATCCATATTTTGACTTAAATTATTGTATTTTTCTAAACCCTTTTGGGAAAATTTTTATGACTCACTGAAGCTTGCTCTT